>JANRGV010000008.1:19130145-19146300 GCA_024734035.1 Alethe castanea
ATTCACTTGTTAGAGAGAATAAACAAATCATATGAATTTCATTATATGCAAATATAATGTTTTATTGAAGTAGTAAACGGAGTTCATAATCTCTGAATGGATTACTACTTCCTGAAAATCTTTGACTCTAAAAAGGGATAGTTTGTTAGAAATTACTCCCAAAGTGATGCATGAGAAAAAATTATTTGCAGAGTTTTTAAATCCAGGTTGTCTGACAAAGCAATTGGTTGCAGGTGGCTTCTCATGCAGAATGTGAACAAAAAGTTTTCCTCCCTTACAAAAAAAATCCCAAACCAAAGCAAACAAAATCCAAGCAAACAAATTAAAATTGGATATTGAAGGTGTGAGAAATGGAACAGACAAATCTGCAATGCTGAGTTTGTCCCCTTGCATCAATTCAGTGCTGGTGAACTGAGCTCCTCCCAAAATTATTTTGCAGCATCTCACAAAATCATGCATCTCCTTCAGCCATTTTCCTTTTATTTTGAGGATCATGATTCCTACAGAGGCCATCTTCAGACTCTTCCATCTATACTCAGTTTTATTACAATTTAGTTGATAAATGTTTCTAAAAGCTGTTGAAGTTTGGCCTTCTCGACCACCTTGGTGGCAAGTTCCCATTTGTAAATTGTACCTTTGAATTCCAGGTACAAGATGATCTCTGAATTCACCTGGCCCAACCATGACCTGCCCTCAGACAAGGATGCTGTGAGGAAGCTCATCGAGTGCCACGGCTTCCAGCACGACGTGGCCTACGGCAAGACCAAGCTGTTCATCCGCACCCCGCGCACCCTGTTCACCCTGGAGGAGCTGCACGCCAAGATGCTCGTCAGGATCGTCCTCTTCCTGCAGAAGGTAAAGCTTCCACTGCCTCAGAAACTCAGCTCAAGCTCCTTAAACCACTCTTGCTTTCCTTTCTGGCTCTGTTGCTGCAGAGATTCCAGACTTCTGCAGTGTGGTCACTGCTGGATGTTTTCAGGGCTCTTTCCATGGTGCTGTCTGTAGCCTTGGTGTGGTGGGAGCTGTTGCACCTAAGAAGGTTTTTATTACTATTTAAAAACTTGCTCTTTTCTCAGTGGAAGGAGGATGCCTGGGAGCTTGGGGGACTTTTATGGCTGAAATGTGGAATCACAGAATTCCAGGCTGGTTTGGATCAGGAGGGACCTTAAAGCCCAGTCCCACCACACCCTGGCACAGGATGCCCAGGGAAGCTGGAGCTGCCCTGTCCCTGGCAGTGTCCAAGGCCAGACTGGATGGGGTCAAGTGGAGAGGTCAAGTGGAAGATGTCCCTACCCATGGCAGGGGATGGGACTGGGGGAGCTCTCAGGTTCCTTTTAACACAAACTGTGTTAAAACTGTGATTTTCTGGTTTTAGCACTTGCTGAAAATTGTGTCTATACAAGCAAGATCTGTCTGGCAAAGAGCAGAAATGGTGGGGCTGACTTTGCCCTGTCAGGCAAAGGGGATTCGTTTAAGACTTTTAGAAACAAGTTCGCTAAAATGTGAATCTTCTGTGAAATTCTTGGAACCTGGGAAAGAAGAGACCCTCTGAACCCATTACTGTCCCTCACAAGTAGAAACTGCTGACAGATGGGTGTAAAAACTTGACAGAGCAAAAGCTCTGCAGGGAACACAGGTTTGCACAAACTCTCCAAATCTGATGGACTGATTGGGGAAGAGCCTGAAGGAGAAGTTCTCCCCAAAAGCTCTGAGTTCTGTGGGACACACATTTCACTGGGTGTGATGCCTTTCCTGGAAACCCAACCCGTTTGACCAGCATGGGAGCAGAAAGCATCTAGTCTAGGGTTGGTCTCTTGGTATTTGTTGTGCTGAATGGTTTGTCTTTAGTAGGGAATTCTGCACCTTTTATGTGCAGTGAGTTTTTCTGGAAAGGCCAAGCTCAGGCTGTGGAGGATGCAGGCCCTGCCTTCCTCTGAGCTTTGTGTTCCATGTTCTAAGCATGTCCAGCTGCTGAGCTTCCTTGGACTACTCAACATCTTCTACCTTCTTGCCCTGAAAAGGGGAGCACTTTTCCAGAAGCTCCATCTGGTTTTTTCTCTTGGGCTGGCCTGGGGCTAATCTGTGGGGCCCCCATGCCCTGGGAGGTGTTCCTGGATCCTTAGCTGTGCTTCCCCAGCTCACCAGGGGTTCTAGGGAGGCATTTCCTGCCTGGAGCCACTTGGGTGCTTTCAGCCGGGCCCCAGCTCTAACCCAGAGTCTCTTCCTGAGGAATGGGGTGAGCTAATGAGCTCTTTGTGGAATGAAGCTGTAGGGGGACTGCTTGCTCCCAGGTGACTCCAGCTTTCATATTAAACCAGGGAGCAATTGAGGGGTGACCTTTTTGGAAATTGCAAGGTGCAGCTACTGGAGAATAATTTCAGAGCCCTGGGCTGTGTTGCTGTGGGAGCAGATCATGGCTCGGTGAGCTCCAAGCTCCTCCTTCAGATAAATCCAGTGAGAGGCACAATTGTAACAGCAACTTGTCAGTTTTGTGAGTTTGCTGCCAGCTCCAGAATTACATTGCCTGGGCTGGGATCTGGAGTGGGCTCAGCATCAAAGACAGCAGGACAAAGGACTTTTTTGCCCTTGGAAGGTGCTTAGGTGTAATGGATCAACTCCATTGCTCCACGAAGGGTTTTGCTGCAGTGGGTTTGTGTAGCATCAGGTGTACAATAACTGTGGTGCTTCTGGGGGTTTCCTAGTTGCCACAGTCAGCAAAAGTGATAACATTAAAATGCCGGTGCATGTTGTCCTGTGGCTTCACAAACCTCCCTGCCTTGTGTTCTGCTCCCCCTGGGGTGGGGAGGGACCGGCACGAGTCTGCCTGAGGACTGAAGCAGGACATGGAGGCATCTTTTTGTTGTTTTTCTGTGAAACATCTTCAGGGAGTTCTAACCTCATAAAGGGTTTGTGGGGAAAAGACAAACTCCTCCTTCTCCAGTGTTGAAGGTACTGGGGACTCTGGAGAAATCTGGATGTCCTCCTGGAGCTCCTGTCCTGTAGCTGAACCCTCTCTGCTTTCACTCACCTGAGGTTCTTCAACCTGAAGGCTCTCAAATGCTGGCAAGGGGATGCAGAGAAGCTTTTCAGAGTCCTGGAACTTGCAGCTAAACCGAGAAACACTCAATGAATCATTAAATGCTTATTAAACAGCCCATCAGCTAAAGAGCAGGTGTTGAGCTGGTACCTATAGGTATGGATTAGAGACCTTGTCCAGTGTTAAATCTACCTGGAAAAAGCTTAGTCTCCATTTTCAGTGTTTCTCTTGTTTCCTGTTAACTCTGCTCCCAGCCCTGGCTGGGATCCCTCCAGTGCTCTGCTGCTGGCAGATGGGGCCGGCGGAGTCGGGCAGTGCTGGAAAAGGTACAGTCAACAATCAGAAATCAAACCAGAGCAGGGATCTGATGAGGCCTTCTCTGAGCTCTGAAAGCATCAAGGCAACTCTCCCTGTCATTTCTGTTCTCGACTTGCTTTCAATTGTTCATTAACAACTCACAGGGAAATTTAATTCTTGCTCTTTTTTCCTTCTGTAGTCTTGCCTGTGAGCATCAAAGGCTGAGGGAGGCAAACTGTGAGCACATCTAGAAGGATTTGATTTTCTTTTAAATAACTGAGCCTTCTGTTACATTGGAGTTCCTCAAATTTGAATTTAGGAAAAGAGAAAGACGAGAGGAGATGAAATGTGGTGTTGTGACAATGGGCACTTGTGTGACACAAGCCGAGGCAGATGTGAGGAGCAGCCTTAGAGCAGCTGATCCCAGCCTGGGGCCCAGGGGTGTTTTCCCCTGCACAGGAATGAGTGTAAGTGAAAGAATCCACATTTAGCAGCTCTTTTTCTAATGATGTGTATTCTGTGGCTTATTGCCCTCCTGCAAATCAGAAGCTTTCCAGGAGGGATTCAGTAATTATCTGGAGAGTTTCATCATCCAGTGACCCTTAACCCTTCAAACAGTGCTGCTGCCTTTGTGTAATGGTGCTTATGAGTTTGGTTAAATTGAATTAAAACTGACTTCTTCTAATTTAAATAGATAATTTTACTTTCTTTTGTTCCACATCTCTGGGATGTCTTCACCTTTAGATTTATCTTTCACGCTCCTTTTTTTTCCCCCATGGTAAAATGTCAGTGAGATTCCAGGCTGTAATTTTCCTTGTGCCCCAACGTAGTCAGTGAGCAGATGTGATGTGATTTAACCGTGGCAACTTGCTGGCTCCAGGAGAATTCAGCAAGTGAGAGCTGTGTCCAGTGTCACAAACCCCATATGGCAGCAGGGATGTCACACCAAAAGGTCACTCAGAAGCCCCAGCTGAGGTTGCTTCATGTGGCTTTAGGGTGTATTTGCTGTACCTGTGCTCCTGCCAGCTCTGTGATTGTCACCCTGAATGCAAATGGAGCAGCTCTAATGTTAATCATGCAAATAAAAAAAGAAAAAAAAGCTGCCATGAAGCTCGGCTGCTTTTGCTGCCCTTGGAAAGGCTCCCACAGGCTCATTAGCTGTGCAGAGCAGAGCTTTGTTCGGGGAAGAAAGCCCGGGCAGGCGGCACGTGCGGGCTGTGCAGATGATGGCTCCTGTCACTATAATTTACTGCACTATTTCCGTGTCATTTTATCAGGCCGGCACAGCTGCGTATGGAAATCGCTACCGAAATCTTCCTGCCTGGCCCGGAGGCAGCAGCAATGTCCTTGTGCAGCCCGGCCCCTCCCGGACACAGCCCAGCAGCGGGCGGAGCCGCGGGCAGCGGGGCTGGGAGGGGCAGCGGGGCTGGGAGGGGCAGCGCCGGCTCGGGGACATGCCCTGGGCATCCCGGGGTGTCCTTGGGCATTCCGGGGTGTCCTTGGGCATTCCGGGGTGTCCGTGTCCATCGCAGGTGTCCGTGTCCATCCCAGGTGTCCGTGTCCATCCCAGCATGTCCGTGTCCATCCCAGGTGTCCGTGTCCATCCCAGCATGTCTGTGTCCATCCCCGGTGTCTGTGTCCATCCCATGTGTCCGTGTCCATCCCAATTGTCCATGTCCCGTGTCCATCCCTGGTGTCCGTGTCCATCCCAGGTGTCCGTGTCCATCCCATGTGTCCGTGTCCATCCCAATTGTCCGTGTCCCGTGTCCATCCCTGGTGTCCGTGTCCATCCCCGGTGTCCGTGTCCCGTGTCCATCCCAGGTGTCCGTGTCCATCCCCGGTGTCCGTGTCCCGTGTCCATCCCAGGTGTCCGTGTCCATCCCAGGTGTCCGTGTCCATCCCAGGTGTCCGTGGAGCCCGGAGGGCTCTGCAGATGCTCGGGACCTGCCATCACCATGGCAACTTTCCCCAGCCCGCAGGGAGAGCAGCACAGCTGATGTGTCTTCATTCCATGGCACCGCTCCGTGTGTCACCTCCTGCTCCAGCCCCACGAGCCTGCGAGCTCGGGACACAGGGAAGCTCCTCCGTGCACACAGGAGGTGTTTCCTGTCAGGCTGTGGGGAGAGAGGGGGGGTTTGGGCCAATGACCCCGATTAAAGGGATGCAGTGGATTTGCCTCTGGACTCCAGGCTTTTTCCATCCCAAGGCAGTTCGTGTGTGCTGCCTATCAGCAGGAACAGGTCTATAATGACACATGGATTTGTATTCTGGACCCAGGCTTTGATCTGGAGAAGCTCTGGCAGGTAGGAGCTGTGGCAGGAGAAGCTGTGGCTCCTTCCTGAGGAGCAGAGGCTGGGAGCTGCCAGGACCAGGTGGAGGGAAGGAGGAAGAGCTGGCTCTGTCCCTGCACTGACACCAACTGATCCCACAGCTCCTCCTGTGCTGCTCCCCTTCCCTGCGCCAGGAGCATCCCTGTCTGCTTCCAGTGAAGGCATTGAGGCAAAAAATTCACCCTGCCCACCCCAGAAAATGCCAAGACATTTTAAAAATGCTTTGCCTCTTACCAAAATCCCAAAGAAAAGAGGGCATTTTCTGTCAGTTTAGCCCCACAACAGCTCAGCTGCCTTCAGAGGAATGGTCATGCTGCTGAGAACTGGGGACTTGCCTGTAGGGGAAAAGCAGGAGAGCTGGATCCTCCCTTTCAGTAGCAGGTGCCTGGAGACACCTGGATACCTTCTTGATGTCCTTCTGCTCCAGGAAATGTTGTATGAACACCCTGTAGCCTAAACAAGTGAAAATACCCATTATTGCTGAGCAGGAGAGGAGCAGGGAGGATGCTGTGAGTGTGCACCACTGTAAAATACAGTTCAGCAGAGTATGGAGGGCAGGGAGACAGCCTGTTCCAGGGTCTGGTGTCCCAGCTTGGACACCTGGAGCTTCATGTCTTGGAGTCACCTTAAAACTTGGCTTATTATTTCCAATACAGGTGGAGAAAAACAACACACAAAGAAAACCCCAAACTCTTCCCTGAGCCTGGTGCCAGCATCAAAGAGAACATTTGCGCTCTGATGAGTTGGTTAAGCCAGTCTTGGTGGCTCTGATCTTGTAAATCATTCCAGGCTCTATCTCTGCCTTTCACAGTTGGTAAGGATTTTTTTCCATGCTCATCCTGTGTACCACAGGCAAATTGGGAAGAGCAGATTCAGCCATTGCTGCTGCTGCTTCCACATTGTTATCATGGGAATGAGGGAATGAGCTTTTGTTGTGCCTGAGCTTTCCACCTTTTCAAAGGTTCTGATCTGCTGCACCTCCAGGTGTCTTTAGGCCTGCTTTGAAGTGTGTAAAAAAGGGCAAAAAGCACAATTAGGAGTCAGTGACCTGAACTTGGGAAAAATCTGGATTCCAGGGGATAGCAAAAATACCAAGGCCACATGAGGGGGCCTGTAACAAGATCATTTCTGTGTGGATCTTCATTCTTTGGGACACTAAGGGATAAATCACAGTCTCTGGGAGGGAGTTTGTCACTTGTGCTCATTATGGGGTCTTGAGGGCAAGATAAGTGTACAGTGCTTGATCTGTGGTTGCTGAAGTGTGCTGGGGGGGTTGGACTGCATGATCCCCCTTCCAGCCCCAGCTGTTCTGTGATTCTGGGGGTTTAATTTCTTTTTCCCCACGACTCAAACAGTAGAGCATGTCTTAGTGGTGTCTGTAACATTTCCCAGGTCTTGGTGTGGTTGGTTTCCTTGTGTTTGCTTTGTTCTGAAAAAGCTCTCCCCAGAGCAGGGCTGCTACAGCTCCAGAGATGGAGCTCAATCCTCAACTGCTTCACTCAGGGGTGTTTTCACTCAGGAGATGTAGGGTTTGGTTTTCTCTCTCAATAGATGTAGGGGTTTTTCCCTCAACAGATGTAGGGTTTATTTTTCTCCCTCAATAGATGTTCGGTTTCGCTTTTTTTCCCCTCAATAGAGGATTTTTCCCTCAATAGATACAGGGTTTTCCCCTCAATACATGTGTGGTTTTCCCTTAAATGGCTGTAGGTTTTTTCCCTCAATTAATGAGGGTTTTTCCCTCAATAGATGTAGGATTTTTCCCTCAGTGGGTGAGGATTTTTCCCTCAGTACATGCAGGTTTTAGGCTGCTGCAGCTGCTGTCAGGTGGAAGGTCCATGGACACCATGGTTGTGTCTCCAAAAGTGACAACCAAGCAGTGCCTTGAGAGCAGCAGGGCCAGGGTGCACCAATTCTCCTGAACACTTCCTCAGTCCCACTGGATGTTTTGATTCAAGATGACATGAGCTGGGAATGGGTTTTTCCAGTCAACAACACCCCTGGATTTCTTTTCTCCATAACCCTGCAGATGTGTCCCAGCAGGTTTTAGGTTTTGCACCTGCCTTTGGCAAGCTCAGCTGGACACTGCTGGAGGGACCTGGCTGTGTTTGGGTCCCTGCAGGCACCAGCTTCATGTGACACCTGCTCAGTCCTGCACCAACAAGGCAGAGTTTCACTCAGGACTGGAAGCTGTGAAGGAGAGGGGAGCTGGAGAGGGACTTCCAGCTTCACTCCCACTGGGAAGCTGGAAAGGGACTTTTTGTAAGAGCAGGGAGTGACACAGGACAAGAGGGAATGGCTTTGAGCTGAAAGAGAGAAGAATTATATTGGACATGAGAAAGAAATTCCTCCCTGTGGGGGTGGGCAGGTCCTGGCACAGGGTGCCCAGAGCAGCTGGGGCTGCCCCTGGATCCCTGGCAGTGTCCCAGGCCAGGCTGGACAGGGCTTGGAGCAGCCTGGGACAGGGGAAGGTGTCCCTGACATGGCAGGGGTGGCACTGGGTGAGCTTGAAGCCTTCCATCCCACACTGGCTGGGATTCTCTGGTTCTATGATGATGAAATTGGGGGTGCAGCCTGAGGGCCATATTTTGCTCAATGATCTATATTCCCTCTCTTCAGCTGTTTACCTTTCTGGAAGTGTTTTGTGTGTTTCCCACCCGGATTCTGCTCTGGAGATCCCATTGTCTGCTCCTGCAGCGCTGGTTTCTCGGCAGTGATAATTCCTCACAGGTTGTGCAACAGTCCCATTCATCCATTTGGGAGAGTGGGAGATCTTGCTTTGCAGGCCCTAAGCCCATCTGCACTCGCACATCTGGAAAGGCTCACGCCGTCTGTCCCGTTAGTGCGCTGGGACAAGAATTCTGATGGAAACACTTAATTCTCAAAGCGCTGCTGGATAATGATAAATCCTTTGTGAAACGTGGATTTGCATTTAAGATTCTTTCCTGCTCCCATTGTCTGTGGGACATTTTACTCAGCTTCATTTCCACTGTCCCAAGTCTAAACTCCTAATCTCCCCTCCTGATGCTTCAGCTGGAGCTGATACTCCTCCGTTTCTCCTTCATTTCCGTGGTTTCCAGAGCCCAGGCTCGTCTCAGCCCTCGTCCCTTCCCCTGCACTGCTCAGCAGTTGTCTCCTGCTCTCCAGTGCTGCCTTACTGGGCAGTCCCACCTCGAAGGCCCGGTTCCCCTGCTCACCAGCAGGCAGCTCCCACTGCAGGTGCAGTGCCAGAGCTGGGTCAGGCACAGGGACAAACACACCAGCACACTGGGAAATGCAGATGGTGTCCAGGGACCCCGATTCCCAGAGCACCCCGAGCAAGGCTGGCAGGGGAGGGAAGGTGCAGAGTGGCTGCTCTCCCTCCAGAGAGCAAGGCAGCAACTCACAACAGCCTTGGAGAGTGTGCAAAACGTCTGCAAATTACAGAGTGGAAATTCATTTAGGAGAGACCCAAACCTCCATACTTACTTATTCCTTTATTTTCCCTTCCTGAGCACAGACTGGGGAGAAACTGGCAGGACAAACCAGCCCCTCTTCACAAAAAGCAGCCTGAAATCAAAGAGGGAAATAAACTGCTGGGTTCTTAATGATGGGCTGGAGGCAGCATTTTATTTCATACTTTGTCCCTGCAATTTCCCCCTTTGTTTTACAGGGTGTGACTTTACCAAAAATAGTCAAAGGAAGAAAATAAAATTGAAAACTTCTTGGAGCAAGCCAAGTTTTCCATGCTGAAAATCAATTATTGCCCAATATTTTCAAGGCTAGACCCTGGTGCTCTGGCATTGGGCCAGTTCACCCACCTTCACCTGCTTTGTACTTTATTCACAAGAGTCAAAGATCCTGACAATAAAACTCTTTATTTCAGGAGAGTTTTGAGTTTCAAGGCATTGCTGGTTCTTCTGGCCAGAACTGCCAGTGGAAAAAAGTGACTTCTTCCCTTGCTCTATATGTTGTTCAGCGTGACCAACAACAAATACAATCATTCCATGAAATAAAATGATGGTTTTTGGAAGGAATTGCAAGGTGGCAGAATTAGACAGTGGCCATTTTAAAGGTTACTTTGCTATGCCGGAGCTGCAAAAGATGGAAGTAATTTATTTCCTCTCGGTAATGCTCCTTTCTGGCCGAGCAATTTATCAGAAATGTTAATCCAACAAGCATAAGTGTGTATGTGGTGGGAGGAGGGAGGGGAGCAGAGGAAGGAGAGGGAGAAGGCATTTAAAATTAGCTTCGAAACACTGTACATCTCATTAAAAATGTAATCATGCATAAAATGAGATCAATGAAAATTTATCTAAAAGTGCAAGGAAAAGGCGTTTTCTGGTGTGATACTGGGTATAATAGTCTGGATTTTAATTTAGTCAGTTTGCAACAAAAAATCCCTCCAGGCTAAATAAACCAGTTTCCCTCCCAGTTATTGTCTGGACAGCTAATTTTCTGCACCTTTCCTTCTAATACTCAACCTTATCTCTTGCTGGATAGAGGTTTCAATATACTGCAGAGTTTGTTTTCTTTACATTTTCTATTACTGCAATTTAATTTGCATGATAAATGATGAGAGGTAGAAAGATGATAAAAAGAAGCAGAACATTTCTTTATTAATTTTGTTTAAATTAGTGTAACTTTTCCCTGACTGTGCTTTTTACCCAGAAAGCCTATGTAGAAATTATTTTAAGTCTCCGTATTGCAGCCAGAAAACATTTAATACTTGACAATAAGCTCCTGCCTCCTTTTCCAGGGTGCACATTCTTATTGTCATGGTTTCTTCCTTCTTTGTGCTGTGTCTTGGGACACTTCTGGACCAGTTTGGTCACATCCCAAGGAGGCTCCAAAAGAGCTGGAGAGGGACTTTGGGCAAGGGCCTGAGTAAGGGGCAATGGCTTCCCTCTGCCAGGGAGAAATGTGGGACCTGTTGCTGAAGAGGTCTCCTTGCTGCTGCCTGGCCAGTGCTTGGCTCGCTGGTGACTTGCAGCTTCCAGAGAGACTGGAGATCTCCTCTCCTGCCAGGGTCTCCTTCAGAAGATCTCCATGTGGTTTGTTTCTTGGCTCAGCCCTTGCCTTGCAGGAGTGGTGTTCTTTTTTTCTCCACTGCATCATTCATGGAGGGCTCAGGCAGTTTTCCTGTTGTCTGGCTCCATCAGTCTGTCAGCCTCCTGCCCATCATGAAACCTTCTGTAGCTATCCCTAGAGGTTCTCCCAGTTTCTTCTGTTGTGTGCCTTCCAAAGGCACCATTGTACTAAGGCTTCTAATATTAAAAATCCTCATTTCCCAGTTAAAATGAATACCATGGCCATTACAGTGTGTTAATTGATGTCCTCCATGTTGTGGGTCGATGTGATCCATCTGGAGGGATGCTTGTTATGATATTTTCTCCTCCATCTTCCATGCCCAGAACAAAACTGGCTCCACTTTGCTCCCTCTGGTTTGTGCTGATGATACCACCAGGCTGTGAACTTCCTTCATTTCATTTGTCCATTCCAAGTTGGTGCATTTTTTGATTGATGTACTTTAATGCACTGGCCTGCGGGCTGTGATGTGTCAAATAACCTTTTAAAATCCAAACAGATTATGTCCCATGTTTTCTTCCTGTCTGGAGTCTGTGTTACCTCTTTAAAAAATACCAGCAGATTTGTCAAACAAGATTTGCCCTTTATAAGACTCTGCTGGCAACTTTTTGTACCAGCTCACGTTTCTCCAGATGTTTTGTGATCTCATCACTTATTAATGTTTCCATAATTCTGTCTTCTGCTGAAGTTACAGTTATTACTGTTAATGTGGCTGTGAATGCCTTGTCTCTTGCTTCCTTACTGGGCTGCATCCGATGACACGGCTCTGCTCAGGATGGGTTTGAAGCTTAAGGAGAAGAATCTTTTTTTGGTCTTGGATTGAGGGATTTAGAAGTACCCCCATTTTCTTAATCTATTACTTTATTACTGATATTTAATAATCTCATCTAAAAGAGTTTGGATATTTCCAGTAACACGTGCTATGAGGGTCCCACACTGTTCCTATCTGTCCTCATTTCCTAATCTCTCCTGCAAACATCATTCCAACTCCCAGGGTTAGACATATGCAATTCATTTCTTCTTCTAGGCTGACTGGACTTCGACTCCTCCCTTCTTCCTCACACAGCCATTGCCACAGGACTGTGGCTGCCTCAGGTGCTCCTTGCAGGCAGATGAGACAGAAATGTCTCCAGGCCACCATCCCTACAGAAGCTGCCTGAAGACCTCTCCTCTTGTTGGCTGCCAGCTGCCCATGCTAAGCAGGGCACTGGCCTTCCCTTCATGGAGTCAGTGGAAACAACAGTAACTTGATTTTGCTGTTCTTGTGGCCTTGGAAATATTTATTTTCATAGAATTTCCAGAGCGCTGTTTCAGAGCATGAACACTGTTTGTGCCTCCTGTCTGTGCAGTCAGTGTGTGTAGGCAAACACATCCCCTGGAGAACCCACAGGAAGGTGGCACAAGATTTCCACTTGATTTCCTTCCTTCAGAAGTAATAAAACTCCATGGGGGAGCATGAGAACTTTTCCCAAAGCTGTCCCTGCTTTGGGACCTCTGGAGTGGCTGAGAATGGAAGCAAGTCCCATGCTGCAAAAATTTATGGGAAAGTCATAAGCTCCATGAAGCGCGTGGAATTTGGATGGGATACAAGCCAGCCTCTCCATTACATGTCTACAGCTCCCTGCATATTTGTGATTATCCTTATGAATAATGTAAGCTCCTGCTTTCAGATGGGAGAGGCTTCAGGAAGGAGTTAGGGAATGAGTCTGAGTGCTGGTAATGAACTTGGGAACCAGCAGTTTGTCACTGGATGGGGCAGGGCAGTCACACACAGAGCCAATAAAGTTTCTTGGTGGAGGAGCAAAAATTCCTTTTCTTGCAGTCGCCACTTCTAGAACAATCTTTGACTTTTCTACTACAAGGGGCAGGGTTGGTGAGGAAGTTGACACAGTGATGTCATTATGCAGCTTAAAACCAGTAGCTCTTATTTCAAAACACTCTTGTCTGTGAAAGAGGATTTTCTCATGGCACTGACTCGTGAATCACTTAGTTGCTGCTGTTGGACTTCTCTTTTGAAGTATTTTATAAAAATTTAACATTTTGATTCCAGGACAAGAAGAATCCTTCCTCCTTCTTTCCAGAAAATAAATTCTTTACCTACACCCCCTGAACTTCTCTACCTGGGAAATCCAGCAGGCAGAAGATGCTGGAAGCCTTTTCAACACCTCTAATGGGTAAGATGTTTATGTGACATGGGCCTGCATCAGAAGGGTCTTTTGTGTGGAGGCATTTTGATAATTCATCTGTGTCACCTGAGAAAACTGTGCAGGAAGTTCCTCCCTCAGCCTGCTCTCCCTGGTGGAGCATGGCTGGGTGGGGGTCGTTCATCAGCGATGGCACATGTGTCTGCAGAGCCACAGAATGCAAGAAAGAGTTGCTCAAACAATTAGGCTAAAAGCAGAGCACACAGGGAGGGCTGAATCTTTTCCTTGCTCTATCAGAGCAGTTTTAAGGGATGGCTGCAGAAGAACATATGCAGTGATTTTGCTCACGCTTGTGGTAGCTGCTGCTGACACTTGGGCACCAGCTACTTTGAGTAGTCTCATTCCCTGTAGTTGGGAATGTGCAGACCCCACTGCTGAATTTTGGCTAAAATTTTCATTTGGTGTCTCTCCAAAAAGCTGTGGCTTAGGTTAGGCTGGGAGATGCCAAGTTTTGTCCACTGAGAGCTCCACTGTTTACCTGCATAGAAATGTTTGTTCATCCCCAACCTTCTTTCCTTCCCACCACTGAGGAGGACTTGGCATTTGATCCAACAGCTCCACACCAATGGTCCAGGGCCTGGGTTATGCCTCCAGGAACATATGTCCATGTGGGACAAGAATATTTTGCTCTCCAGGCTTCCAAACCTGCCCATTTCTCCTGCTGGAGCAATCCTGTGGCCTAGGAAGAGAAGGGAAGGGGAATGTTGGCTTCTAGTTCTGATTCATCACTTTTATTGAACTTAAATTCTTTTGTTTTAATGCACACTTGATTGAGCCAGCATTTATCCAAACGGTTATGGTTTGCAGGAAAAAGAGACAGTTGAAGAAAGAACAAATGAATCTAATGTAAATCAAATACTTAATGCTTTTATAGAAACTACAAAGCCTTAAATGTGTATTCCTAATGGTAATTTTACAAAACTCCACCAGGCATCTTCAAATGGAGGTGTGACAGTGATTGTTTCAGGCTGGAGATGGCTTTTCTTTCACATGCTAATCATCTGCTCATGGTGATATTTCCCAGCATCATTGGAGTCAGCGAATTGAATAATTTATGGAATGAGTTTTGTTGTAAATTTATAGTGTCACAAGCAGGTTGTAATTTCACTAACAGTACACTTAAGTTATTAAGTAAAAAAAAAATAATATGGTTGATAGGACGGTGCATTTGGAGGTTCTCTTGCTCCCTCCCCAACCAGTTCTCATCTTATATATTTTCAAACAGAGTATTTACCTAATTTTTATTCAGAATCTGATCTGAGAAAGAGAGTGAGAGAGGACATTAACATAAGTGGGTTTGCATTTGCACACTATTGTTGAATCTGGTAGTCGTAAACAAATTACAGAAGATTTTATACAGACAGAAATAGCATTAAGACGGCAGCGCTCCGTGCGCCGCTGCCTTTGTTTCTGTTTGTTTCTGAGCAGTTGGCCTCAGCCACAGGTGACAGGGTGCTGGAGTTGCAGGGAGGTGTGCAGTGCAGCCTGCAGCTTGTCCCCCCCGGTGCTGGGGTGTCTGGAGCTGTTGGCAGAAGGCACAGCACGCAGGAGGCGAGGCTGGGGCAGCACGGGGCTCGGCCCGGGGGCTTGGCCAGGCTGCTCCCCAAAGGGAGGGGAGGCCTGGGGAGCTTTACTGCTGCAACTGGGCAGAATCCTTCTGCAACCTCACAATGGCTCCTTTAGCATTCCAAAGCAGCTGTGGAAGCTGTATCCAGTGGTTATCCTTGGGCCCTGGGGATGTTGTGTGTTCTAGCCACACAGGTTCTACCACAGGTACCTCCAGCACCTGCCTGTCCTCCTCCAGGAGCTTCACTTTGTCCAGCCTCTCCTCTGTCCTCTGCCATCCCCTGGAGATCTGCAGTGAGCTGACTGTGCCTTTGCCTTTCCCACACCAGCTGCCCCTGCAGCCATGGCAGGTGGCAGCCTGCCTGTGGCCAGGGACCCCTCGTGCATCCCGAGTTCCCAGGAGGACTTTGCCAGCTGGAAGCTTCCTGGGGCTGCAACTTGTTGGGAGGTGTAAATTCCAGGAAAGGCTGAAGTGTTATGATTGTTTCTTTAATTGTTTCGGTATGCCGGTGTCAGTACATATAATTACACAATATAAGCACAGTTAATTGCTTAAATGAACTAAATATTTTTGCATCCTAGTCTAAAATTGCAATCAAAAGTTCTCAGTGGGTGGCAGATTTCGAAAATAATTTTTCTCCTGCATGGGCTTTAGTTTCAGTATAATTCTTGTCTCTGGCTACTTTTCCTGCTCCTGTGAATTTCACTTGGGAAGCATTTCTCCGTTTCATTCCTCAGCAGAAATTCCTCGTAGTAGCTCTGTATTGTAATTATGGTGGCACGTGTTAAATTTTTAATTTGATTTTCATTTGTCTATTCAATTGATATAATTGATGTGCATCTTTTCTCCCTCAGGATACAGGTTAATAACCTACTAACCTTGGAATGAAGGAATGATAAAAGGATCCTACACCAGGGTTTAAGGGACCAGTTATAATATATGTTTTCAGCTGTAGACTTATTTTTTGTCCTTTGTAGCCTCCAGCATTTTGTACTTGCATAGCCTTGACAGGCATTAAAAACACTGATTATTTAATTTGAATGAAAAGAACTATTTACCTGCAAGGAGGATAGTTATATCCCCTGAATATCTTGCAAAACAGAGGAGAAAACTTTTACAAACATAGTCAGTTTCTGTTTATTTTCCTAGCAGGTACTTCTTGGCCAGTTTTGGTTTTGCACTTGTTCAAGCTGCAATGGGGACTTGCCAAACAAGTCATGCAGGGCTACAGAGGGTGATGAAAGAGGCACCTCTGGTATCCCAGCAGGACATGTCTCCTGAGCTCCCTCTGGCCCTGCAGCCACCCCTGGTATCCTGACAGGACATGTCTCCTGAGCTCCCTCTGGCCCCTCCTGCAGCCACCCCTGGTATCCTGACAGGACATGTCTCCTGAGCTCCCTCTGGCCCTGCAGCCACCCCTGGTATCCTGACAGGACATGTCTCCTGGGCTCCCTCTGGCCCCTCCTGCAGCCACCCCTGGTATCCTGACAGGACATGTCTCCTGAGCTCCCTCTGGTCCCTGCTGCAGCCACCCCTGGTATCCTGACAGGACATGTCTCCTGGGCTCCCTCTGGTCCCTCCTGCAGCCACCCCTGGTATCCTGACAGGACATGTCTCCTGAGCTCCCTCTGGCCCCTCCTGCAGCCACCCCTGGTA
>JANRGV010000008.1:19171624-19186293 GCA_024734035.1 Alethe castanea
GGGGTTAATGTTGGCTGCCTGTGCCTAAATCTGTTTTTCCACCTGAAACCAATAACATTGTGGTGATAGGGATTCTGTAGGTACTAATTATTCTTCGCCTTATTCCTAATTCTACTGCAGGTCGGGCTGGCATTAGGTGTAATTGTTTTTATTAGAGAATAATACTGGAAGCAACCATTTATAAACTCACTAAAGCTGTAGAAACATTTACTTTCAAAGTTTCGTGAAGCTTTTTATGATTTCCGTGCATATTGTGGTTAATATTTCCAATTAAGCTATCACACGTGCCGCATATATTATGTAATTATACTGGAGGAGCAACTCAGAAATTACAAGACAAGGACACAACAAAAAGTTAATTAACAGTGTGAAAGCCTTAAGAGGCAAAGAGAACAACAAATTTCAGGAAATTAATAGTCTAGATTAAAAATTATTCAGTGCCTTCACTCTAATGGGAGCTCGTTTTAATATTCAGCATTCCATGTCAATATTGGAAGTTTAAATCCTGAAATGTGAATTTCCACGCTTTTGTGACATTGGCTCACAATCTTAACGTCCTTTTAATGTACTTTTTGTTGTGTAAATCTGTATAAGTACCATCAGTCATCAAACCTGACATGTGCCTGCGTGCGGCAGCCCCAGCCTGCATCTATTAGGGCTTTTTGTGTTTGTGCAGTGGAACCTCCTTAGACAAATTCCACTGAAGGCACAAACCTGCTAAAAGAATACATTTGTTTTCCCCTGAAACAATAGACCTGCATCAAAGGAACATCCAGGGAAAGAATAAATCATTGCAAAAGATAAATTTCTTTCCTGCAGCAAGGCAAAATGTACCAAGGCTCTGACCTGCTGAGGAGGTGAAGCTGTGGATTTACCAGGGGAGTGGGCAAATCCCATTAGAATATAGACCATCATTTAAGTAATTAAAAAATTATCAAAAAAGAATCCAGCCAACACCTTGTGCTTTTCATGTGGGGCTGTGGTTTGAGGTGTTTTAAGAAAATGTAAGGAAAATGCGAATGAGAACACCCCTCCCACCTGAACTTCAGTGCGTGGCTGAAGCTGAGCTTACTTACCAACAACAAACTGGCAGCCACATGGCACTTTATTTAAGTGTGTTCAAATTTAAAACATGTTTTGCCTATGTCCACAAATCAACAACAGGAATAGAGCAAGGGTTTGAGGAGAGTGGGGCCAGCATGGCGGTGGGCATCTGTTTCTCCCACCCCCGGACGGTGCTTGGCTGAGCTATCGTGCCCTGAGTGCTTTAGCTCTGGGTGTGGCCCTGGCTGGGGCTGCAGGGGGGCCTTTCAGGGGCCACCAGCTGGGCAGAGGTATCTGCCAACCCCCCAGCCGAAGGGATGGGCCTGAGAGACCAGGCTGAAAAACCTGCGGCACAAGCAGGCACCTGCAGCCCTGGGGAAGGACAGGAGGGGAAGAAAGGAAGGGGCTCAGGACTTTCTCCTGCCATAACAATATCTTTTTGCAATTTTTTAAAGTTGGGAAAGGTGATGTCTTCACTGGCCATGGAGAGGTCTCTGGAAAGTGCCAGGGAAAAGCTTTATGAAGGTCTTCTCTCAATATATTGTCAAATATCTTTCCAAGTGTGTCTGTGGGGAGAGGAGAATGGCATAAGGTGCACAAAGAAAGGAAGAGGCATCCCACACACGTGCTGCTCTCCGGTCCTGCTGGAAGGCCTGAGGTGTCCTGGCAGGTTGTTGGACTGGCCCTCTGACACGGTGCTTGTGGGGATTGCCCAGCTGACACCCGGGCAGGAAACCCTGGCTGAGGGTGGAATAGTGAGTCCATCACTGCCAGCACCAGGCAGCACCAGCCATTGAAGGAATGCATGCTCCTTTCTGGATTAGAAGTAGATTATTTACCTACCTGACACAGCTGAGCTCTCAGAGTACTTTTATGGGTGTCTGCTCTGTACTTGGCTCTCTGAGCCGGAGTTTTGGCCAAGTTCTGTCCATAAGTAGATTCATTGCTGTCATTTGGATTTGTGGTGGCAGCATTTGCCCATTATTGTGTTATTTTAATTCCCTCAAGAATCTAATGAAAATTAAGTGAAAAAATAAGGCTTTCTGTGTTCTATTTTCAAAATGATGGATTGATAGAAGGACAGGAGACTTTGACTTGTAGGCTGAAGATTTTATGCATATATACATAACAGATATGGAGACAGAATTTTTCCCTTATGGCAATGGAATGGTTTTGATAGTCTCCATTAAAATAGATTTGAAAATACCATTTGTTTTATGTTTAAACCTTAAATTAAATTCTTTCAATAATAAAGTATGCTTATTATAACCCAATTCTATCAATCACCGAAATGAACAGCATATTGGTGGGTTCAAGCTAGTAAATAAATGTGTTATTTTACTGCATGTCAGGAAGGTTTATTGGGTAGAATTCTTCCCTCTGAACTGATGGGTTAGAGGTTTAAGCATCACACCAAGGACTTGCAGTGATGCAGAGTGCTGACCCTGCCTCTCAGGGCCTTGGACAGAGGCCTGCAGCTCAGACAAGGCATAAAAGTGTGTTGCTCTCTGTCCAAGCTGTTCCCATGGTTGCTTTGAGAAAGTACCTTCAGAGGTGTGCTGTTGGGAGAGCCACGTGATGTGCCGCATTCTGCAAGGATGTTGTTTGAGTTGTTGCTATGGATCTTCCAGCTGCTGTGTTTGTCTGGGGTCATTGTGATCGTTAAACTGATTATTTTAATACGTGCTTGGAGACACGCTGAATGAGAAAATAGTTTTAGATAAGATTTGGTTCTCGGCTGGAAGCAGGTGTGAGCATGGGGAGTATTTCCCTCCTTGGTAACTGCTTGAGGCTTTGCAAAATCTTTCCTTTGCACAGTGCAGTAATTGCCTGTGGAGAAGGTGTGTCAGTGCTGTAGGACAGGGACCGTTGGACTGAACAGCTAGGGCTGGGTGGGTGTGGGCATTTTCAGGTGCTGGGCTGTAACCTTCCATGTGCCAGGGCTCCCCTCCAGCGTCAGAGCAGCTGTAGGAAGGAGGCACAGCACTGTTGGACACCTCTCTTTCTGTGCTTGGTGCTGTACCAGGCACATGTCCTGTTTTCCTTCATGTCCCAGATGTTTATGGAGAACAGAGAGTGCCCAGAGCTGGCTGCAGCTGCTGGGGGCAGATGTGGGATGGGAAACATCCCTCTGTTGTGTCCTGCAGTGCCACGCTTGCTCTGCTGTCCTTACCCAGCTCGGCTGCCCTGTGTGTCCTGGTGGCTCTGGACACACGGCCCCTGGCACGGAGCATCCCTGTGCACTCATGGCTCACGGGCAGAGGGTGCAGGACATGGAGCACAGCTCCTGGAACTCGCAGCTGGGAGCCTCTGCTCCTGTCTTCTCTTCCTCTGGCCCCCCTGAGTGCTCTCTGAGAGGAGACCTGAATAAATCACATTACAGTAGCCTGAAGAAGAGGTCACAAATCTTTTTGAAGAGGAAAAAAGCCACTTCTGGCCACTGCTGAAACATGAACTTCCACATGTATCCTGTTAGAAAAAATGAATTCCATGTTGGGAAACTTATCGACATGTTTGAGCATAGCTTATAGACAGGGAGAGCTACCAACACTCCAGTGACACCTTCCAGATGTTCTGCCTTCCATAATTATCCATCTGCTCCAGGCTGCCTTGCTGGTCCCCAGACATCCTGGGCAGGAGGGATGACAGCCACTGAAGGCCACTGACGGTTTTGGCAGTGGTGGAAATATTCTGGCAAGTTGAATAAATTCTCAGTGTTCTGAGTTATCCGTCACTAATATGGCTCAAAAGAAGGAGCAGGGACAGAGTTCAGAGCTCGCCTCATGTTCAGACACGGTGAGGACACCATCCCTCCACCCTCTGCTGGGGAAAGCAGACTCTCCTGCCCAGGTTGTGTTCTTCCAGCCCCCACTGATCACCATGTGGAGTGTGCACACCATGGGAACAGCTGTTAGAGGTGTTGATGTAGCAGGTCATCAACCACCAGTAGCATCATGGAGAGAAAAATTGCCATGACAGGCTGAAATCTGTTCCCAAATTACTGGAAAGCATGAGAAGGTGAGAGGTGCTCCCCACCAGTTGTTTTCACAGAGCAGGTTGGTCTCAGTGCGTGGGGGTTAATTCAAGAGCTCCAGCCTGCAGCTGCCAGGTCCTTCTCCCTTCAGCACCCTCGGGGTCTGTCCCACTGCCCGCCCACCCAGCCAGCACGTTCACAGGGCACAGGCACTGCAGCCTCCAGACAGTTCCAGAGGTGTTTTCCCCAGGAAGACAAAGGCAAAGGAAGATGTTTCTGCAATGACAGGTGAAATCTCGTGGTACAGATGCTTTGGAGATGAAATGCACACAGCGGAGCTCGCACGGGTCTTTTGTTTTCCAGAATGTGCACGAGCTCCACAAGCAGCTGCAGCAGAGCCCAGCGAAGGGCTCACCTTGCTGTGGCAACGGTGCTGAGGAGCAGGGGTTTTCACTGAAACCAAACTAGACCATTGCTGGGCTGGGCTGGCAGTTCTGGCCCTCTCCCCAGTTTTTTGTCCCTTGGGGAGTAAAAGAACTGAGAAGAACAGAACTTAATTAAAGAAAAAGAAGAAAAAAAGAAAAAAAAAAAGAAAAAAAAAGACAAGATTCAAAAGATTCAGATTAACCAGAAAACTTCAGATCAGGAATATCCACCAAACATGAAATTTTTAGTGTGCAAAATTCTTTAGATTCCCATAATTGGGTTTTGCTGTTTGTTACTTGAGAATTATGATGTCATTTCATGTTTATCTGTGAAAGGACCTGGGTATAACATCATGTGAACATGACCAAGTGTGATGGAATGCCAGAAGCTAAAGAGAAACAGATGAGTTCTGGGCTGGATACCTGCTTTACTCTCATATCTAATAAGGAAAAAGCTGGGTTGTGGAAACAGGGTGAACAGAAAGAAGAGAAAAAAGTTTGGCACGTCTTTTGTTGAAATTCAATCCTCCCCCTCCCTAGTATGCCCAGAAACCATCTGCAAACTTTTCAATCATTTTTTAGGATACAGTGAATTTTATCATAATTTTGTCAACCAAAACCATATGTGCTTTTTCTATTGACAACATAGAATAACAAAATCATATTTGTTCAGACCACAAGGCAGGTAATAAATAACTGTGGACACACTTCTACAACTTAATGGGGTTTTTTTTGGGTTTTTTTTAAGGGTATTGAATAGTACCAAAAAATTTAATTTGGGAGGTAAAGTAAACTTCTGAAAAGAATACCATCTGAGAGAAAGCTTGTGGCTCAATAACTTTCACCTTCCTGTTAGACAGTGTCCTGAGGCCATAACAAAATGAGCTCTTCCCCCGCCTGCCCACAGCCTTCTGTGGTTATCTGTGCACGTGGTTATAATGGTTTACCCATGGTTACCCATGGTTATCTGTGCACGTGGTTATCCATGGCTACCCATGGTTACCCATGGTTATCTGTGCCGTGTTATCCATGCACAAGGTTATCTGTGCACACAGTTACCTGTGCCCGTGCAAACTGCCAGCCCCAGTCCCAGCGTGTTCCCTTTGTGCTCTGGCACCGTTTTGGTCAGCTGTACATCCATTGCTCTGAGAAATTTGGACCTGTGAGGTAAAAAAATAAAATGTGAATTAAGGTAATTCAGGATGTGATTCCTCCTAATACGTGAGCCATGAAATATCTCTCCTTATTGATATTAGACAAGTTAATCTTTCAGGTTTGACCAAATACTGCCAGAATCATGCAAAAATCCTTCTCTGAGAGGGTGGGCAGGCCCTGGCACAGGTGCCCAGAGCAGCTGTGGCTGCCCCTGGATCCCTGGCAGTGTCCAAGGCCGGGTTGGTTGTAGCTTGGAGCATTCTGGGATAGTGGAAGGTGTCCCTGCCCATGGCAGGGGATGGAGTGGGCTTTAAGGTCCCTTCCCTCCTAAACCATTCTGGGATTCTGCAATTTTATGAAAAAATCTTTACAGCATCAGAATAGTCCTGCCCTGGCTTGGCTTTGCTGACAAGCAACATTTGCTCATTCTCCTGGGTCTAAAAAATGCAAAAAAAATGGAATGCAAGGAGCCACCTAAAGCACTTTAGAGAAGTTAGCCCTTTTTGTGGAGTGGACTCAACTTCTAATCACCAAACTGCAGCAGAGAATATGACACAGATGTGTTAACAATACCAGTTAGCCACTGGAAGAAAGTCCCAAAAAAGCTGATTAACTCCTTGTCTCAGACTGTCTATAACTTGGACAGGGAACTTGCCTGATTGGTGCTTTAATGAGACTTTGAGCAGAAAGAATGAACAATATTACAGTGGGTTACACTGAAGTTTGGGTCAAGTGAATTAAAGAAACATATCAGTAAACTCAAGTGTAGACAAACACATGGTTTGAATATGATTCCGTATATTACATTATTAAACATGCAGTTGTCATGGTGTTAGCAGTGATAAACAAGCAGAGGTTTTTATGGCAGTGACTCATTAAGATTCACTTGGGAACGTGGCTGGATCTCCAGTGCTTGACTTTGCGCTCTCCTCACTGTACCTGTTTTAGTGCAGCGCCTCCTCACTCCTCATCCTTAACCACAGCGCTGGGCTCTGCCAGGTTGTTTTCATTCTTTCTCCATAACAATGAGATAAACAGAAAGGCAGAAACCTTGGGCTGAAGAATTTGCTCATAAAGCTCTGCTTATCTGCTGTAATAATACTCCAAGACTTCGGCTGTGTTGTGTCCTAGGGGTGATCAAGCAGGAAGACGCAGAGTTCACCACAAACCTTCCCAATCTAAAGGACTCAGTGGTAAGGAGGAAAATCAAGCAATTTGTCAGCAAAAATGATAAAATAATTAATAGACTTTGCAGATCATTAAAGCCTTCCTTCTGAGTTCTTGATGATCATAACAAATAATCAATTAAAGCGCTTCTGAGATTAGCAAGCGTTATTATCCCTCGTTTATGGATTAGGTGACTGAGGTACAAAGGGATTAAATCCTCAAGCCTGTGTCTTCCACTCAGGACAGGGTCCTCCTGCCTCAAAACCTTGGACAGCCATGGACATGCCAGCATGCAACAAATATGGGACTGGATGGTTTTGAAGGACTGGATTGGTCTCTTCCAACCGTGATGATTCAGTGACATCATGAGAGCAGGTCCTGGGCACTTCTGAGGATGACCCATGGGAGGCAGTTGTTGGGCAGCCAAGCTGTTTGGAGTCTGTTCCTTTATCTATTAGTTACTACCTTCATCAAGGTCAAGCAGGACCCATTGGGTCACCAGAGCCACCACTGTGGAGGGGCTTCGGTCCCAGCGGTGAAAGTCTCTGGCCTTGGGAATGGTCTGACCGGGAAGTTTCCTTAACAGAGACCACAAAACCTACAAACAGAGGAGGTGAACTGCCCCACCAGAATTAGTGATCAGTAACTGGCTTCACCTCTCGTAAATCTTGAGACCGGGTGTAGACATTAAGGGAAGCAGCCCTTCCTTGGGAATGCCTGGGAGGTCCCTTGCCTGAGCAGAAGGTGTGCACTCTGCCTTTCAGCAGGGACCTCTTGAGCAGTGGCTGTGGCTGGGAAGGTCCGAGCTGGGCTTACCTCCCATCTGACCCCAAAGTGTCAGCCCAGGGACAGCGACTGGAAAAGAGTTAGTGGTGGTGATAGGGAATAGTGTTCGAGGGTTTGGGTGTTCTTTTCTCTTCCAATAGGGGCTCTGTTTTCCATCCCTTTTGCTGCTTTCTAGCAGAAGTTCTGCCTCCTCCTGTATGTCAAAATGAAGGTCAGTGCTTGCCTTGTTCCTGAAATACAGGCCATTTTCTTAGAAATCCTCAGTTTTCAAGACAAAGCACCTGTGCCCAGGTTTCCTTTCAGGCAAATGGCAAGGGAGAACACAGTCTTTTTTGCAGTGAAAATTAGACTATTTTTATCTCTGAAGAGCTCTCATTAACACCTAATTTCTAGGTAAAGGAGCCACTTGTTTTTCCTTCCTTTCTGAGCATGAAATGAGGGGTATTTCATAACTCTGTTCTGTAACGTGATCAAACCTGCAGAATCCACAACTCCTTTCATAACTCACTGTGCCGGTCGCTTTGTCTGGGTTATAAATTCAAGCTGTTGCCACCAGCCTCCTTTTTTCTCTTCAATATTTTAATATTGCATCTAATATTTAACAAGCATCAAAACGATGAAAATGCTATGGAATGTGTGACATAGGACTGTGAATTGGGTTAAGGCTACTAAAAATCCTTGTTTTTTGCAGAGGTTGGTGTTGCTTTTGTGTTTGTTTGTTTTTAAACCAAACCAGAAACCACTCTAAGACCACTGAAGGAAATCTAAGATGCAAAATGCTTCACAGGTCTGGGTGCTAATAAACACAAGAACCCTGTTCTCAGTACACTTTAAAGAAAAACAAGATTAGGGTTTCTTTCACAGCTGCCTCAGTTTGGAGGCCAGAGTTTTAAAAAAAGCACCTTCTGCCTTCCAAAACCAGAAGGCAATTCCATTGGGGCAGTTCCTCTGTGCGAGCAGGGTGAGGGCCAGGAAGAGAGGCTGAGTTGGAGAAAGTGCTACTTAAAGTAAATGCTAATGATTTAAAATGTTATTCCTTCTGTGCTTTTAGAGACAGGGAAAAAAAAGTAAAAAAAAAAAAAGAGTAATAAAGGCTTCCAGCCTGTACCTCATCTCCAGTCACTCCTGTGAAATTCCCAAGAGAGCATCCAGGCTCCCCTCTCCCCCTCTTTAAAAATGGTGGACCTGGAACCACTTACAAGAGAGGCTTAATAAGAGGCAAATGTGTTTTATATTTTGTATCTTGTTAAGTGAAAAAAGATGGATTCTCACAAGTAGTCTCCTGGTGCAGATTTGAGTGGTCTGTGCATGCAAATGTTGTGATGCTTCGGCTGCCAGCATCCCGCTCCAGTCCCCCTTGGCCACTTAAAATCCCACCCCCAGAGCGAGCTGAGATGAAATTGCTTCATTTGTACAATGGATCTGCAGATCTGGGGAGCTTGTTTCTATCTGATTTGCTGATAATTTACTCCTCATTTGATTTTTTTTCCTTTTCTTTTCCCCCCCACCTTAGAAAGGAAACACTGTCTCAGCTCACATCTCTTCCCTAAGGAGTGAGGAATTGTTTCACTGGGCTGAGAGGATGATTGAAAGCAACTGAAAAATATTAAAAAAGACCTACACAAAGATGAAACATTTTTTAGAGGACAAGAAAACCCCTTTACAGCTGAAAACTGAGAGTAAAATTTTTAATTTATGCCCCTAATTGCTGCATCATCTGCTAGAAAAATCCACGGTGCCTTTGTGAAGGTGTGTGTTGAACAGTGAGACATGTTCCCCCTCAGATAATCATTTTTATGACCTTTTGGTGCAAGACAGTGCTGTGCTCACTGTCGGCTTTCACTAGTCAGTGGTGAGGAAACGCCTTCTATTTGTCTTTGATCCAGAGATCTGGATTGCTAAACCTGATGGCCACAATTAAAGACAGTCCCGCTGCAAACCTGACCTCTGCCTGCTCTCAACTTCATGTAAACTTTTCAATATGGATGTAATTTCGTATTAAATTACCCGTGCTTTATTGCTTTTTAGCACAGCGCTGTCCCATTGCCTTTGAAAAATCTAAAGAGTAACAAAAAAGAAAACTTGCAGTGCATCTGCTCAATTATGTAATTATGGACTTGTTTTCCTGCATTTAGGAGCCTTTTTGGATGCGTTATCTGTTGGAAAGCTGTGATGCTTGTGGTGGATTGGTTTGCTGTGTTCTTGGAGCACATCCAGAATAAAACATGGAGCTGCAGTTGAGGGTTTGCTGTCCTGAAAAGCTTGTGCTGACATGTTGTCTGTTTTCAGGGCACTCCAATGGGCTGTAAGGCTTTTCCTCCAAACCCTAAACTCACATCAGCCCATCATTTGCACCCTGTGGTCATGTGGAGCTGTTTGAATGAGGACTGAAACTCCTCAGCTTTAGGAGATCGTGGGAATCACCACAAGGATTGGAAGGGACTAGGAGACATCAACTGAGCCCCCACCACTTCCAAAAAGGAAAAAAGAAGTGGAATTTAGTGGCCAGGAGACTCTGGGCTCCTGTTAGGTTGTGTCAGCTGCTCCTGTGGTAGTGCTGGTGTCCCCAGTGAGCTCTTCCCTTGCTGCACAACCACTCAGGCACTGAAGTGAATAAATAACCAGATATCGAAACACATCACCCAAGGGAGGTAAATGTGATTTATTAGAGACTTAAAATATAAAATTATAAGGTTAAAAACCATTCCAAATGAATCTAACAGGTGCAGTAATAAAGGAAGAGTTAAAGGTGTTTGCAGCCTAATCTGGTTGTAGCTGTTGCGTTCTCTGGTGCTGCCTCGCTTTGATCCTCTTCTCCTTTAAAGTATTCATTTATTTATCACTTTTTTGGGGCTAAAAAACTGCATTCGCTGGGAAAAAACACACACTGCATGGAATTCTAGCAGCTGATGCAAAAATGGGGCTAGAGACCATCAGGCAATTGCTGGGAGTAGGTTTTACCTCTTGCTGGCTTTTGTGCATTTCTCAGTAAAGCTCTGGCTGAATTCCAGTGCAGACCCAGTGTCCCATCCCCAGGCATGCTCGTGGCTCCCCTTCCACAGCACCTTCCCTACACTGACCGAGGGCTGGGTCAGGCCTGGGGCTGCCGGCGTCCCGTGCTCTGCCTGGGGACAAAGAACATAAAGCTGAGTAATTGTCCCAAGAAGGGTGGCTGCCCCACCCCTGGAAGTGTTCCAGGCCAGGCTGGACCTGGACGGGGCTTGGAGCAGCCTGGGATGATGGAAGGTGTCCCTGCACGCGGCAGGGGGTGGGATGGGATAAACTTTCAGGTCCCTTGCAACCCAGACTGCTTTGGGATTCTCTGATTATGCTGAGGAACAAGAGATGTTCAAAAAAAGCTGCACTCGCCCCTTTTTCACAGCTAAAAATGATGTAGTAAGGAAATGGAATTTTTCACATAAATATCTGCCTTGATTGAAAATCTTGGGCCTTTAACATGAAAAACAACTGATTTTTGAAAGCAGTTTTAATTTTTTTTTTAAATTTTTAATTTTAATTGAGTAAACTGAATCAAACAATTTTTTGTGGAAATGGACTGGGCTGGGTTTATTTCCCACACAATAAAGGCAGAATATGCTTTGTGACAAGCTTTAATCAAAAGGCAGTTAAGGGGATGTTTTCTCATGTGGATTCCATTTCCTGGGATGCTGAGCCCAGGACCTGAGCTGTCTGGATTTTCATCCAGCGCATTTGCTCTGTAGTGAAGAGGGAAACACTGGGGCATTTTAAAGAGTAAAATCTCCAGCCAGCTTGGTGGGTGCAGTGTGAGCCTTCCTGGGCAGCTGCGGAGAGGAAGGACGTGTTTTTCTTCTTGGTTCCCTATAATTAGAAAGTGAATTAAACCATAACTTGTGTGAGGTATTTTGTTGGGTTTTTTTAGTTGATGTCATTAGCAACTATAATTCTGCATTTTTAAAATATTATTTTAGTATTATCAGAACTGTCCACTTCATTTTTTCATCTGTCTGTGCTTCTCTGCTTGGCATGTTCAGTGTCAGGGAGTCCCCAAGTTTCATTTGCATTTGTGGAAAGAAATTCCCCTGATTGGTTTCAAATGCATCACCTTTTAATTTCATGGAGGATGCCCAGGTACTCGTGTTATGAGATGGCCCAGAAGCAGCTGATCTACCCCCTGTAGGTTGTTCATTATCTTATCACTGCTGTTATATCTCCTCTTATTTATTGCTGTGTTAAGGTTAGGGAAAAAAAAAAACCTCTTTCACTCTGGTCGTACAGGACATTTTCCATATCCCTGATCATTCCTGGCAGTTTGCTGTGAATCATCTCTGATTGTGCAGTATTATTTTGGAAGCAGGACGGTCACTCCTGCACACTGCAGCTGACAATACTCCATTTCCGTGTGTTACACGTTATCTTCCTGCATTACTCGTCATCCTCCTGCACCGTGTCCTGGCTCTCCCTCGTGAGCCTCGGGTTTGCTGCTTTGCAGTCCTGGAGGCTTCTCCTCGCCCAGGGCCTGGGGCTGCTTCTCCTTTCTCCGTGCTGTCTGCTGGGCACCGGGGTGGCTGTGCCTCCTGTGTGCGCAGCAGCACCGCGTTGGAAAGTGGGAGCAGCTGCTGCTCCCCCAGGGCAGGGCACACGGCAGGGGCGGGGCAGGACTGCAGGCAGTGATGCTCTCTGCCCATCCTGCTCCCCCTTTGAGCTGCCCTGGGCTCCGTGGCCACCAGCAGCTGTGATGGTGGCAGGGGAGGCCTGCTGCTGGGGCCGGTTCCTCTGCAGGGCCTTGGAGAGCTCTGGGTGCGATTGAGCCTCGTTTGCACCACTGTGTGACTTCGTTGTTACTGCAGCTGGTTTTTGGTGTCCTCCTGTGTGCAGGTGCAAAAGGAAAGGGAAAGGGAAAGGGAAAGGGAAAAAAGGAAAAGGGAAAGGGAAAGGGAAAAAAGGAAAAGGGAAAGGAAAAGAGAAGGGGCTGGGTTTTAAGACAACACAGAGATAGGTGGGAGTTAGTAAATCTCCACTGTGTGTGGACGGGATGGGGCTGCAGGCTCAGGCCCTGCCTGTGCCTCTGCCTGCCCAGTGCCCACCAGACACCCCTGTGCTGGTGGCTCTGCTGGTGACACTGGGAGGGGCTGCTGGGGACTGCGTCTTGGAGCTGTTTGCCTGGACTCCCAAACAGGGCAGTTTTGTGATTATGGCAATTGCCTGATTTGTACTGAAATTCATTCATGTTTTGGAGTTTTGTGTTGGCACATTTGTCCTTTTTTTTTTTTTTTTTTTTTTTTAAATTAATCTTTCAAATAGGTAAAAAGCCCAGCATAAAAATTGCAAAGCTATGTAGTGAAAATTGTGGAACATGGAAGACAAATTTTCAGTTTTTACCAAGAAGCAAAATTTTGCTTCTTTGGTTTGCATAATTTTTGGTCTGAGCTGTGTGGTTGAGGCTGAGATGTCTGTTTGATATTTAGGGAAAGATTTGATGCTTTAATAAGGGAATCCTCTGCCTCCCTCATCCATCATTCGTCATCCTCATCCATCCAAACCCCCCACTAAATTTGTTAGAGCCTTTTTCATATTCAGGGCTTGTATAAATAATGGCTGTTGTGAATGGAAAAAGGAAATGGGAATTTTCTTGTTTGTGTTCTGTTTCTGGCCACAGCCATGGAAATATTTAGCGGTTTTTGCTTTCAGTGTTGCCCCTCTTTGTGGTCACCACTTGTCCAGAGCCCCGAGTTCGTGAGCCTTGCTCTAATATCTATATAATATATGTATGAAACTGCTTGTGCTCGTTCCTGCGCGCTTTTATCCTGCTCCATCGTGTCTTGCTCCTTCTCTCTGCTATCTCAGGGATTATGCAGCTTCTCTGCAATATTCTGAAATTAATCAAACCAAGGCAAACCTCATGCTATATTATCCATCACTGGAGGAGAATGATTTCCACAAGCCAGGCAGCTTTACATTGTTTTGTCCAGGGGCTGCAGCAGAATTCCATTAACTGGAATATGCTGGAAATCTGATTTCTCACAAAATGCATTTGTTAAATATTCGCAAGCAGCAAATTTTTAGATTTGATGCCAAGTGTAGCCCTAAGCACAAGTTTCTTTTTCTCTTAGTTTAATTAGGCAGGGGACAAACACACTGTCCACTCCTTGCTGGGTGCTTTCCCCACGGAGCAGCTGTGGGTGTGGATGCAGCCAGGCTGGGGCAGCTTTGCTCTGCACTGAGGGATGTACAGCCTGAATGGCTGCTTACCCAGACTATTTGATATTTCGTCTCTTATATAATCGGGCTCTACAGGTAATTTCTTTCACTAAATTAGTAACCACGCTGCAGATTGCAGACACTTAGTTTGATTGAAAGTAATAAAGGGAGATTATCTGCAGAGTTGGTTGAATGACGGTTCTGACTTGACCCACTGCCCAGAGAGATAAGAATTAATCTTATAAACCTCTCCACACTTGCAGGGCTCTGATCCGCCCAGCAGCGGTGCGGGGGCCCAGCTGCCCCTCTTTGTTCCAGGGCAGCCCTGGCTGGGAGGGGAGCCCAGTGCAGGCAGGGCTGATCTGGGTCCAGGGAGGGCCATGGATGATTTCTGAGTGGTGAATGCCTTCCTGACAGCGGTACCCAAACCACAGGTGGGGCAGCTGGGCCCCCAGCCACGTGCAGGAACAGGAAAATGGAAGTTGGGGACTGAGAGGGGAATATGACTGTTCCCCAGACACATGTGCTTGTGCTCCAGACTGGGAGAAGCTGGATGGGTCTTTAGACGCCTCCCATTGCTACAGAGCTGCTCTCTATATTCAGACAGTTTCTGCACCATTTTCCTTCCTGTCCTGCCCACTGGTTTCTTTGAGTCCTACGCTGCCACAGGTTAATTTTTTCCCCAGGTATTTTGTCTTTGTCCAAGGTATTTCCTCTTTCTAAATGGCATTTTAATGAGTGCTTCCACAATTACTGACAATAAAGTCATTAATTTATTTTGCACAGCTTTTGCTAACACTTGTGAGTTGTTTAAGTGTGATGATCCTGACTTCTCACCTTGTCCTTGGCATCTTGGGTGCTGAGTGTTAGATTAAGTAGGGAAAGTGGGAATGCCAGGAAAGACCAGAATTGAACCACTCTGGGCCTTTGGGGAGTGG
>JANRGV010000008.1:19186316-19197800 GCA_024734035.1 Alethe castanea
GGGAGGGGAGGGGAGGCCTGTGGTGTCTGCAGGGGCAGAGAGGGGCTGCACATGGCTGTGCCCGTACACCCAGCCCCTGAGCCTGGGGAGCCTCCCCAGGGCAGAGGGCCATGGAGAAGTGCTGCCTGGCCATGCCCTCCTCGGTGCAGTGAGGCACTGCTGCTCTGTGCTGTGCCATTGCACATCCCTGCTGTGCTGGTGCCTCGCAGCAGGATGGGCAGCTGAGAGCAGAGCTGTGGGCAGGGTGCACACTTACCTGTGCCAGAGGGGCTGAGCTGCCCTGGGCTCCTTCCCTTCCTGGCAAATTATACACTCCTGCTTCCAGTTCATGGAGAAACTAGCAACTGCTGCATCCTTCCCTTCCTGCTTTCCTGAATGGTCATTTCTGTAAAATTCAAAAATTGGGAGAGCAGAAATCTGTTAAGTCTCTCAACCCTAGAAAAAGCAGTGTGCTTTGTATTGTCTCTGTATTTCATCCCTTCCTAAGGGAGTGAAGGATTTCAGTCTCCACTGAATGACGAGATGTGAGAACTGTCTCATGACCAAGGTGAAGTTGAACACGAATGATGCAAGTCAGCAGTGAAATAACACCAGAGCCTCTTGCCTCACCAAACCCAAGACCCTACAGACAAATAACCCTCATTGTAAGTTAGTGTTGTTGAGGGATTGGATGTTCCTTCCTTTCTTTTTTCCTGTTGCCAAATTTCCCTCTCCAGCTGCATGGCCTGAACTTGTGTGCCAGGCAGCCCCCCCCATCCTCATTCATCGTTCTGCTGGGACCATGCAGAGGTTCATGCAGCAGCTTCACATCTAGTGTGACATCCCCCCACACCCCCATGTGCTGGTGAGCGAGATGTGCGTGATGGTGGCCTCACACAGATCTCTGGTGGACATTATTTCATGGCAGATCTTGCCATTCCCCAGATTCAGTACATAGTTTTTGCGTGGATTCCAAGGGAAAAGGTCCAGCTCAGGAGTTTTGGGATGCTCTTACAGGATCCAAGCAAACATTGGGCATTTTCCAGCACTCAAAATCATGAAGGGAACACTGAGTGCTCTCTCCTGCCACAGCTGGGTGCAGTGTTCCCAAATCCCTATCTCTGCCAGGCAAATAGACAATGCAGATGTAGATGGATAACTTCCTGCCATAAAGGGGGATCATCCCATTGCAGGAATTCAGAGTGGTACTGACAAAGAATTATTGGGTGAACTGGGAGCTGTTGTGTGAGTCACATTGGGTCATTCCCTGTGTGATACGGGCACACATAGCTCCATCTTTTATTCTATTTTTCCTGTGGTGGGATGAGCTTTTTTTCACATACTCCTAAAAAAACCCAACAAACCACACCCAAAGCACAGGTGGGTGACAAGGAGCCCTGAGCATCTGGGTGTGAGACCGATGTCGTGACAACACTGGAGTGGGGGAAAAGGGATATTCAGATGTCTGATGCAAATAGCAGGTTTAAGTTCTGGCTTTGTCAGGACCCTCTGGGTGTTCTGTTTCGGGTTAAAAACATAGGGAAAAGGTCAAGCACCACTGAGCTGGCCTGAAAGAGTAAAAATGATTTCAAACATTGGAGTGTGCTCACTTCCACCATGAGAGCTTCTGCTCACAGCAATCCAGTAGCATTCAAGTATTTAGGTCTCCTTAAAACTGTTTCTTCCCCCACTTGTGCTAATACAGATATTAAGCCTAATAGTATCTACTTAGCATAAACAAGAAGATAAAAATGATTTCTGTGATTGAAATGTTTGTTATTTAGCATTAAGCATCTTCATACTCTCATGTGTTTTGCATTTTAATCCACTCTGTGCTTGGTTTTGGGATTGATAGATTAGTTTTAATCCCCTGTCTAATAGTGGAGGACTGGTGAGATTTATTAAACAGGCAGGGTTTGGTACTTGGATTTAAGAGGACTCACATGCAGTGTTCATGCATATTAAATTTGGGAAACCACCGGTTCAGTTTATAAAGAGCTGTGATGTCCTTTATCACTGAGTGTTTCTGTTGTGCTTCACTAGCTCAGGAAGCCTTTATATTTCTGAAATGGAATGGTTTTGATGGTTCCTTTCCACTGCATAAATCTAATATTCCAAAGATGTATCTTTGACTGTTGTTATTGAAATTCTGTTCATTTTATGCCAAGTTTATGTTGTCCCTTTCCTCCTTGGCTCGGGAGCGTGGAAGGTTGGCCGAGGATCCCATCACACCATAGCTGGAGCTGAAATACAAGACGTGTACCAGGACAAGGGGAAATGGTTTCCTACTATCAGAGGGCAGGGATAGATGGGGTATTGGGAAGGAATCCTTCCCTGGGAGGGTGGTGGCACAGGCTTCTCAGAGCAGCTGTGGCTGTCCCTGGATCCCTGGCAGTGTATCCCTGGAATAGTAGAAGGTGTCCCTGCCCATGGCAGGGGGTGGAATGAGAAGAGTTCTAAGGTCTTCTCTGACCCAGATCATTCCATGATTCCTTGCGGTGGGTGTTGCACAAGCTGTCCTGTGCTGAGGGCTTTGACGTTGCTGCTCAGGCCTGCAGGGGAGGGTGCTGCTCACACCGTGTTCGTGGGTAACCCAGCAGGGCCAGGCTGGCACTCAGGGTGCACTGCCTGCACAGGACAGCAGTGCTGAGGACAGCAGTGCAGGGCAGGCTCAGCGATGCTGGGGCAGGCTCAGCAATGCCTGGGGCAGGCTCAGCAATGCTGGGGCAGGCTCAGCAGTGCAGGGCAGGCTCAGCAATGCCTGGGGCAGGCTCAGCAATGCCTGGGGCAGGCTCAGCAGTGCAGGGCAGGCTCAGCAATGCTGGGGCAGGCTCAGCAGTGCAGGGCAGGCTCAGCAGTGCAGGGCAGGCTCAGCAATGCCTGGGGCAGGCTCAGCAATGCTGGGGCAGCCCTGGTGCTGCCCTGCTCTGGGCGCTGCCGGGGCTGTGTGTCCCAGCCCTGGTGGCCAGGGCACCGTGCCAGCGTCACCCTGCACTGCAGCACTGCCACGCTGGCCCTGCTTCAGGACACCCGCTCCCAAGGGCTGGCTGCTGCTTAGAACAAGGCACTGGCTCCTGGGGGGGTTTACTGGTACTCTGGGAAAAGCAGAAGCTCGACAATAGTTAAAAACCCACTGAAAACTTCCAGCCTGCCTCAATTACACATTCCTGCCCTATCAGTGGAAGATGAGTTGACTTAATTTGCAGGTTTACTGGTTAATTTGCCATTAACACTGTAATACCGGTAATGTAGTGAGAAATGGGGGAAATTTACTTTTTTGTTAATGTAATTATAGGATGGCTGTATAAAAGTTATTAACTGCAGAAGTGAAAACCGGGAAAAATGAGTTTAAATTTAATGATAAGTTAGAGAAACCACTCAAAGCTTTTTGCAAGAAGATGCTTTATTATTGTAGGCTGCTTCTTCATCTGTGCTCTATTTTAGATTTGCTAAATAAACATGTAAAGCAGAGATTGCAAATACAAGTGGCACTGCTGTAATCACCAGCTTAGGAATTCCTGTATTTGATTAGAACACAGATAATAAAAAAAAATAATTTTTCTGGAGTTTCAGTTGGTTATTGGGAACTGATCAGTCCTGCGAACTGAAGAAGAATATCAACACTTGGGTTTAAGATCTGGTAATGGAAGATAGTTAGAAAGTGTAATTGCAAATAAATTCTGAGAGGCTGGATAACTGACAATTCCACCTCAGTTAAAGCAAATTTTTTGTTCTGCTTATGATATAAAAGGAGATAAAGAAGGCTAACATTACACAATTCTTTGTTCTCACTCCTTCACTTTTGTTTTCCTTTTTCCTAACACAAGAAGCCAGGAAGTGACACTAAAAGGTGACAAATTTAAACACTGATGTTTTCACATTCTGGGCTTGCAGCCCTCGGAGTTCATCACCACCAGATGTTGATGCAACAAGATGGAAAATATTAGATGTTTTATTTTATGGCTAATGAGAACACCCATGCTAATATATGTAATTTCAATTAAATAATCAAAATTTGACAGCTCCAGGACATAAGACAATCTCTAACCAATGGTGCTGGGGAGGAAACTCCCCTGTGGCCACCGTATTTCATAATTATCAGCTGCAGGTTTCTGGCCCATTTGTGGTGGATACTGAGCAAAATTAACCATTTGAGGTATGTGAAAGCTGGGAACCACTTGGATCATCAGCTTTTTATGTCCCTCAGGAAAACAGCCCTTCACAGTGCAAGGGTTTCCTGGGACCCTCCTTTTTGGTATGTGTAAATTCAGAAATTCTGGAGTTACGATGTCATCAGGAGGGTTAAAAAAAATCACTTTATTATATCCACTTTACGATTTTCCCTTTGTGCATGGAGCTTTGGCAGTTGGGCACAGGCAAATTCATCTCGATGTAATGTCCTAAAAGAGCTAACCAGGCTGTTGTGTCAGCAGCTGTCCCTGCCTCTCCCCATGCTGGCCGTGCTGCTGGCACAGGGTGGTGCAGCACACCTGGGGCACTCCCCACAACACTCTGCTTTTTAGATGATGGTCCAGGATTTGAGCAAAATGAGGAAAGCCATGAGAAGTCTGTACTTTGGTAGCTGTGATCTTCTGAATGAGCTGCATTTGTGAGACTGAACGTGGCTCCTGACTGCTGGGAGGTGGCTGCTAAATCCCAGGTGCCAGGGGACCCTCTCTGCACGGAGCTGTGGCTGCCCCTGGATCCCTGGCAGTGTCCAAGGCCAGGCTGGACGGGGCTTGGAGCACCCTGGGACAGGGGGAGGTGTCCTGTGATTCCATGTTCCTTGCACTTTGAAACATGTTTGGAGATGCAACACCAAGAGAAGTTCCTGCTTAGCAGCAAAGCTGAGATGTTTCCCTTCCTCCCCTGTGCCCACAGAAGGTATTTCTCCTCTTTGGATTGTTTTCAGAAGCTCCAGCCCTGTCAGTGCAGTCCTGACCCAGGATTGGTTCCAGTCCCTGCACGCTGGGATGGGTGTTGTTTCAGCGCATAGATTCTGAATTTTAAGAGGCAAAATTATTTTTTTGCTCCTTGTTTTCTGCTTTTGATGAGTAGCAAAGTTGTGTGTGAGCTTGTGGAGGCCCTGGGGCTGGCACAGGCCACCCTGGCTGCTGTGCTCTCCCTGCCTTGTCAATTTGGGAACTGCAAACCTGCCAGTGTCCTCAGCTATTTCAATGAGTTCAGTACATGACCATGTCACGTGGGCAGATGTAAGAAAACATTATCTTCTGAGCTAATTTCTGGCTTGCCTCACTGTGTGCCAGAAGTTCTTGCCAGTTGAAGAAAAAATTTTTTGTATCCTTTTATGTAAACACATCGTGTTAAAAAAGGCAAACTATAAAACATTAAAAACCCTGCAGGGTATTAAAAATACCGGTCTCAGTGCACGTGTTCATTCCTTTCACTTTCTTTTTAGATCACTAGTGTTGGTACAAAATGAGCTGAGCGAAGGCAAGAATTCTAATTAGGTTTAAAAAGGAAAAAATATGGCAGTTTATTTTGAGCGCATGTGTGCTTCACCAAGGCATCTCCCATTTCAGATGCAGGCAGAATGAATCATTATTACACATTTATCATCATAAAAATGCTTATTTGGACTTTTTTTTTTTTTTTTAAGAAAAGGGAAAAAAATTTTAAAAGGGCAAAGCAAAGAGCCATCTCGGAAGGGCAGTTATTGCTTGCCCTTGCTGGGGAAAAAGCCTTGCTCAATGGGATTACGTCCCCGCTCATAACCTATCAGCCGTCTGATCAGAAATTCATAACGCAGGCCATCCATTTCCAGCCCGGCGAGGGCTGCGTGATTGAATTTAAATAGGCAAATGCCAGACTTGAGCTTTGACATTCTCTCTGTCTCTCTCAATCTCTCTTTCCCCTGCCCTCCCCACCGTAGCCCCTTTCTTCCTCCCTCTCTTCCTCCCTTCCCTCTGCACGCCACCATTTCACAGGAGGCTGGAGCGCGTGCCGAGGAGTCAGCGGGAAATGGAGGATGGATGTGGGGGGAGAGGAGAGGAGGGATGCGCAGCCAGGGAGAAATATGGAGGGAACTGGACAGCAGAAAATTATAAATTGTTGCTGTCATGCTTTCATTGGGACACTAAAACCTATTTTCCAAGCCCCCTACCTTTTTTTCCTCATTTAAAAAGAGAGATTCCAGCCGACATTTACCAGCGTGTCCTCACCCAACCCGCGTGGTGCTGCAAGCACAAAGCTCCTCAGCAATTCTCTTTTTTCTGCATCTTTCAGAGCTGATAAGGATGAAAATGAATTCAAATCTGTGCGCTCTCACTCCCTGCATTGCAAGGGGCAGGGATGGAAAAGCTGCCTGGTGGCAGGGGGTCACTGGGCAAGGGACCGTCCTGTCCCACGTGAGCCCCGTGCAGGGCCTTGGCATCTGCTGGGGATGGCACTGGGCACCATGGCCTTGGGAACACACGGGGCACCACGGGACAGGGCAAGGACAACAGCCAGGCTGAGCCTGGACTGACAGCACACACAATGGCTTCCCACTGCCACAGGGCAGGATCGGGAAGGAATCCTTCTCTGTGTGGCTGGGCAGGCCCTGGCACAGGGTGCCCAGAGCCCTGGATCCCTGCAAGTGTCCAAGGCCAGGCTGGAAGGGGCTTGGAGCAATCTGCAATAGTGGAAGGTGTCCAGCTCATGGCAAGGGTGGGATGAGAAGAGCTCTAAGGTCCCTTCCAGCCCAAGTCCTTCTGTGGTTCTGTGTCATCTTAACCATCAATAATGGTTCTTCTTCTACTACTACTACTGCTACTACTACTACTACTACTACTACTACTACTATTATTATTGTTGTTATTATAATTATTGTCATTATTATCTTCAGGATCCTTAAACTCTTGCCCCAGGCTGTGCCTGGCACAGTCCTGCAGACATTGGTCTGTGCTCTCCATGGAGAGATCAGTTCTTTGCCCACCAGGCCCTGCTCTCAGGTGGACTCTCCAGAGCCTCCTGACCCTCAGCCAGCTGTGGGTGTTGGAGAACATCTGCTCTGCCCAGAAGTGACCAATATTCTCCTCCCAGTTGCTAAGCCTTGTTTAAATTCACCAAAGCTCAGCACTAGGAACCTCTTAAATGCTTTATGGTTCTTTGGTAACTTTCTCAAAATCCATCCTTTGAAGTAAGAACTGTAAAGATTTCTATGTTTTCTACTTCATATTTTCCACTTTGCCATCATCATCTCATTATAGTTTTACATCAGAGCTGCAATTTCTGTGTGTATTACTGCAGTTTGAAGCTGAATATCCCAACTTTGTAACCATCTTCCTGCTGTCTTTGGCTTTCTCCACTCACATCCTACTGCCCACAGCTTCTGGTTCATTTTACTCATTACCTGTTGCTTGTTTCCATTTGCGTTTGGAATTCCAACAATCTGGGTTTTCTATTTTAATTGCTAGCTTTATGTCAGTGATAAACCGAGTCTCCTTTCAGGTGGAGTTGTCACCTTTCTTCATTGTCCAGTTGTCTTTTTGGACTTCTGTTTCTTTTGTGGTTTGGGTTCTTTTTCCCCCTGAATCCTTCCTTATGATCAGTTTTCAGTGCTTTTTTTAGCTTTAGGAAATACCATGCCCACGTACTTTGGAACTGTGATCATCATAAGCAGGTTAAATAAAAGGTGAAAGTTCCTGAAGCCCTGGCTTCAGACTTCCAGATGGGAATTATTTGGTGCTAAAGCATGTGTCCTTTATTCTGTGTGCCTTCTGTAAAAACTCATTCTCTCTTCTGAATAGCTTATCCTAAATTGAGGGTAGGAAAGGATGGTATAAAACCAGCAAAGGAAACTGTAATTTCAGATCTGAGTTTAACAGTGAAATGCAGAGTAGAAAAATGTGAAGAGACTAATTTTAATTCAAATAAATAAATTTTGTTAATTCAAAATCTTATTTGAGATTTTGCTGGTTTTGCCTCCTGCTGAGAGATGAGCTGGTGATACCAATGAGCAGTGGTGACATTTGGGATAATTCCTTCCCAGAGGCATTGCAGAGAGCGGAGCCGCTAGTGATGGTGGGATCGGAATCACAAACAGAGTTTGTGATCAACTGAGCGAGAGATGAGCTCAGCTCACCTGGCAAAATCCACAGTTCTGCTGGAAACCAACTGAGGTTTTTCATTCTTCTAAAGGAAGAACTTCTCTCAAGCTTAATGAAGTTATAATTAGCTGGAGCAGTTGCGCTGTTGTCCAAGATCCCCGTTCCCAAACGGAGCTCATGGCTGTGGGTCCAGAGGGGCAGTCTGTGGCCATGGGGCCGGAGCTGGCCCCAGCTCTCCATTCATGCAGGGGGAGGCACTGAGGGGCAACTGGGCTGGGCTGGTTCCGTGGCAGTTAATGAGCACAGACATAGCCTGGGTAGGGCTGGGCGTGCACTGCTTTATTTTGGAGTACGTTTTCTTTGTGTACATTTCCATGTCTTTGTGTAAAAACTGCCTGCGCCATATGCCATGACTTTGGAGATTAAATCTAAACTGTGCAGCAGAATGTCTGTGCTGCCTGTATAGTTTGTGGTTTTTGTTCAAGTCCCAGTGCCAACACCGCCTGTATTTACAATTCCAGCAATAATCATGGAGTTAGTGGGAATATCTATTTCATCGTGCATGAGAGCTGTCAGCTGGCACTTACATGAGTAAGCTGCTGGTAAGGGAATGGGCTTTATGCTTTCTTCTTTAAAGATGTGGCACAAGAACTGCAGATAATACTTAATTGACTGTCTGTTCTTACAGTGCCCTTCTTGATCCCTCTGGAAGAGATTTTGTTTATTCCCTGTGTCATACATATCCAGTCCCTGGGCAGGCAGAGTGAGGTGAGCAAGCTGGAGACAGAAGGATGTAGGTTCAGTTTCATGGCTTCATAATCCAGATCCAGATAACCTGGATAATTTTACAATTTTTTATTTCCTTCACCTTTACTTTGGTATTTTTGAATTGGATGCATGTCTCTCCAAAACTGTCAGATTTGGGAACACAAAGGCCATTGAGCTTCAGGAGGAGTTGAGCTGTTCAGGCCCTGTTGATGCAGGAAGGTTACACCTCCTGTACCAGTATAGTTCTGCTTATGATCACTCCATCCAGGATAATTGGCTTTTTTGGCTTAGTTTAACCTCTCCAAACCACTGGCTCTTTTAACTATAGTCTCTAGAATTCCATTAAACAGGAACATTTATGAATGAGTCAGCTCTGTGTGGTTGTGCAAGGTGACTCAAAGGAATTCCATTAATGGCAGTGGTTTCTTGGTCCTAACTTTAAGAACCATTAAATGAAATAAAATAAAGATGTCCTTATTCCAAATTAAGGACATTTGGGGAGTTACAATGGGGTATGTTTAAAGTTCATGCCTTGGTTTTTATTAATGTAGGCCCCAATTCATTAAGGAAATCCAATCAGAATTACTCTGCAGCTCTTACAGTGCAGACCCACACCCACACCCTTTAAGAAACAAGAGTGACACTAATATTGAGATGATATAGAGTATTTCAGATCTTAATTTTGAAAGATAAGCACACTCATTCCATCTCTTAACAGTTAACTTGCAATATTGACTATATGATTCTGAAATTCTTAAGCAACAGCAACAAAAAAATTAATGTAATTATTCTGCATCTACTGACCATTGAGGAGGGATGAGGTTCTATTTTTTTTGATGTTCAGAAACCAGATTTTTGTGCTTATGACAGCTCAGAGTTGTAGCATAATCCTTAACAAAAAAGCTGAATATTTTTTATTTTCCCCTAACAACAAAGTATTTTAGACTCTGAAATATTTTCCCAGAATAGGCCTAAAAAGGAGCAGATTTCATCCCTGAGTCAAGTTCAGCATCTTCTTCCACATCACTCTCAGTTGTAGCCAGATTTGGGGATTTATTTAATGATTCATAGGCTTCCTTTTGTATCCCTTGGTGGGAATCCAGCTCTTCCAGGACCTTCTATTCCATGCAGAGCTGCCAGTGCTCATGGAGAGCCTCTTGTGGGGCAGAGGGTTCTCCTGAAGCAGGTGGGGCACACACTGAACACCCTGAGGCTTTGCCATTCTCACCTCCACCAGCTCCCCACCCCAGCTTCCCTCTGGAGCAGCTACATCTGAAAGACTCTCTGCAGCTCTCGCTCCCAATTCAGTTCTCTGCGGGGTTCAGATCCCAGTTGTGATCTCTGCTTCCCTGCTCTGTTTTCCACACGGATGCAGCACTGCTGGCTGGAAGTGGAGAGGAGGAAGCATTTCCCTGCTCACCCTCCCTGGATTGCTGCCTGGGTGTTTTTCTGCATAGCTGGTTTTGGCATTGTTCAGATGACTGAAAATGGAGACCTTACATTTCTGTGGCTGCAGCGTAGTCCTGGATATGCCACCACATTCTTATTCTTAGCACTCTGAAAGCACTGAGACACCACAGCCCAGATGAGGGTTTCACTGCACAGACACCCGAATTCGCTTAACCAGCCATGTGTGTTTATAAGGACTGAGCCAAACTCACTGGGCTGTGAGGAGCTAACATTTCACTCCCTGTCCTGTAGAGTTTTAGTTTAAATAGCTGCAACAGATGAGTCCTGGGGAGAATCCCTGCCCCCGTGCTGCAGGAGCATTGAGGAACATCCACAGCCCAGGAGGCAGCAGGTGGCATGTCCAGGGCCTGAACCACACCTTCACCACAGAGACCCTGGCTTTCTGTACCAGTTCTGCACTAAAACCAGAGTGAATAAGCAAAAAATCCAAACTCCTTCAGAACTTTTCAAAGGACACATGCAAGGGCTTCATATTTAAGTATTATGTTTTGGGTGCTAAAAGCTTTGCGAGCTGCTTTTCAATAACTGAGAATGATACAGCTTAGGAAATCGAGCAGGTGAGTCCTGTTCTGTACCAAACATTTGGTTATTCTGTTTCCCAAAAGAATTCCTTAAAATGCACCTGTATATTTGTTACGGATATAATAAAGTTACAGGATTAGTTGCAGGATTTTCTGTTGTTTTGCAGCTGTTCTGGGTGGCTGTGGGTTGCTGGGATATTTGGGAGCAGGGGAGGGCAGAAGCAGAATTCTGGCAGAAGCCTGAGGGAGTCCAGGGCAGCACAGGGCTGTTGGCTCAGTGCCTCCTACTCGTTGTGGTCCTGCCTGTTGGGGCTCTGCAGATGGGCACAGCATGGAATTACAGATTTAGGAATGAGGACATGTTTATTGGGGATGTACTGATAACACTGAACATAGAATTCAATGGCAGGTGACACCCAGCACCTTCCACTTCTCTCTGCCCCATACAGAACCACACGGACAATGTGGCCTCACAGCCAACAATTCCAAGTGTGTTAGACACCACAAAGGCAGGAGAAGCAGATTTCACATTAATAACATATGAATGAAATGTCTTTCAGCTGCAGGAGAGTAGATTTACATTAGATGCTGGGAAAAAATTCTTCCCTGTGAGGGTCAGGAGGCCCTGGCACAGGTGCCCAGAGCAGCTGTGGCTGCCCCTGGATCCCTGGCAGTGCCCAAGGCCAGGCTGGACA
>JANRGV010000008.1:19201853-19212599 GCA_024734035.1 Alethe castanea
CTTGGGAATTTATTCATATTTAGTCATAGCTGTTGGAGAGAAGATTCATTTTTCTGCCTGTCTTGTTTGTTATAAACCTGTCCTCGGCCCGGCCTCCCCTCGCACGCGGAGCTGGCGCGCGGGCACCGCGCTCCGGGCTGGAGCATCCCAGCCCTGCTGGCACACGGCGCCTGTTCGGGGCTTGCAGCGCCATGAAAATGTACTCGGGTCAAACACGGCTTGCCACGCTTCAGCTTAGGAGCACGTCTGCTTTTGCCAATTGCAAAATTAAATTTGACTCTTTCCTAAATACTCCGCACACGAAAAAAACATTCAAGAAAGTGCATTCCACCCCCCATCCTCGCACTAAAATCATGTTGCCAGGTGTACGGGGGAATTCAGCCATCAGTCAGAAATCCAAGCCGAGACCTTGCACTGGGAAGCAACGAAGCCCTTAATCATTGCTGGTAATGACATGTTTGGAAAAAAGTGCCACACGTGTGCACCGTGTATTTTCAGCAAACATCTAATGCGAGGGTGTGAAACAGTGGCTGCGTGCAGGGTGTGCTTGTGCAAGGACTTCCCTCCCCTCTTCCTCCTCCTCCTGCTGCTCCAGCCCGGCTGTGCTGCCCCGCTCACAAAAGCCGTGTCCTTAGAACAATAGGCCTGTGCTCCTGGGGACCCGTCCCGGCACACGGGATGCTGCTTCTGTGACGTTTGCAAGGGGATACACAACCCTGATTATTAATACTTTTTTTTCCTTTTCCCTACTGTGAGTGGAGCTGTGAAACAGTAAAATTAATTTGTGCCAAACTACCCCTGGAACAGCACTGGGGTTGAAATAGTGCAGGTCGGTGCCGCGTGCTTAGGGCTGACCCTGGCTCCCCGGCGCCGCGGGAGCTCTCGACGCGCCCCATAAACGCGCGCCCTCCCGGGCACCGCCCGGGGCTCGGCCAGGTGAGGGCTCACAACCCAGCCCCGCTGCGTTTGTTCGTGCCATTGCCTGAACCTCGACAGTTTTTGGCTAAAACCTAATTAGCGCCAGGTCTGGGGCCTGCGTTACGTGTGCAGCGTTTTGTGTACGGTATTAAAAAAATATCCGGGCTTTGGGTTGCCTTTTGTAAGGCATGGAACTGTGACCCTCCCTCCGCTGCTCCCTCCCCCCGGAGCCCCAGACTTCGCCGTGCCCTGGCTGCGAGCTTACATGGAGTTGTCTTTTTTTATTTTTTTTATAAACCCAGTCACAACACGGGAAGAGGAGGAGGAGGAGGAGGAAGAGAGAGAAAGACAGAACTAAAAACCCTTGAAGGATGGCTCTCCAAAATTGCTGTCGGAAGCACGGGGAATCCCTGGTAGCGCGGGAGCGGAGGTAAGGCAGCCTGCGCCCACCCTGCTGCCGGCCCCCGCGCCTCGCTTTTGGGCTGGGAGCGCGGCTGCTGGGGAGCGCAGGGAAGGTGGAGGTGGGTGGGTGGTGGTGGGTGGAGGAGACACCTTCGCCTCGCGCTGCTTAAGTGGGCGCGGCGCTGATGTGAATATGCAAATGGGCGGCCGGGCGCGTCACACGTGCGGCTGCTCCCCCTCCCCTCGCTCCCCTCGCTCGCTCGCTGCTCTCTCACCCGGGGCTCGGAGGGGACCCGGGGACATGGGGGGCGCCGGCCCCGTCCCGCCCGGCCCGGCCCGGCCCGCGCTGGGAGCGGCGGAGGTGCGAGGCCGGGACGGGAGCGGGGTGACCCCGACACGCGGGGAGCGGACGCGATCGCTGCCGGGGGGCGCGGGGGGGCGGCTCCCCCCCCTCGCTGATTGATGTCAGGGGCCAACAGGACCCGGCTTTCCTGGCGATGATGATGATGGTGATGGTGATTGCGATGATTACACTCATCATTAGTGGGAATTTGAATTTTGCGATGGTCAGGGCTGGGCGGGGGCACGACCCCTGCGCTCGGGAACTTAAGAAAAGAAAAGACAGGATTTGGAAAATGATTAATTTATGCACTGGAAGGGTCGAGTTACAAAGGTTTTCACGCAGCCCCGTTTTATTGCGAGTATACGCCGAGATCGGCAAAAAGATGGGAAAGGCGTTTTTGTTATTAAAGGAAAATCCTTTATTGGAGGGGTGATTTAGAAATTTGCAGTCAATGGAATTTAATTTCATCCTTTGCCTTTTGCTTCATCCACATTTTAATAAAAGAGCCATGAAGAATAAGAGTAGCCAGGTGATTGCTGAACAAAGCAGATCTCGAGTGTGAATAGGATTTCAAATGGGTGCCTGTGCTGGCCGCGCCTGGCGGGGCCGCGGGCGGCACCCCCGGCTGTGCACCCGGCCTGGGGACACTGTGCTGACGACACACACCTTCGTGCAAAATTAATATTTCATCTTCAGGAGGCACAAACTTTGTGGTACATTTTTCCTTCCCCTCTGTTTGCCTACCTGGTGATCTGAGTATGCCTGATCACATCCCAAGTTTATTCCATGGAGAGAGCAGTTTCCAGGGGAGTGGAGTGCTGCTGGGGATGTCTGCCAGCACCCTGAGGTGGCACTGACCATGTGTGGTTCTGCAGAACATCACTGGCATTAATTCACTGGGAAAAAACCTAAATGCAAATCAACTCCATTAGTTTTTCTTGGGTTTTACCAGGGACTTTAAAAGGATCTACTAATGGGATAACCGTATTCACTAGATTGGTAAATAAATAGAAAATTCCTAAATCTTTTGAGGCGTGGGGCTGGAAGCAGGAGATGAAAGTGACTCGAGGGTAACTGAATAAAACCCCTGTGCTGATAGTGCTGGTTGATCATAGTGTAGTGCACTAGGAGACAAGGAGGCAGCTCAGGGGAGGAGAGGGAGAAGGCGAGAGATGGAGCAGGAGAGTAATGTAACCGGGTTCCAGCAGGGCAAGCCACCTGCCTGTTCCCTGCTCTCCAAAGCGTGCCCAGTGTCCCTCACGGCTCTGCCACCCAAATGCCACGCTGGCCATCAGCTCTCAGGCAGCCCAGCTGGGCAGCGTTGGGGTTTCTGTCGTTCCTGATCCCAGTGTCTGCTTTCTCTCGCCATGGCCGCAGGCCCGTCCTGTGTGCCCCGCGCTCTGGGCTGCCCCGGCCCAGCCCGGTGCCGAGGGCGCCGTGCCCGGGGCAGCGCGGGCAGGCCGAGCCCCGGGCACAGCAGGCAGCGCTGGCTCGGGGCCCTTTGGGGTGCCCGGCCCTCGCCCCGCACCTGCAGCCGTGTGCGCGCACTCCAATCCCCGCTCGCTCCGCCGTGCCAATAAAGAAGAAAGGCAGGGATGAGGATTGTTGCTATTGATCTGCCCAAGGGGATCATTAGGCATCAGTATCAATCTACAAATCAGTGGGCCTGTGTTACTTGCTTGGGCAGTCATTGCCAATTTGTTCCTATTAGATGGCCGAGCCCGGAGGTGTTTGATGAGCAGATTGGGTCTTTATCTCGGCGCTGGAGAGCAGGCGGGCGTGGGGAGATGCCGCAGCTTTGCAGGATTTCTGCTGTTTGTTTGTTTTCTTCTGCTGAAACCCTTTTCACTTCTCTGTACAGAATTTTGTAGGGGCTGAATGTGTTTCTGCTTTATAGATGGTTTTTCATATCATCAGATTAAACATATTGAGAGTTTAGGAGAAACTATTTTAAAATAATCCCCTTGCTTTTATTCGGTCTGTTTACCAGCAGCACTCCCTACAAAAATACATATTCATGCCAGATTCTTTTGTTATCCTTTCCAGGTCAGACCCAACATTAGGAACGCAAACAATTTTGCTTTTGCTTTCCCAGTGCCCACTCCTTGGGATTTATTGAGTTGTGCTTAGTGAAGTGATTGTTTTCACAGTATTTCCCTCTGTGATTTAATTAATTAGGCCAAAAAATTAAAGCTTGCAGATAATATTTTATTTTCGAAGTGTTTTTATGTGGAGGGCAGCCCCAGGGGTTAGTGACCCCTTGGACACAGCCCTGCTGTGTGCGGTGCCTTCCAGAGCTGCCTCCCTCATCTGCATATTTGCAAATAAGAAAAATGTTTAATACTGTGCAAAATGAATAACAAATTTAAACCATAACAGGAGAATGGAAATTAATGGCAAAAAAAGGATCAAACCAGTTCACATGAGTGATCTGATCTGACATCAATGCCTTGTTATTTAATGCAAACCTCGATTCCGACTGTTCCATCTCACTCCTCACACGAGCATCGCGCACTTTAAACATCTGTCCAGCCGTTAAAGACCCTATTGATGCTGTGTTATTGGATTTCTAATTTCCAGGTTTTGTCAGGGGGTTTAACAGACTATGTGAGTGTTTATAATTTCTAATGAGTTTAATCTCTAATTTGCCTCTATTACCTGGGACTGTCAAATCCCTTTCTCAGCACTTGGTCTATGGAAATTCAAAATACAGAAATACAGGTTTCTAAAGAACTCGAAATATTTGTCATATCTTTTATATACAAATATGTGTGCAGTAAACAGAACTATACATTCTTATTCTCTTTGAAGATCAAGCCTGATTTTAGTCCTGCCTATCTGCTGCAATCACAATATATTACCTAAACCCAAGTTTCTTTGAGGACTTTTTGGATAGATGTCACTATTTCATTGGAGATAAAATAGGGTGTGTTTTAGGATACCACATTATTGCTGCCTGATTAGTATTTGATCAAATCCTATCTGTTTTTTTGTCCCTGAAACAATCCAGCTCCTCCACATCCGGAGGCGAATTCACCTCATTCTGTCTGACAAGTGTTTTGTTGGGGAGCAGCGGATCAGATCCGTGTAAACACGCGGCTGGGGCGGGGAGCCCCGCACTTTTAATTTATCATAAACTCCTCAGAACTCATTAGCTTTCATCTTTACATCGCACGTATAGAAATGAATTCTGAGCTCACTTGGGGAGGCTTTTTTTTTTTCTGTGGAGTTTGCTGTACAAATATTTATGGACCTTTTCCTTTGTAGTAGAGATTCCAGTGGCAACAGCTATCACACGACGAACAGCAGCTTGCGACTTAGGAGAGAGGTTGCCAAAAGCTGTTGTTTATTTAGTTGCGTGGCATTTTGTCTTGAAATTTGTTTTGCTACTATTTGGAAAAAATACAGGGCTCTCTTGGGAGGAGAAATTGGGATTTTTTGCCGATACTCCAGAAAAAAAAAAAGGGAAAAAAGCCTCCCAGAAAATGAAATATAAGTGTGTTTGTATGTACGAACATAACTTTATAATCAACACATTGTGAGGATTTTCAGAGCAGGAGCTGCTCACTGCCCATTCACAAAACACACATATGGAGATTTTATGGTAGGTTTTGTTTTAAAGATAATGATTTGTCTCCACGTTGCAGTTGTTTATGTTTCTGTCTATATCTCTTTCCTCACCCCTGTTTTATTTAGTAAGGTTTCAGCTGTGAAATTTCTCCATGAAACAATTGATACATTCTCCACACGCTGCAGCGAGGGAAAAAAAGCCCCTTAGATTAATGGTCAGTGTCTCATCCACACAAATTTGTGTTACGATACTACCGAGAAGCTGCGAATTACTGACAAGATCTAGAATAATTCCTAATGCTGTCGAAGGCTTCATTTTCTCCTCTGCATGATGGATGAGGCATAAGAAGTGCTTTCTGAGATCGTTAATGTGCATCATTCTGTTAAGTGTTATTAAAGTCCGTCTGTCTTCGGCAGCAGAAACAATGGCTTAGCCCTTATTTTGTCTCTCTCTTTGCTAAACTCCAACTGGCTTTTCCTAACGTGGCCCATTTTGGGGCTCTTGCCGTGGCTGGTTTGTACCACGGCGTTTCGCTCCGTTTGGGGAATTGTGTTTTGCCTTGGAGGGTAATGTTGGCTCATGGCACGGGAAGGCACGGCGAGTTCCTGGTGATTCTGTCTGTAACCTGTGGATAATGTCCAGGCAGTGCAGGGTCCCTACCAAAGCTTCTGTTTAAGCTTGGAAAATAGGATTGAAGTTTCCCTTTGGAAACTGCTCCTGCCGAGCGACGCTGGGCTGTGAAGCTGCCCCCGCGAGCGGCCGTGGCCGCTGCGTTTCCCTGGATTAATCGTTTAAAAATCTGGGACTTGCTGTCTGAGGAGAGACCGAGCTGGTCCCTTGCTGGGAGGGAAGCTGGCACGGGGCAATCCAAACCCGTCCTGCTCGGGCAGGAGCCGCTGCCCTGTTCTGGCCCCGTGGGCATCGCCCCATCCCCGGGGGGACGAGGCCAGGCCCAGATTGCAGATGGATCATATTAAATCAAAAGTACTTTTAACCAAACAGAAGAATTCACTTTAAAGGTTTTTAACCTTTCTTAAGAGCCAATTTTTCCTTAAGCCCTGCGATAATAAAATACAATATAATTTATAGAGCACTCTCCATGGGTATGCATTCTTCCTCTCTTCTTTTTTTTTTTGGTACAGTCAGATAAAACATCCAACAACTGGGATGATAATCAAGAAAAAACAAAAAGCAACTGATCATAAAGCATTTAGAAATGTAACATTCCTTTTACAAGGGATTCAGACATCCTTGGGAAGCCTCACTTCTATACTTTTAATAGAATTAGAGAAGTGTGATGCACAGCTGGTAAAAGCTCAGTCATCCACAGCACAGCGAGTTTTTGAGTATTTAATTTTATATTTGAATAATTCTCCAGATCAGGCTATAATCATGGATGTCATATAAAAAGATTTTTTTCATAAATTACATTATTTCACAGATGTGCAAATACTTCTGTGAAAAAAATTACATTGATCAGTTTTTAATACCCCCCTGTCTCACCCTTCAGTCAAAAGAAAAAATAGCTTTTTTCCCATCTTTGTCTTCAGAAAGGTGCTAGATTGTAAACATCTGAAGGAAATGAAAGGGGGTTGGCCAGTCCACCCCAAATTCCTTCCAGATTTTCATTCCTTTCACCAGCAGCCTTCTGTTCTTGGCGGAGAGGGAGGAACAGCAGAAGAAAGAGAGAGATGTCTCTGTTTCTTATTAAAATTTGAAGTGCAAAGCAGGGGCTGTATTTTGCTAATTTTCAATCTGCTAATTGGGAAGGGGGTTAGGAGGTGAGGGGCTGTGGGGACAGGGGAGGTTTGGTGGGACAAAGCCTGGCCAGTGGCACGGCCTGGGCTGGGCTCGCTGCACTTCAGTGCCACATCACAACATCCTCTTGGTTTTTCTAATTACAAAGTGACTCGTTCACCCAGAATAAACTTGCCACCAGGCTCGTGCTCTGCCTGGCCGGGCTCAGGGGTGCCTGGAAGCCTCCTGGTGTGGGACTGGGTCGGCCTCAGGGTGACCTGGCCGCTGGAACTTGTGTCCCTGCAGCTCCTGAGCTCTTTGCCTCTTACCTGCTCCGCACACGGAATCATTTCAGCAAGGCACAGGCAGTCCCACAGCACAGCCTCACATGCACAGCATCTGGGTATCTTGGATATTGTTGTGAATGGAAAAGTTTGCCCTAATGTTAAATTCAGGGATGGCAATTAAGATAAATGCCAACTTCCAGCTCTCTCATCCCATCTCCTACGAAGTTACACTTTAGGGAAAAGAAAGGCTAAAAATAACTTTATAAAAGTTAACCAAGGTGTCACACCCTGCCTGCTTGGGCTTCAATCAGAGTTGCCAGCTTGTTTTTCAGGGAATTTAAGTACCAGATGCACTTGGAGAAAGCAAGCTAAACATCAGAGTTTATTTTCAATATGCAAGTGGTATAAAATATGCAAGCCCTGATCTGAGTGCTATGGAAACTGCTCCACAAAAATGTGGAACGAAAGCTGTTACTGTAAGTGTGGTTCATGTCCTGTAACAGCTGTGACAGCCCGGCACAGCTCAACGCTTGTCCAATTAGATGAAAATATTCAAAAGGAAACCTGATTTAAATAAGATCTGTAATAATCTTTCACAATTACCAAGTATCCCAGTGACAAACACTGTCCCCCTGCCCGGGTCACCCAGACCCTGCGCTGGCCTCAGCTCAGTGGACGCCATCTCTCCCTCCTCCAGCTCCAGAAGCATTTTTTCAGGGCTTATGTTACAGTTATTTGCAGATTATTTTAGGTCTGTGTTCTTTTATATCCACTTAGCAACTTGCAAGGAATATTTCAGGAGCAGCCAGTGCTTGATGTGCCCCTTTTTGGGGAGCAGGAGGACTGGGTGGGGTGGATTTAAAAGCTGTTATTGTATTTATGACAGATGGTTTTCAGTTTAGGCAAGAAAGCCCAGATAGACACTAGTGCAGAGACAGGAATGTGGACACGTATCATTAAGCTCTTTCTGTTAATCAAATGCAAGAAATACAGTAAATTTATTTTTATACCTGACCTGTGGAACAAATATGGCCAATGGATATTACACATAATATGTCTTAAAAGGAACAATTATAGTTTCCCATTAACTTTTCTGATTTGTTGCAAGTTGTATCTATTTCTAAGGTTTTCAGGATACCAACGATTAAAATCATCCTGCTGCATAAATTTTAGTTATTTACCATAGTTCATAAGTATAGTGTGATGACCTTTTTCTGGCTTCATAAAATCAGTGACTTAATATAATTTAGGATCTGAGAGTGCAAGTTCCTCGATTCATTTATCATTTGATGCTGAAATTTGTTTAGTCTGGATCGAAGGCCCTACTCAGCTTTTCCTACTGGTAATAGATTCTTGGTACATTGGAAACTGGGAGATCTTTGTGTCTTGTCCCTTTCTTTCAAGTTTGACCAAAAATAGTCATTAAAGACATCAGAAGCCCGCTGACTTTATAAATAAAGGCTCTTGACTGACTCTGATGGGAGTTCCATGCACAGAACAGCCCCTGTCACTAATTTTTCAGAATGGGAAAGTGTGTTAATATAGAATACACCTTGAATTAAGAAGCCGGTTTTGACTGTATTCCAGACAACTTTTTATGATTGCAATTAAATAGGGAGTTTTAATAGCTTGGGGAGAATTAAGTTTGAAATTGTTCTATAAAGAATGTTTATAAATATATATATAGATGATAGATGTAGCTGAAAGCAGGAGGCAATACAGTAATGTATTTTAAAAATTCTTCTGTAGTCAGTGTGAGTGATTTCAAATGGGATCCCAGAATCTCCAAGCCAAAGCTCTCATCTTCTAAGGAATTTAAGTTACCTGGAATAAAATGTTGCCTTAGAAATTGTTGACGTAATAGTCCCCTTGGGAACCCCAGAGCAGTCAAAGAGAAATCCAACAATAAATCCAGGGGCCACCTGGATAACTCCCATTAAAGGCTTTTTTTTTTTTTTTCAGTGGAAAAAATTCTTTAAAAGCTTAATTCTTCCTAAATGTAAAGTCCAGTGCTCATGTTTCTGTAGAACTTTCACAGTTGGGTGTTTCACTTGGTTTGTTTGAAGAACTTTTGCAGGGCTGTGGGACAGTGACCCCAGCACTGTGTTCTCCCTGTGCCCCCCTGCCCGTGCAGGGGCTGGGGACCCAGAGGGCACCGGGGAGTGCACAGAGGAGGGGACACGTGCTGTGACTGGGCTGAACAGCAGAGATGTTTTTAACGGGGGTCTGAGGGGAAATGAAGGTACAGGGCACGCCGGGCCATGTGCACACGGACACACGTGGGCACACATGGACACACATGGACCTGCAAATCACAGATTGCTCCCTGCTCTCCACAGTCCAGCTGTGTTCTGTGCTGCAGCTAAAAGGCACTGTGTGGCTTTTCATTGAAAATATTCAGGGAGAAACAATCGTCCCATAAACCAGTGGAAATTTTATCACAATTTAATTCTCTATCAATATTTTTAAAAGGCAAAAGGGGTCAAGAATGAAGTGTGTTATTCTTAGTTGTCTGTATTATTAGTTAACATCAGCTGTCTGCTGATCCCCCACCTCGTGCACAGTACAAAGGACACTGTAAAACACATTTTTAAAAAAGACACTTGATTTTTGTAGAAATACATACAAAAATAGACTCAAGATCTGTGGGTATTTACATATGGTCATTTTACAGATCTCCTGGTGTGGTGGCGAATACAAACCTCTTTTAAACCCTGTGAAGTTCAACATTTCACTGAATTTAACATATTCTAGGTTAAACATAATATATTTTGAAGCAGTTTTACACTTTTTCTATAGGCTTTGATTTTCAACAGTGTCTACTTCTCATGTATAATGAAGTATCATTTATAACAATATTTTAAACAATCCAAGCCAGTTATTTATACTGGTTTTTGTCTTGAAATGAGATTTGGTGTATCTTTTGGTTTTGCTTTATTTACCTCATAATTCCCTTATCATCCATTGCCTTTTTTGCAATTGCATTTATTTAAAACAATTTTTTTTTACTTTTAATATAATTGTGTTGTTTAGACAAGAGGGTTTTTTTCTTGTGAGTATTAAGGGACTTGTTTTGCTGCTCTCCCTGGAGCAGTTCAGTGCAGCAGTACGTGCAGTCTAACAGTGAGGATTCCCAAATTGTCTGTTCCACGCTTGGGATTCAGACAAGCAGGCACTGTCTCTGTCCCTGTAAGGAGCAGTGAAATTTGGTGTTATGGGTCTGGGCTTAAACTGTTCCAGAAGCAATTTCTGTTGATAGGCCACTGTTTTTCTGGACATTTCCGTGTGTTTTTGAGCCAAAAGCATATTTGCTGCACTAGAGATGTAATTGCTGAGTGCGGGCTGTGGCACGTCCTCACTGCGGGGTAACATGCGGAGCCGCGGGGCCTGAGGGCAGCAGAACTTGTGTTCATCTTGGCCCCCATCCCATCCCATCCCATCCCATCCCATCCCATCCCATCCCATCCCATCCCATCCCATCCCATCCC
>JANRGV010000008.1:19226500-19245863 GCA_024734035.1 Alethe castanea
CTAATTTGCTTCCTGAGCATGGAAATCCCTCAGATAGTCAATATTGACGCCCTGTAATTGGTGAGAGTGGGGCTGGCTGAGTTTGCTCTGGGTGCCGGAGCGATGCTGGGACATGGCCCAGGGCAGCTCCTCAGCCCTTCCCCTCCACACTGCCATGCCAGCAGTGATCCCTGTGCCTGCAGGGAAGGGCCATGCCAGCTCTGCTGGGGCTTCGTGCTGCCGCTTTCCCCACGAGAGCTCATCTCCAGCTGACCTAACATTGCTGTTCACATATAACCAGGTCTTAATTCTGCTGCTCGGAAGCCCCTGGGTGCTCTCTCAGGAGACACCAGCCAGGTGGGGAATTGATGCCACTTGGGCTTTGTGGCACCTCCAGAATTTGTTCTGTGTTCCAAAGTTCTTGATTTTGCTGCTTTATTACAGGAATGGTTTGGGAACTAAGCCTGAAGAAGAAGAACAGATTTATAAACAACCTGGATTTTGCAAATTTACCAGTGGTTAGTTACAGATAGGGAGAACTGCAAATAAAGCACAGTCCTCTCTCAGGGAAATCACCAAATACTTATTTTGGAGCTCCCTGAAGCTTTGGTGAGTGAGGGTGTGTGCACATGGATAATGCAGTGAGTTTCCACTTAGTAAAGTGGCTCTGTGGAGAAATTGGTTATGGAGCCTGGTTCCAAAAATAAATAAAAGCAGAGAGTTGTGTGATTTAAAAAAAAAAAAAGGAAGGAGGGGAGAGAAAAAAACCTATTTTTATTGTAGTTGCTTAATAAAAGGGTTTGGTTTGTACTTAATATGTAGTGATTTAAAGCATTGGGAAGAGGTTTTTCAGATAGTTTGTCTCCCTCATTAAGGTAATGAAATTTTTATTGAAATTTTCCCCAACCTCCTTCTGTTGCTTCAGGTGTCTTCCCTGCATTTAAAAGCCACTGTATAATATTAAATGAAGGAGAGCACAGCCCAGTTGATGCTGCCGTGTTGTGTCAAGTCTAGAAGCAGGCTGGGTTGGTGACGTGAGGTCAGTTCCCAGAGTCCCAGAGTCCCAGAGTGGTTTGGGTTGCTAAAGGCCATTGAATTCCTACTGCAGGGCAGTGCCCGGGCTCCAGTGCCAGAGATGGTGCTCAGTGCTGGGCACTGATTGCTGCTCTGTGTCACTGATTGCAGCCAGAGGCCCGGCGCCAGCGTGCTGGTGGCACTGGAAGGGCTGGGTGCTGTGGCACAGCCTGGAGCCGTGCCCGGCGGGGAGGCTGCTCCGGCAGGGAGGAGCCGCTCTCCTGGGCTCTGCTCTCCTGGGCTCTGCTCTCCTGGGCTCTGCTCTCCTGGGCTCTGCTCTCCTGGGCTCTGCCCGTGCCTGGCTCTGCTCTCCTGGGCTCTGCCCGTGCCTGGCTCTGCTCTCCTGGGCTCTGCTCTCCTGGGCTCTGCCCGTGCCTGGCTCTGCTCTCCTGGGCTCTGCTCTCCTGGGCTCTGCTCTCCTGGGCTCTGCTCTCCTCGGCTCTGCTCTCCTGGGCTCTGCTCTCCTGGGCTCTGCCCGTGCCTGGCTCTGCCCGTGCCTGGCTCTGCCCGTGCTTGGCTCTGCTTTGCCTCCCTGTGCTGTGACTCAGCCCAGCCCCTAATGCGAGGTTTCGCTTGGCTCTCAGCAGCCACACGAGCGGTTCCCTGGAAATTTCAGTCATTTTGTGAAATAACTGGTTTCATAATACAGGGTAACAAGTCCACTGAGCCAGCAGTCGGGTGACAGGGTAACAGGGGCTGCTCTTTTGTCCTGCAAAGGCAGCTTCTCTTCTGCATTCTCAAGAATTAAAGTTTCTTCTCCCTACCAAGAGTATAAAGGCAGCTGTTTAGTGATAAACAGTTGCAAATGATAAACAAATCAATATTTGTTAATGTTATGATGCACTCGCATCTCTCAGATACACATGGAATGATTTATAGAGTACAGCATTTCAGGGCTGACCCTTGCAGGTCTCAGAAAGCACTTAAAAAATAAATTTACCCTGGCCTCTCTCACCCCATTTCAAAAAGGGTGACAAAGATGAAGTAATTTATAAGTCACACTTTTATTAATGCTTTTAACTTTCATATACTTGGCTTTCTTGCCCTCTGAGCAGCTAAGTGCAGCTCTTGGTTGAATGGTAACCTTCGGTGCTTTGAGAGGGGTTTTGTACAAATGATCAACTCATAAATAGGTGCTGTGCTCCGCATTATCCTGCCATAAATTCCCAGGACCTTTCAAGTACATCAAGAAAGAGCAACTTGAACTAGGCGTTCTGCGCTCGAGTTTACAGACTAATGCAGTCCTAATGAGCAGCTGGGCAGAGGGTTTGCAGAGCATGTCTAATGCTGTCTGTGCTGATCCTGGCCTGGAAGAGCCCGTGAGGCAGGAGGGAGTGGCCGTGGCAGCAGGGCCCGCCTGGCAGCGTGGTGCTGTGGCTGGGAAATGTGCCAGGGGGACGTGGCCATGGCAGGAGGGGCATGGCTCAGCTCACCTCCCCTCTGCAGCTCAGGCACGGTTTTTGTTGCAAACTCACAGTCATGGGGAGTAGAGGGAACATTAACTGGATTAATGTGTAGTGACTATTTATCACCCCTCTGATTATAGGTGTTGTTGGGAAAAAAATGATCTAAAAGAGAACAACGCACAGATAAACTTCAAAATGCTTCTCATGGGGAATTCTTGCCATGTGTGTAGCCCTCACAATGACACTGCTGGGACACCCAGCCAGCTCTTGTGTGGCTGCTTACCAACATCTCCAGAACCTTTTCCATACAATAACCACCTACCTGGGGAAGGGTTGTGTGGTGATGCTTGTTTGAAGAAAATCATGCCTGTACCAGTCTCTGCAGCCCTTAGCAGGTATGGTTGGCACAAATGAATTCAACTTCAAATGAGTTCAACTTCAGCTCTCCCCAGTTAGCACTAAATGTAACCCAGCCTGGGAGCTGCTGCTGAGGAGGAGCTCTGCCCATGGAGGGCAGATCTGCTGGCACACCTGTCCTGTCTTCTGAGCTCTCAAATGGGAAGCAGGGGCACAACCTGAAACCCAGGAAACTCCATTTCAACACCAGAAAAGTCCTTTTCACTGTGAGGGCAGTCAGACTGTGCCACAGTCTTCATCCTTGGAGATTTCCATCTGCACATGGTCCTGGACTCCTTCTCTGTGTGACCTTGCTGGAGCAGGTGGGTTGGGCAGACATGACTTCTAACCTGAGCTCTGTGACCCTGAGGTCCTCCTTTTGCAGCATCATGTCTGGGGGTTGATTTATTCTGAGAAGCAGAAGCAGAGCCAGCTCTTCCCAAGGGGAAGTCAGGTCATCAGGACCTGTTCTGCCTTAGCAGGAAGAGTGCTATGTCGAGCTGCAGCTCCATGAGCAGCCAGGGCCCTCTCTGCTAGATCTGAGTAGGGAGGGTTGGTCGTTGGGGTCAGGTGAATGTGGCAAACGCAGAATTCTTTTCTGGAAGAATCATGCTTTAGGCCTCTCTGGTGCACTTCTGCTGTGGGAGCCTGTTGATAAAGGAGCTTATTTTAGATTAAGGGCTGTGAGGATTCCTCTGGGTTTATTGCTAATTCTTTTAGGGGGTCTTTTATTGCAAAGGGTTGCTTCAGTGATGAGGGCAATGGGCTGTACCTGGTCCCTGTGTCTGACCATACAGGCATCAGCTGCTGCTCCTTAGTGGCATAATTACCCAGTCCTGCTCAGGAGTGGGAGCACAGGAGTGCTGTGGGCAGGAGGGAGAGGATGTGTGTAAGGGTAGAGCAGGTCAGAGCTCTGAGGAGTCCTGGAAAACCGAGGCAAAGAGCTGCTCTGAGAGGAATCAAGGTACTTTGAGTTTTCTTGCTCTGGTTTGCTGGTTGAGCTTCTCTGTAGTTGTAGGAATCAAAGGATAACTTTAATTCCAGGTGTCTCTGATGAAATGCCCCTGTGCAATGTAACCTGAACAGGGAAGGTTCTGCTGGAGTTGGCTGTTCTCAGCCAGCTTGTCTGTTGTGTTAGGAGTACTGGAGTGGTGCTTTGTGGTCCCTGCCTTGAGAAGCTTTGGGAGCTCTGTGTGGTGGGGCTCAGGCAGCTGGGACTTAAGATTTCTTGAGCCTTGTTCTAGAAAGAGCATACTCTGGCAGATCTTGATGGCCTCAAACCCCTGCTTTGTCTCCTTCCCCATGCAAGTAGGACTTCTTGCTGGTGTTGCTTTCACTGTTACTGTCTGAAATGTAGTCCGTGTGCTCAGGTGTCTCTTGCACCTGGTGGCTGTGAAAGCACCTTGAGCTGTCTGCCTCAGGCAGCTCTTGCTGGGATGTCCAGTGGAATATTGTGGGTTTGGGGATATGTAACAAAAATACACGTGATTTTTACTTGAAGGGAACTTACTTGTGCACATAAGACTTTCATTATTAGTATGGTGAAAGCTGTGTTGGGTTTTTGACTTGATTACAGGGAAACTTGCTGCAGCAGGCTGGAGTTTTTTAAAAGAAAATCTCCCATGAAAAGCTACAGGAACTTTAATTTCAAAAAAATGTCCCCCGACCCTTGTGTAATAAAGCATTTGAAGCTGGGGCAGAGCAGCATGGGTTGAGGCTCTTTGAGTGCATTGATTACCCTCTTTGGAATCTGATCCATCTGCCAATTACCCCAGAAGTGGGGAGGGGGGGAAAATGCTCTTATTTTGGTATAAATATGTAATGCAGTGCATGGGAAAAGCAAATTCCCTGGATTCAAACCATATGGCTGGGCTGAACGTGGGCACTGTCTGCTCTGTTATTAATGGGTATTGTTAAGTCTGGGATCAATGTGGAGTCGCCCCTGAATGCAGTGTCTGGGGGCCAGGAGGAACTGCTTGAGGTAGTTGAGGAGCAGCAGGTGAGGATTAGGGGTTTGGAACAGAAGTGGCTTTTCACCATCACCCTTTCCTGTGTGCTATGTTTGGAAAATGTTGTTAAAGGAGAGAAGTGAATTTGCTTGGGATTTTGTACTTTACTGAGACTTCATACAGTTATGACACTTGATTTTTCTTTCTTGAATAGTTAATGACAGCAGTAGGGGTATAACAGGTAGGGAATTATTTCATCTTCCTGAGAAGAAGATGATGGAGAAGCCCTCAGTGAGCAAGAACCCACAAGATTCTTGGTGCTCCTGTCCTGCTTTTCTTCTCTCACCCTCTGGAGTCACACCCAGGTCCCTTCTTACTCAGGTTCCTTGTCCTTAGTGTGGTGGAGGGCAGGTATGAGCCAAATCCTTCAGCTCATGTAGGCTGACACCCTAAAGTCACATTGGCACAATCCCCAGCTCTTAAGTTAGGTAAGTTTGAATGACACCTTGGCAGACAGTAACTCCTGCACTCTGTTCTCCCAGATGTGTGTATTGCCCAGGTAAGAGGAAACAGCCTCAAGTTACACTAGGAGAGGTTTAGGTTTGGTGCTGGGGAAGACTTCATGGAGAGGGCTGTGCAGCCCTGGCAGGGGCTGCCCAGGGCACGGCTGCAGTCCCTGTCCCTGCAAGTGTTAAAAACCTGTGTGGGTGTGGCACTTGGAGATATGGGATAGTGCTAAACTCGGTGGTGGTGCTGGGCTGAGGGTTGAACTTGATTATCTCCGAGGTATTTTCTAACCTTAATGGTTTTATGGTTCTCTGACTTGTCTGGATATTGCAGTTGCAGAGTCTTTAGGTCTCTTACGTGGGAAGGAACAGGGTCTTGTTCCCATCCAGCCCTTCAGCTGTGCTGCCGTGGCTCCAACAGCTGCAATGACTTGGTCTCTGCTCTGTCCATTCCTGCAGTTCTTCAGAGACTCTTGAAAAATAGCCTCAAATATCATGGTTTCCAAGAGAGGATTAAAACAAATCACCCCAAAAGTTTAGCTAGAGTCCTGCAGTGGGTGTTTTTGGGGCGGTTCCGTGCTTTCCCAGCGCCCAGCTGTGAGGTTGCACACTGGAGGTGTGTCTGTGCCTGTGAGCCCAGCAGTGCTGCTGTGGCTGCCACGGCTGAGCCCAGCGGGATCAGGTGTGTCAGGGAGCACAGGTGAGGTGGGATTGCAAATTGCTTCACTTACTGCACCTAATGGCAGCCAGAGCTGCCGAGCAGGCGAGCAGGGCTGCGGGCTCCCCTAGCACGGCAGGGGCTGCGTCCCTGGGCTGTCCTTGCACAGCCATGGGATCTGGCCCTGACATTTCATTATGCTGATTTTAACTGGCATGAGGAGAACTTGTGGACAGGCTCCAGTCTTGTGAGGGAGAGGAAAGAGTGGAAAAAACAAACCATAAATTAAAATAATAACAGTATGGGCCAACAAACAGCACACACATGTACAACAAAGAGAGGCGACCTAATAAATGCATTCACTTTGATTTACGGCGTTGTGATAATCCAGACCGTCATCCTCGCTGGGGTTGGGAGGGCTTTTGTGTGGTGATGAAGGACAAAATCAATGGTGGGCCTTTTCATTCTTTTAATAAGAAGAAAATAATTCCCCCTCTGTGTTCTGCCAGTCTTGGGAGTTGGCTTCAAAACCCATATAAATCTGTAAAAATGTAATTCTGCCTTAGGAGCCTGTTCCTCGTGCTCCTGGAGGGGGATTTTCCTGGAGGTGTTGGAGCTGTGCTCCTGAGCCTGGCTGCTCTGGCCCCCCTTCCCCTCCTGTTGGCTTGGCTGGGGATGGCTCGTCCTGCCCCTGGTTGGATTCCCTAGAAGTGAACAGTGCACCTGAAATTCTGCTGCAAGAGCAGAACAAACATCCTTTGGGTCTGTACGAGACCGTTAATTGTTCTTAATATCACAGAATTGTGGAATGGTTTTGGGAGGGACCTCACAGCTCATCCTGTCCCACCCCTGCCATGGGCAGGGACACCTTCCACTATCCCAGGGTGCTCCAAACCCCACCCAGCCTGGTTGTTTCTTGGGTTTTGTTTCTCTTATTGCATGTACACAGTAGAAAACACTGTGTTTAAATTGATAAAAATATTGATAAAATTAGCCTGTTTTATTTACTTGTTATTTTAGTATCAGCCTCATCATCACCATCACGTGATGTTTCTGAAAAGAAATTACAGCAATCTTTTCCAGATATAAATCAAAATTCCTCCTTTGCCTGCCCTAAACCAAGGATATTTAGAAAAATTAAACATATAAACTCTTTTCTTCTCTCTGTGGAATTAGCTGATGAGTAATTTAATATATGTGCTTTGTGGTTTATTATTGTGAAATATATTTCATTAGCTTTAAGTGCATTAGCTGATAGTTTAAATTCTGTGAAAATGGGAGTGTAGTTTTGAGCTTGAGCTTCTTGCACAGTGTGGGCACATTCTTCCAGAGCTGGATTAACACTTCAGTGTATATACAGCACAGCCTTGCAAGGAAAGTTTTGACTTTTGTGCACAAAAACCACGATTATTGCCAGATTAAATTATCAGGGTGAACCTAATAGATGTTTTTTGTGGTGTATTTTATTTTATGTAGGGAAGCCCCATTTTTTCCTGCTAAAGGTGTTCATGGTGTTCTGCGTTGCAAAGGCTTCCAAAGGCTTTTCCTGCAGTGTGGGAGGCTGGGTGTGTTGGGTGTGTATCCAGAACACTGCACAGCCTGGGTTCTGGAGTGAGGGAAGGTGGGATCCACCCCACAGGCCAGCCTGGGGGGGCTGGAGTGGTGCTGGACCCCCGGGCTGGGCTGTGCTGTGCTGCTGGGGACCCCCAGCACCACGTCTGGGGTCACACAGAGGGATTCCCTCGCTGGGATGAGCTGCGCTCCTGCCCTTACCCAGCTGTTTCCTTGCAGTCCCTGAGCATCCCTGCTCTCACCCAGGGCCCAGGACCTGCTCTTCCACGTTCTGTGCGATTTTTAAATCGCTTTCCTGTGGCCTTTAACCCCCACAGATTACATTTTGGGGAGCTGCAGAGGACAAGTCTGCTGTCAGAGCAGAAAATCAAATTTTTTGATGTGATGTTGTTGCATTAAAAGGGCCAATCTCGTGTCATGTAACATGTGAATAATGGGACTAGCATGTGATGTCAAAAATTTCCAACTGCCTCATAAATAAATGCAGTCCCTCCCCTCCCCCCAAAAGGTCACCCTGCTTGAACCTGGGCTCGCATCCCAAATTACCAACGCGCTCAGAGTCAAGGTTAAAGGTACAGTATCCCCTTTCAAAAGGCACATGTCAGTGTCTGTGCTGGGAATGATAAATAATGCCTGGAACAGGCTATCAATTTCCCAGCCCTGCCTCCCCTGGCTGCCGAGCCCCAGGCTTGGGCAGAGAGCCTGGCTGTGGTCTGGGTGTGCTGGCTCCTGCCCTGGCCTTGGGCAGAGAGCCTGGCTGTGGTCTGGGTGTGCTGGCCTCTGCCCTGGCCACCCCTCACACCCAGGGCCACTGTGGGTGATGGAGCCTGTCAGTGGCACCACCCCTGGCCCAGGAAAGCCCTTTGGAGAGCTCATTGCACATGGTTTAGTGTTCAAAGCTCTATGTACCCATAAGGCATTAAGGTTGCAAAATCAAGAAACGAACTGAAAAATTTTGGAAGTGCTCAGATTTGCACATAAACCCTGAGTGACGTGTCTGACCCAGCCTGAAATGCCATCAGCTCTTGGGGCTGCTCTTGGGGATGTGGCACAAGGCAGATTTGGGCACGGGGAGCAGAGGTGCTGAAGTGGGAACATCCCACCTCCTCCTTCCCCCTCCTTCCTCTGTGTTGTTCACTGTAGACAAGCTGAACAACACAGGCTCCAAAATTTATCCTTTCCTTCTCAATTCATCACCTATTGGATGGCATTGGGACTTAGTTGGGAAAATACCCCAACACTTCCTTGTGAAATACTGTGTTATCATATGGTATAAAGCCACAATAAATTGCTTTTAAGCCCTTTTTGCACACAGGCAGAAGAGTTGCCATGGTTAAGGTCCTGTGCAGGAGGTATGTAGCTGAATTTGCTTGAAACCAGGCTGTGTCTACAGCCAACAGAGAACTTGGCTGGTGATTCAGCAGCACCCCATAGCATCCCCTGCTGTGCTCAGCAAATGGGGTCAGGCTCGTGGGCAATGATAGCAAATTAGCACAGAATTCAGGTACATGGAATAATGCATATGCAACAGAGGGATGAATTAATGGTGAATAGGTAAATTTAATGATAGTTTTTTCTAGCTTTTTGCAACTTAAGCATTTTATACATTGTTTGTTTTTAATGAACACCATGCGTGGTTCTTGCGGGGGCAGCCACAGAAGGCAGTGGTTTCCATGTAGAATGTGTGGCACTGGCCTGGCCGAGGGGCTCCCATCAGCTGTGGGGCTGGAGGACACTTCCTGCTCATCTGCTGCATCTGTAGGTTTAACAATCTCCAGACACCTTTGTTTTCGAGGCTTGCTCTGCATTTGGAGTTTTGCTGTCTCAGGCCTTGGGCAGAGCGAGTGACCGGGGATCTCTGTCCTTCCTGAGGAGCAGTGGCAGGGCGCAGATGTCACCTGGGGGGCGGTGGCAGGGCGCAGATGTCACCTGAGGAGCAGTGGTAGGGTGCAGATGTCACCTGAGGAGCAGTGGCAGGGGGCAGATGTCACCTGAGGAGCAGTGGCAGGGGGCAGATGTCACCTGGGTGGTGGCAGGGCGCAGATGTCACCTGAGGAGCAGTGGCAGGGTGCAGATGTCACCTGGGGGGCGGTGCCTGTTGCTGGTGGAGTTGGGTGCAGCTGTTTGAGCAGCACTCAGGGCTCTGTGTGGGGACAGATGAGCCCCTCGGGGAGTGGCTCAGGTGGCTCGGGGCACTGCCTGTCCCTCCCCCTGGGCCACGTTGTCCCCTCGTGTGACCGTGCAGGGAGCAGGGGCTGCTGAGATCAGACTTCCCGAGGAGCTGGGGGTGTCAGTGGGGACAGCACCCACCCTGCCTGCCCCCCCTGTGCCCCCAGTCCCTGCTGGGTGCTGGGGGAGATGGATGGGTGACCTCAGGTTGCTCAGCCAAGGGAGGGATGGAGCTGATGTCACTGGCCCAGCAGGGATCATTATCCACGTGTTTGTATTAAGCAGCAGCTGTGATGGAGTTCCCAGTCTTTAGCTGATGAGGTGTCTGTGGGGTAGCTCTTGGCACACGTTTTTACCTGGTACCTGCTCAGAGTTACCTCCTGGCAGCTGCATCAGCCCGGAGTGTGGCCAGGCTGAGTCTACTGCCTGATAGCAAGCATGAGTGAGGACCTTTGGAAAGAACTTACAGAGTTAGTAAGTTCTGTAGTCTTTTGTGAATTTGAAACTTTTTCTTAAAGTGTTTAAGAATGCCTTTTCTATCACTGGCTCTGTGCTAATGAAATGCTGAGAGCCATGTTTTTGGTGGGTCACTTCCCTGAGGTAGGAGGATGATAATTTGGGAGGTGAAGCCTGTCCCTGCCCAAGCAATACCCCGGCTTCTCCTTTTTTACTGGTAGTGCTTTCTTGTTAAATTATACTTGGACTAGCAGTAGATGAACTATTTGGGCACATAAAGCCCATATCCATGGAATCACAGACTGATTTGGGTTGGAGGGTTCCTTAAATCTCCTCTTGTTCCAGCCCCAGCCAGGCAGGGCCACCTTGCACTAGAATTCCACGTTCATGTTTGCTTACACGGAAGGAATGGGGTTTTCTGGAGTCAGGTGTGTAGGAGGCTGACAGGCAGAGCAGGAGTGGCTGGCACTGCAGGGGTGGCTCTGGCTGCTCTCAGAGCCGGGCTGGTACTGGTGCTGCCTGTGCAGTGCCCACTGCCCTGCTCTGTGGCACAGCCCCCAGCCCCAGCTGTGCCCATGCAGTGCCCACTGCCCTGCTCTGTGGCACAGCCCCCAGCCCGCCGTGGCCGCTCCATCTGCTTTGGCTTTGTTTGCCGGCACGGGGAGGGAGGTGCTGCCTGTGGTCAGGGGCCAAACTACATGTCATATTTCATTACCTTCATTAGCTACTACAGAAGGCTCTGTTAAAGGGGAGAAGGTTGTGCTTAACTCTTCAGCTGCCAGGGGCTTGTTTTCTGAATGCATTTTTGATTTTGCATCCTGCTGTTCTCAATGTGTCTTTACCTTAGTTTTGAGCTCATCAAAGCCATCAATCGTGGTTCTGCCCAGGGTTCTGCCCCTTGGTGCTGAGGAGGTGCAGGCTGTTCCCAGCTCAGACAGCTCTGAACCATCTGAAAACAGTTATGGAGCAGGAGTGTAAACCCAGAAGGGAAAGTGTTCGCCGCAATTGTCTTTTTCACCTCTCATTGTTCTGTTGATTTAATGTTGCTGGTTTGTCTGGAGAAGCTGTGGCTGCCCCATCACTGCAATGTTCCAGGCCAGGTTGGACGGGGTTTGGAGCACCCTGGGGTAGTGGGAGGTGTCCCTGCCATGGCAGGGGTGGAACTGATGGCTGTGAGGTCCCTTCCAACCCAAACCAGTCCGTGTTTCCATGATTTCTTCTGGGGGAAGTAATGGCAAAAGAACACTTTGTGAACAAAATGTCATAGAATTGTGGATTGGTTTGGAAGGGACCTTAAAGATGATCCAGTTCCAGCACTTTGCCAGGGGCAGGGTGTTGGCTCTGATTGAATCCCAGTGTGAGCCTGGCAGTGCCAGCAGGGCTCAGGGGCTCCCTGGAGCTGTGACAGTTCCCAGCAGGGAGCAGGGTGAGCCATGGAGGGCCCGTTCTCTGGGAGCCACGCTGGGCTGGGATGGGCAGGAAACTCGGGTGCTCTCAGCTGCTGGGGCTGGGAATGCCCTGTAATGTCACCCACATTATGTCTGTCTACAAAAGTTCAGGATTGGATTTACAGCTCCAGATGTTTTCATTGGTACTTTTGTGTTACAGATTTACTGTAGGAACAAAACCGAATTGTGTATTAATTAGTAAAAAAATTAATGAGCAAGGGACTATAAATGCAGCCCCATTTCCCTCTCACTCTGTAAATCTCCATTTTCCCAGGCAAGTGTCTGGCTGGTGTTTGTTCCAGCATTTTAGAGAGATAGGCTGCGGCGTAATCTGCACCGAGGCAAGATAGCAGGGAGGATTAAGATTTAGCTTTTTATCTGATAGCAACAACAGCACATCCAGTATCTCCTCTATTATTCTTAAAATTCCGAAAGCCTGCATTCTGAAATTACTCAAATTTTCAAAGGGCATGTGTGAGGGGCATATTTGCAGCTCTGCCTGTAATGTCAAGCCTGCAGTGGTTTTTCTGCAAATTTAATGAAAATTTGGATGTGGAATAAGGTTTTTACCTGACTGTGTTTTGTCTGGGACAGATGATGGCTATGTCAAATTGTAAACCTTTAGTAAAAGGTGCTTTTTGATGGGAAAGCCCACACCACCACAGCCAGAGCACTGTGATTAAAAAATGAGGCAGAACAGCAAAATACTGCTTTTAATGTATCATTTAATGGTGGAATAAGGCTTGTTTACTTCTTCTTTTTCATCTCCTGTGCTCCTAAGTCTTTCAGCCATTCTTTTGAAATGTATTTTATAGTAAAACCTCGGTGGTTACATTGCCTAGGGGTTTAGTGTCCGTTTTCAAGAAAGGGAGTATTTTTAAGCTTAAAAAAATACTCTACTGACTGATTATGTTTCAGCATTTGAGTTGGATACTGCTGCCTTGATATATATTTATTATACCAGCAATTTAAAAATAATTCTTTGGGATCCCATGAATTCAGAAGGTTTGGTAACGTGTGTGTATTATGCACACAATAGAATTTTAATTCTATTTCAAGCAATTAGTTCAGTTTTACATGGTTACTGTGTGCTGTAGTTATTTTTAATAATAGCAGTAAATCCAGTTGCACATGTGTTGGATGATGTGTCCAGCCAGCAGAGGTGCCCTTTGGTCCTGGGGACTGACAAGAGGTGACAGGCTTGAGTCCTGCAGCCCCAGGGCAGGGCCACGTTCCCAGCTCCTGCCCAGGGAGCGCCCCGGTGTCCTGCCCAGGGAGTGCCCCGGTGTCCTGCCCAGCGCCCTGGTGTCCTGCCCAGCGCCCTGGTGTCCTGCCCAGGGAGCGCCCCGGTGTCCTGCCCAGCGCCCTGGTGTCCTGCCCAGGGAGTGCCCTGGTGTCCTGCCTGGTGTCCTGCCCAGGGAGTGCCCTGGTGTCCTGCCCATGGAGTGCCCTGGTGTCCTGCCTGGTGTCCTGCCCAGCGCCCCCTCCCAGCAGGGCTTTGGCAGCCCCAGCTCATCGGTGCCGTGCCGCTTTTCCTGCCTCCGTGGCCCTCATCCCAAGCAGAGGGAGAAAGGTGGATGTGGCAGGGCGGACCTGGCAGGCAGGACCCTTCTCCAAGGCTTTTGCTGGAGTCAGAGTTGATCTTGTCATGTGCAACTGTTTTCTTTGCCCTGGGTGCTGTTGGTGCAGTCCAGGGTGAATTGTGCACTTGACTCCCCCAGCTAAGGCAGGCTGTGCCAGGCTCTGTGCACAGTGCTGGTCATGGCCCAGCTCCTGCTGCTGCTCTGGTACCTGGAGCTGTTCTGACCCTCTGGATGCACACGTGCAGGAAGAGAGGCATTGCCAGGAAAAGCCTCTCAGGCTGTGGCTCTTATAGCAAGACCTCAAATTAATTCTCCTCCATGTCAAGAGCATTTGGTCTTAGACACAGCAGAGACAGTCACATCTCATTGCCCAGGCAGGTTTCAAAGGCTGTTTGCCCAGGTGCTCGTTGTGTTGTCCTCAGTGGAAGAACCTCAGGCAAGGCTGTGCTGGGCAGGAACGAGCCCTGGCTGCTCGTGCTGAGCTCTCGCAGAGCCCCCAGGGCTGATGTCAGCCTGGCTGCCTGACCCTCTGCCCCGGGCTGCTCCCAGCAGCAATCTGTGCCAGGCTCAGTTGGCATGGGCAGGACGTGCAGAGTAAATCCTCTTCTAACAGTCGAGATCCCCCTGAAAACTTGATGTAACTGTAATCCTACATACTGGCACGTGGGAATTCCCAAACCACATTCCCCCTGTTTCTCCTGGGATGAGTAAACACCTGCATGGGTGCTGAAGGAGATCTGCAAACAGCCCTGGTGCTGAAAGAACAGCTAACGAATGTGTTCTGTAAAACCCAGATCTTCCTCGGGGCAGTAACACCCAGAGCAGGGATGTTCCCACACGAGGAACGCTGGTGATTATCTGTGCTGCAGAGTTAATGCCTTGCATTATTTGCACGAGGTTTGCTCGGTTTTTCTGGGCGTCTAACCAGCAGGTTTAGTGGGAGGTGTGGAACAAGATGTGACTTCCTGGCTGTGAGAAGACCCAGGAGGTGGGATGTGAGGCAGGTGCTCTGGTCAGGGGTGGGGGAATGCATTTGCCTCAGAGGCTGCTGTTACCACCCAGTGCCACTCCAGGGTTCCCCACTCACCGCTAGAAAATCCAGGGCTTTGTCTTAAAGATCAGAGAAAAAGTGCAAACAATAAAGAGCTCTGAGCCCCCCAGCAGCATCTGTGGCTGCCTCCAGCTCATGCCCCAGGAGTCACTCCTGCTCTGGGGGGGTTGTGCCCACCCTGGGCCACAGCTGGGGCCAGGTGTTCACCAGGAGCTGCTTCTCCCTGCACACATTACATGAGTGCGTGTAAAAATGGCCAAGGAAACAAAACACAGAAAATGGGCGTGTGCCGCAGCAGTCCTTTGATCACAGGTCTCTCTTTTGTCTTTCCAAGACCGCTGTTCAGGGATGGGAAGGATGAGGAGTGTGGTGCCTTGGCAGGATCCCGCAGGGCTGGAGGAATGGTGCTTTGGGGCAGTGTAATTTATGAGTAGGAATGTTGCTGAGGCTGTACCAAAGTGTGTCCTTCCTACCTCTGACTAGAGCTGTCAGTGTATCGCTTTCAAATGAGCAGCTGAAATTAAAAACTAAACTAAAAGAAACCTGGCTGCATCTGGGACTTGTCAGAAGCCTCATTCAGAGATGCCATTGTCACATTTTTCAAGAGCCTGAAGATGTGGAAGATAGTTATCCCATCCCATAGACAAGTCTATTTGTTCCTTACACCAGTTGCAGTTTGAGTATCTCCTTTTTTCCCTCCTTATTTAAAGGGTCCAATAGATGCTCCAGGCTGCTGCTCAAATAGATTTTCTATTTGCATATGCTGCAAACATAACCATTTGTTAAAGCTAAGTTTGCCTGGATTGCCCATGTGCCAGTTCACCCCACAGATCTGCAGATAAACCTGCTGTGCTGGTCCCTGCCTGTCTGGCTCCTGTGCTGCCTGACAGACGTGGCAGGTGTCCCCTGAGTTTGGTCACACTTGGTCAGGGGATGCTGCTTAGTCTGGCTGTGCTGCAGCTCAGTGGGACGGGCAGGGGGAGAAGGGCATTGGCTTGGTCCCATCCCTGGGGCCTGTGGCACCAGCCAAGTGTTTGAGGGTCGTGCAGCAGCAGCAGCCCCCACACTGCAGAACGTCCCCCTGGGTCTGAAACCGCAGTGCCTGGACTGGCTCCTGCCTTCTGACCCTGGAGTTCATGGCCTGGAACGGGAGCCAGGCCTGCAGCTCCCGTGGGCTGCCCTCCTTCCTGACATTCCTGGTGTTGGACTTGGCAGCACCAGTTCATCACAAAGGACTTGTGAGGAGCGAGCTGTCCTGGTGACCTGATGGTACAGAGCGGGAATGGATGTCCCCAAATTCATCACACTCCTTGTTTAGTGCTCTGCTTACTGGGATTGAAGCCTCTGTAATGAACAGGCTGTTTTCTCACAGGTTTGAGGGCTGTATTCTTTGTATCAGAAATCTTAGTGTTCACAAATAAAGGAGTATTCCACAGAGAAAAATCACTCTGAGAATTTGTGCTGAGGTAAATTTTATCTCTGATGGAGAATTTTCTTTCTGAATAGGCAGTCAGGCCCAGCATCCCACACATTCGCAGCAGAGGCTGGTGAGGCAGCTCCAGGAGCACCTGCATGGGCTGAGTGACAGCAGGAGCTGCTGGGGATGGGTGCAGGGTTGCTTTGGCCCCTGAGTATTATCACAATAATCTTCACATTTGGCTAAAAGAAAATTGGAGACGCCCGTTTGTACTGGTGAAGGAGGAAATACAGATTTCAGGAGTGGAGGGAAGGAGAGGAAGGGATTGCCTTTCTTTGCATTAATATAAGATGAAGATTAATTCTGCTAGCAGGATTCTGTCTGCTTGTCAGAATTCAGTGATTTTCCATTTTGGATCAGCGCGGTGCCAGAATGTAAATCCCATCGCCTTGTGTCTTTCAAAATAAAATCAAAAAGCCTCCCTGATTGCTTATATGGGCAGCTTGCACACCTTAAGAAGTAAGAAAGGTTCAGACAGGAATATAATAAGGCCCAGGAAAGTGGCAGCATGAAAGGGATGACCTTTATTTGCAATCATAGCTGAGATTTACAGTTTATTACTGATAGCTTTTATAAAGAGCCATTCAGTTCAGAGGTGAGAGGTTTGTCATCTGGAAATGCAATTAACTTTAGCCTTATCCCAATCCCCCTGGTCTTAGTGTGAGAGCAGCACTTGAGCAATATCATGATTTTCCCTCTAATTTCTTTTTCCCCTACATTTTTGTCTCTTCTATCCCTTGTTCTTTGGCATAAATACAGATGCATGTTTTTTGCTGCTATTATTTCATTATTATTAGATGCACTTTTGAATTTTTTATTAACTCCAACTTGATTATTGAATGAGAAGATTTCAAAGAAGAGTGACGTTTAAACCTGAGAATAACTAAGATCACTCATAGAAAGAAATTGTGCTATTTATGTCAAAAATTAATTACAGACATGGGGAATCTAAAAAAAAAAAAAAATGTGTGGGGAAGAAGAGACAGTTGCTTTTTAAATAGCAATGCTTATTGCTGTCCCCACACAAAGCCTGCATTTCACACCATCCTTGGGAATTTATCCTTTGGTTCTGTGCCCTTATCCATGATCCGGATGTGGGTGCACCAGGAACACAAGGAATCCCAAGGAACAGGGAGTGAACAAATAAAAGGAGTTTTGGTTTCCCTGCCGTGTGCACATGAGAAGTCCTGAAAGGTCTGTTTGGGTTTCAGGGCTGCCTTTTATGGCTCCCCCTTGTCCCCCTAAGTCAGGTCTGTAGAATTTAAGGTGCTGTAGGAATTTAAGGGCTGGACTCAAAAGCAAGAATGGAGCGTGCTCAGGCCGTTGCTGGTGGGTTTTCCCACATCCAGCCCAGGGGGATTTCCCCAGGGGGCTCTGGCAGACAGAGCAGGCACTGCCCAGAGCCCCTGGGTGGCACAGCGGGGTCTCCTGGGCTGCCAAAGCCCGGCCACAGGGACCAGAATCCCTGCGGGCTCGGCTTGCTCCTGGCTAAATGAGAGCAGAATAATTACTGCCACTGTGCCTTTCATCCCGTTTTATTGTGGCTATTATTTTCATCAGTGTTAGAGGTTAATATCCCTATTTTTCTCCTCTGCTGCCTGAACACAAAGGGGGCTCAGTGCGGCCCCAGCCCAGGTAGCCACGGCAGCTCCGGGAGCCCAGCTCAGCACATCCGAGCCGAGGGTGCCAGGGCTGGCCCGGGCTGGGGCCCTGTCCCCGCCTGTCCCCGCCTGTCCCCGCCTGTCCCCGCCTGTCCCCGCCTGTCCCCGCCTGTCCGTGCCTGTCCGTGCCTGTCCGTGCCTGTCCCTGCCTGTCCCTGCCTGTCCCAGCCTGTCCCTGCCTGTCCCAGCCTGTCCCTGCCTGTCCCTGCCTGTCCCAGCCTGTCCCAGCCTGTCCCAGCCTGTCCCTGCCTGTCCCTGCCTGTCCGTCCCTGTCCCCGCCTGTCCCCGCCTGTCCGTCCCTGTCCCCGCCAGTCCGTCCCTGTCCCCGCCTGTCCGTGCCTGTCCGTGCCTGTCCCAGCCTGTCCGTCCCTGTCCCAGCCTGTCCCTGCCTGTCCGTCCCTGTCCCTGCCTGTCCGTCCCTGTCCCTGCCTGTCCCTGCCTGTCCCCGCCTGTCCGTCCCTGTCCCAGCCTGTCCGTCCCTGTCCCAGCCTGTCCGTCCCTGTCCCAGCCTGTCCCTGCCTGTCCGTCCCTGTCCCCGCCTGTCCGTCCCTGTCCCAGCCTGTCCCTGCCTGTCCGTCCCTGTCCCAGCCTGTCCCTGCCTGTCCGTCCCTGTCCCAGCCTGTCCGTCCCTGTCCCAGCCTGTCCGTCCCTGTCCGTCCCTGTCCCAGCCTGTCCCAGCCTGTCCCTGCCTGTCCGTCCCTGTCCCAGCCTGTCCGTCCCTGTCCGTCCCTGTCCCCGCCTGTCCGTCCCCTTATTCTGCCTCTGCGCCTCCTGCCCCTCCCGCTGGTACCAGGGTCCAGCAGAGCTGGGCATCAGTGTCCTTAAAAACACCTTTGTGGGGTGCAAAGAAGTGTTAATGTGCGAGGGGAGATTGGCTCAGACAGGAGAGTAAACGCTGCCCTTCGCTGCAGAAAGCTTTTGTTCTAGGCTGCTCTTTATCTTGATGATATTCCAATCCAAAAAGCCTCCTTCCTGCCACTTGACAGCAATAAAGAAACCTCAGTTGTACTTATAGATTTTTATTTTCCCCCCGAAGATGTGGGGCTGTGTTCGGGTGTCCTTGGGAATGATGCCTTTTTATTTACTGCCTTTTTTTTTTCTTTATTTTGAGTGCTTTTATCTTAAACCTCCTGGTTGCACAGGAACGTTTGTGCTGCTTACAGTGCAATTATTTATTTTGTTTGGAGGCAGAGGATCTGCTTTTCCTGAGCTGAGAAATGGGATCAGTTTGTACATGCTAAGGTAAATCCACCCAGCTCCCATGAAGCAGCAGTGGAGGTGCAGCAGGACCCAGCAGTGTTGGGATTTGGGGGTTCCTGGTGTGGCATGGAAATGGAATAAGCTAAAATATAAATAGCAGATAAAGTTTCATGTTGTTAATAATGTAGACAAATGATTCCATCCTGATTTTTGTTTTCCTATTCTGAGTTATCAGGGGTGAAAAAAAAAAACCACAAAAGGGAGTTCACAGCTTGTGTGGGAGCTCACAGCAGCTGGGTCTGTTGGTAAAAGTCCGTGGGAAATGACAAAAATAAAGGAACACCAAAGGAGAGCTCGTGCTGTGCCTTTGGAGGTACCAGGCTGGTAACCCCAGCAGGGCTTGCAGCAACCTGGTCTAGTGGGAGTGCAGGGGGGTGGAACCAGATGAATTTTAGGGTCCCTCCCAATTCAAGCTGTTCCTTGATTTTAGTAAGAGAAAATCACATAGGGCTAATTGAGATTGGCCTCAAAATCAGAAGTAGGAAATGCCAGTGGGTCAGAAGCTAACTTTAGGAACCCAGAGAAATGAGAAATATGTGTTTCAGGTACAAAAATGGTGTTCAGCCCAAAGGAATGGGTCAGAAAAGGCCCTGTCATGGGTTTCTGACAAACCATCCCACTGCATTCAGGAGGTCAGTGGCTCTTTCCGTGTGCATGTGCTGCTGTGTGCTTCTGTGTCGGGAGGGATTGTCCCCTGGGAGAGCTCTGGGAGCTGCAC
>JANRGV010000008.1:19245875-19271588 GCA_024734035.1 Alethe castanea
AGGGAGGGGGCTGGGGTCTCACCCAGAGCCCTGGCTCTGCTCTGCTCCCATGCCCCCACAGCCCTGTGCCCTTTGCTTCCACTGCCTGGGACATGTGGCAGCTCAGAAATGGTTAATAAATTTTATGGTCTCATTTAATCCACTAGAAAATATCTTCCCCATGTGCACTGAGTGAATAATCTGTTACTTTTTGATCACCTGAGAAGATAAATGAAAATAAATCCTGTGTGCTCATCCATTGAGGCTTAAAAAAAAAAAAAATCTGATTTCAGTGTAATAAATAAAAGTGAGAGAATTCCCAAAACTTGCAGAGGGCTGGTCATAGTGTGGCTGCTCCAGTGTTTGTATCTGTGTTTTCCTTAGGACTGTGAGGAGCATCTCTCTTACCTTGCTCTGTCCAAGTTTGTGTTGAATTTTAGGAAGACTCAGAGCAAGACCCATTGGGAAAGTCTGTGGCTGAGGGAGCTGGGCTCTCTTTGGTTGGTTTATTATTTTCATTCTGGCAGAGAACATAGATTTTTGTACCAAATATTGGTGCCTCCACTCCCTGAAGGTCCCTGGGAGGCAGCAGGAAGAGTGGAGCTGTGTCTGTGTGGAGGCAGAACCACGAGACAACAAAACAAACACACCTTAGAGAGCATCAGCTATTTTCCCTTCCTCATTTGCAAATGAACATAAATGGATTCATGTGAAACAGGGATAATAGCCAAGATGTGGTAGGAAATTAATTAGAATTTATTTATAATTGCACACCTAACTCAGACCTATTAGTTATATTATGTATGTTTTAATTGCATTCCTTCTGTGGATTTCTTCAGACTGTAAAAATATTATAGTATTTAATTCAAGCATTCTGGGAAGTTTGTGCCTAGAAATACGTTAAATCCGAGTGGGGCAATTTTCTGCAACTGGGAAATTGTTTTGAAGAAATGCCCAATGCTTGGCCACTGTTCTTCTCGTTGAGGAAAGACATATTAAATATTATATGTTGCTGCTACATTATTAAAATTTTACCTCATGGATTTGCTCACACTGTTAATTTCTGGATGTTCTTTAGAAGCAGAATAGAAATAGCACAAAAGTGATGCATACATTATATTCTAGCCCAAAAACTAGTCTGGTCCTCTCTCTGCTTATTGATGTAGTTAAAGTTGTATTGGTTGGATGGATGATAATTTCCTTGAGTCTTCAGGGAGTTTTGTCTCCTGTGACTGCCCCATCCCCACCTGTAACTCGGTCACAAACTGCCTCATTCCAGTCAGCTGTGGCTGCCCTTTGCTCCTGAGCCTTTTCTCTGTTCCTGACCTGTGCTCCAGTGTGGGGTGGTTCCTGTTCCTGTGAGACCTGAGTGTGAGTATTAACCCTTCAGGGTCCCTGCTCCTGGTGAGGGCAGCCAGGTGTGAGTAGGGATACACGAGGGTCAAAGCACTTTAGGGGTAGCACCAGCACACGTGGCCCTAAACTCAATAGAGCTGCACTAAATAGCACCATTGGCAAGGTCAGCCAGGTTTTCTGGGGACAGGGAGAGGGAATATTCATTTCACAAAAATACTTTCAGTTCCAAGTTATTGACATCATTATTACTCATGGTAACAGCACTAAAGATACTCTCTGAAATTCTCCTCTACTTTCCTGACTAAAGCAGCTGTGCTAAATAAAAATATTAATTGTATGAATCACAACAATAGCCACAAATACATCACATTGGCCACCAAATAGAATTTTGTATGAACCCATCAGCCAAACCCAACCAAGCAATCAGAAATGGTGATTTAAAAGGGCTGTAAAATGCAGTATAGATGGCTTAAAAATGTTAAAAAGTAAAAGCCTTTTTACTGAGACAGGAGTTAGAACTGGGGCAGCCACAGCTTCGCTGGGCAACCTGTGCCAGGGCCTCCCCACCCAAAGGAGGGACAACCCACAGAATAAAAAAATCCAGGTTACAATGGGTAACCAGCCTGGCAAAACTCCTGGTTTGGACAATCAACATTTTCTTGTTGTGCTGAGCCGATCAAAGGGTTGGGTTGGAAAGGGCCTTTCAGGAGCTCTGCCTCCCTCCTCCAACACCCTCAGAACTGCTCTGTGCTGCTCCTCGAGAGAGTGAAGTGTGGTCAGGGTCCTGGTTTTACAGCCAGGAAGGTCTGTGAGGGGCGAGAACAGTCCAAGCTCCAGGAAACAGGGTGGTCAGTGTGGCTTATTTGGACCCAGAGCAGCTGTGCTGTTCTTTTCTGAGAGGTTGTCAAGTAAAATTGAAGGCTTTAAGTATCTGACCTTTTACAGGAATTACTTCAACAATGGCTTATTCTACTGTGTCAACTGTGGCTGTGGTTGTAACAATGGATTTCACTTTGAGAATGCAAATTGAGTTCCTAATTGTGGGATTTAATCTGGGGTGGGCAGTAATCACTGAAGAGTTTTGTTCCTGCTAAAGCATTTTAGGTTCCTGCAAGAGTCAATAGTACTGCTCCAAAGTTAGAAATATATGTGGGGAGAAAAAAGGGAGAAATGGTGATGTTCAGGGAAGCAGTGCTGGCATGGGAAGGAGAGGGCTCCGGGCTTTGTGAGATGGGGCAGTTTAGACTTAGAGGTCCAGATTTTCATGGGAGGTCTTAAAGGCACCCACAGAGAGAACATTTGGGCTCGCTGGCATCCCCAGGCAGTGTCCACAGAGGCAAAGAGCAAACTGGCACATGTCCCGTGGCTGACAAACATGGGCCATGGGCAAGTCAGTGGGCACCTCTGCAAATAAGGGATTTAATTGATGGCCAGGTAAATTCTGGGCTGTTTTCTGCCGTTTTTCATTTTAGTTGTGAGAAAACACCCCAGGCACTGAAAACTCATCTCTCTGCAAATTCCAGGAAGTTCCTTGTGTGTATTGGGGAGTAAAGATACACATTGCCAAAGTTAAAAAACAAACAAAAAACTCTAGAAATAAACAACTAACAAAAATAAAAAAAACCTAAAACATCCAACCAGACTAAACCAAACAGATTTAAAAAATGACAGAAACCCTCAAACAAGGGGAAGGACTTGAATATCCTTTGTGTCATCTTTTAATTGCTGAGGATGTAGCTCTGGAAGACTTTCTGAACCAAGTACTCAATATTTTTAGAGCCTGCAGTTGTCACTGTGGGCTTTGCCAGAGATGTTGCAATGCCCACGTACATTGAGCAAAGATCCCCCAAACTGTGATTAAACACTGCTTTGTGAGTTAAATGTGTTTTACCTGTGAAAATAAGGATTTAGTGGAATTTCCGTGTGTTTTTTCTCCAACCAAGTATCTGATTCCTGTGACTTATCAAGAGGCTTATTTGGATAATGACTGCAAATTTGGAACTACTTTTGTACGTCAGAAGGCATCACAGAATTCCAGTGTTATGCCCTTTGGGTTCACACACAACCAGAGTCTTTTACACATTAATGAACCCTGTCTGGCAAAGATTAATTTATGAAATATTTGTTGTCTGTTTCTATGAAGTCACGCTGGCACTGCCTGCTTCAGCGCAGTGTGTGTGAACGGCTGAATTTCAGCATGAAACGCCAAGAAAAATTAACTTCCTGTGCCATCAGGTCATGATTTCAGGAATGACAGAGCATCCTGCAGGAATGGAACCGTTCTGACGTGGAACATCCTCCGCTGCTGGGAGATGTTAGATAACGAGCAGGGGGATGAAACCCTTGCCAGTTCCACCAAACTGGCTTCATGTGCAGGAGATGTAACGCTGAAAACAGCGTCTAGGAGAAGCTTGGCAGCAAGTGGAATGTGTAAATAAACAATAAAAACTGAAAGGTGTGGTTGCCCCATGCCTGGAAATGTTCAGGCCAGGTTGGATGGGGCTTGGAGCAGCCTGCTCTAGTGGAAGAGGGGTGGAACTGGATGAGTTTTAAGGTCCCTTCCAACCCAAACCATTCTATGATTCCATGATGTGCAGAGTTGGTTTTTATTTCCCCACAAGTAGCTGTAAAGGAAGCAAATCTAATTCCAGTGACTGTTGTAATGTAGAGCTCTTTGAACACTGGGTGTTGGCAGATCTGTCTGCTGACTTGCTGGTGGCTTTACTTGAACTGTGTGTGTGCTGTTTTCAGGTAAAGAACTGTTTTCTCTGGAAATGCCAATGCTTTTTTAGTCTTGTTTCCATAAGTTTAGGGATAGTTCAAAAGTAATTTTCATGGGAAAACAATTCTATTGTTAAATGATCTGGTGGAGGATTTTTCATTGATGATCTACTTCCACTCTTTTTTTTTTTTTTTTTTTTGGTCTATTTCTTTTTAATGAAACACTTCTTTTGACCGTTATTTAGGTTTTTCTTGTAACTCCTGTTTGTCCCAGTTTGGCTCTTGGCAACCAGGGTAGGTATTTCCAAGTGCCCTGTGCTCCTGGGCACAGCAGGACATTGTCCCACTGTTGCCAAAGCTGTGTGAGGCTGGTGTCCAGCAGGAGGAGTGGGATGGTTCGAGATGAGCCTTTTGTCCCCAGCTGGAACTGCAGGGAACTCCTGGCAGGAGTAGAGGGGAATGTGCTGCTTACTGGATTTGTAAACTTGGGAGCAGGCACCAAAGGCAGCGTTCTGCAGCAGGATGGAAAAGCCATCCCCAGCAGGGCCCTGGCCCCGTGGCTGTGCAGGAGCACGCGGAGCAGCCCAGCTCTGCACGCAGCAGCATTCGGTTTCACCCAGTAAATCTTTGGGCCATTGCATGAAAATTAGACAGTCTGCACAATGAAATGTAAGCATCTGGCAGATGGCTTGTAAAACAAAATCTCGGGAACCACCTGGATTTCAGGGCTGTGGGTTACCTGAACCGAGAGGAGGTTTTCTGGTGTCGCTGACCTGGGTGAGCTTTGCTTTGGAAACCTCACATGGAACCAGTTTTACAGATGCTGGGATTGCTGTGAAAACCGCGTGTTCCCCAAATGCAGGCTGTGGTGTCACCTGGTGATTGCCCCGTGAAAAAGAAGCCTCACATGCAGCTTGAGGATTTATGGGGCTCTCACAGCTCATGTGAGCAGCTGCCCTGCTGGAGACCGTGGGGGTCGGATGGGAGGGGAGCAGGATCAGCTGCTGGACCTGGGTGACCACAAGGACAGATGCTGAATTATGAATGAGTTCACACTCCTCTCCTGGGAAGTAGTTCTGTGCTCATCCCCTGCTGCTGCAGTTCTGGGGCAGCGTGAGTTCCCCAGCTCGGTGTGCTCTGCTGATTTATTAAATATCGTTAGGTAGTGATTGTGAGCAATCGATGCAGCACAGACCAAGAACTGCCTCCAAAACAATGTGTCTCGTCAACAAAGGAAGCAAAGCACAAGTAACTCCAAATAATGATCTTGGGCTTCAAACACTGTCACTCAAAGTAAATTAGGAACTCTGAAATTGCATTTTATTCTACGAGACATGTGCTTTGTGTCTCATCTCCCTCCGCAGAGCTAGGCCAGTCTGGAGTGGGCAGGAGGAGCCCACGGGAGCTCACGGCTGAAGGTCAGGAGAGCCCTCCTGACCGCTGCAGGCACGAGCAGGCTCTGCCCAGGGCACTCAGTCACTCCTGCACGTTTTCTTATGGAATCAATCACTGTGGAATCTCCTCCTTTTACATCCTTTTAGTGATTGCCTTTTACCTGACAGATCCTTTCTTGCTCTTCCTCTGTGTAGGTTGTCACTTGTTATTTGAGAAACTTTACTTGAGGAATTTGGAGTGTCGTGTTATACTTTGCACATCACCGGTTTATGTGTGTGAGCTGCAGTAAAGCGCAGTGATTGCTTAAAAACACTATAGTTACTTAAAAGAGATGACTTTGATTGTGTGTTTTTTGTTCCCATCACAATAACACTTTGCAGGTGATTATTAAATTAGAGATTTTCTTTGTTTTTTGAACAAAAAAACCCCAACCTTTTTCATGTCAGTGCCAATTATGAGTAGTAATTTTTCACATTTTACAAAAGAATTTTCTGTCCTGCCTCCACGCCCCCCCAAATAAAGAAGGGCTTTGACACTCTATGACAAGGAGGTGGGGGGTAGGGTTTTTTATTATTATTTTTTGCAAACACAGTGCTTTTGACTTTTCTTTAAAAAATCTGTTGACTCTATTGAAATGTGACAGGGCAATATTTAACCTGAATAGAGGCATGTTGACTCCTCTTATTAAAACTGACAGTTAAGGACATTTCTCTCTTTATTCCTTCTGATACACGCAGACAAGTCTTCACTGCTAACTAGTATACAAAATCAAAAACAAAAAAATAGCGAGCGAGGAGATGAGTACCTTATAAACAATATATGAATGACAATTGCAAGTTTAATCTAGCAAAGAAACCTTTTTTTATCCTTTAAGAAAATTAAAGCCCTTTCAAATTAGCTTGATATATGAAGACAGGCTGACATCATTAATTTCCAAGTATTCATTCTTCTCCCCTCGCACACGGCTGTGTTCAGGTGCTGGGTGGGTGCACAGCGACACCTATAGTGAGAGGTGCCAGGTGCCAAGCCTGGGGTGCCAAGGTTGGCTCCCAGGGACACCTGCTTGGCATTCCCTGGGCCCTGGGCCTGGGGTTGGGTTTGTGTTTGACAGGAAGGACAATCCAGTGTTCCCACGGTGAGCTGCTCTCCCGCTGGGTTGTGAGGAGTTTGTGGAGTCCCCATCCCTGAGAGTGTCCAAGGCCAGGCTGGACAGAACCTGGAGCAGCCTGGGGTAGCTCCTGCCCATGCAGGGGGTGGAACAGGGTGAGACTCAAGGTCCCTCCTAACTCAAACCATTTTATGGCCCTTGTGGCAGCCTGACCTGCACTAGGCTCTTTGGGAAAATTGAATTCTGACTGGTTGTGCCCAAGGCTGAAAAGCCCAAGGTGTTCGCTGTTTGCCTACTTGTTTTCTGAATTATCTGAATTCTGTAATTATCTGTATCCATGGGGTGTGCTGGCTGCTCCTTGCCCATGGGAGGCTGGTGCTTCTGGGGGAGCAGCAGCATTTCTGCTGAAGGAGCCGTTTCAAAGTAGCATTAAATGGAAGTTTCTACTCTTGAATGTCAGGGAGGTGTGAACCCCAGAGAGGCAAGAGGCAGGCAAGAGCCGGTCCTTGAGCTCGTCCCCTCTGCCTGAAGGGCAGCAGTGAAGCTGGGCATGGGCTGAGCCAGCAGTGAGGAGGGTTGGAGCAATCCTTCTCTCTGAGCAGCTGGCTCACTGCAGAGGGGATGGTGTGAGCTCTGTAGCCCTTGTGCCCATCCCAGAGGGGATCAGGGAGGCTCCAGCACCCTCAGGCACCGGGTCAGGCTGCCTCAAGGAGGGGGCTGGTGCAGTGTGTCCTGCAGGTTCCAGGCTGGAATCTGGTTTCTCCAGACATTTGCACAGGCTTGAGAAGAAGGATGATCAGCTGATCAGCTGTATTGTTTGGAAAATCCTGGATGGGCTGTCAGTAGCAGGAGAGAGGTCTGACAGAAGAAACAGGAGGCCAAAACTGGGGATTAGAAATTTCGTGGTGTTGGACCTAATGTAAAACCAACTGAACTTAAGGTATAAGATTTAACATCTTATAGTGGGAATCATGTTTCAGAATTAAGCTGCTAGTGATTTTTTTCTGGAGTAATCTTGTTCCCAAAACGTGTGTGTGCTTCCAAGCCACAAAAGAAGGCCCAAATCTGTATGGAAAATGTGTGATCTGATGCCTGGGTTGAAGTGTGTGGTTAACAGCTTTGTTTCTACAGGTAACAAAGGGATCAAGGGCTGTGGGCAGAGAATTCCTGTGTGCTTAGACAGGGACAAGTGGAAAGTGCCAGGCCATTGGCACCAGAGGTGGGGAGAGGAGATGTCCTGGAGAAGCAGAGGTGGTGATTTGGTACCAGTGGTGCCTCAGGCACTGCCCCTGTTGTATTGCTGTTTCTGCTCTCGGGAGGCTCTGTGGGAAGGGTGGCTCTGCCTGTGGCACAGCAGCCTGCTCTGGTTTGTGTCAGGGCTGTGCAGTGTCCCTGCTCCTGGAGCCCTGTCCCTGTGCCCAGCCCCAGGACCTGCTCAGCTCTGTCACAGGTGGCACAGCTCTGCTGCACCCAGCAGAACCTCTGTCCTACTTTCAATCCTCTCAAGCTTTTGCCAGGCCTCAGTTCTCTGGTGTGGGTGGGTGCCCACCCTCCACATCCTCTTCAATTACTTGTTTTTCTGATGAGCATTTTTGCACCTTCTCCCCTGCTGTCACTAAAGGGTGAGGAAAGCCCTGTGAGTCCCCGGAGGCTCTGCCCTCCCTTCCTGCACCTCTCCTGAGCCCCTCGGTGCCTGCTGAGCCCGTGGTCAGCAGTGGCTGGGCCAGGAGCCGTGCAGCTCCCTGGGGAATTGCTCATAGCCAGGTGAGGGCAGTCCATGCTCTCCCATCTCCTGTCCAGCCCACGTCTACTGCTGGGTGTTTAACTTGTCACTTCCAAAGGCAGTTGTTGTAGTCTATTCCACTGCTACAGAGCTTGAAGATGATGCCACAATATAAATATGGAATTATAATAAATGCTTAATATCAAACAGGATAAGCTTGGTAATAACTTTTAGAGGGGAAGAGAAGTCATTCTCTGTAGTTCCAAAAATGCTTCTATTCTGGCCAGGCAGCCAACGGCCTATGCAGATTGAAGGGGTTTTTTTTTTGTTTTAAACAGTTTTTTGGGCTTTTTAGTGATCTTTGCATAATCAGATCTTTAGTTCTGTCCTTTGTTAGCCAGGGCAAGTAAATGGATCACTCTGGATCTTTAGCCAAAACCCACAGTGAAGAAGAGCCCTTTATTTCATTTTTGGTGTGATAAAGCACTTGGGCAACTGGAAATTTGTGGAGATGCTAGGTTGGGTTTTGTTTCTGTGGGCATTACTTCTTTACCATGGGAAGACACCACTGACAGCCCTTGTCTCCTTGCTATTTATTCCAGCTTTTTCAAAACCAAGTTTCCAATAATTTTTCTATGAGTAAAGAGGGGAAACCATGGAGTTAAACAGGGATTCTGGCTGCATCAGAACAGCTTCCTGAGGAGGGGCACTGGGAAACTCGTTAAGTTTAAGCTATGCACAGAATTCACTGACCAGGGTAGGAGTGCAGAAGGTGAGATGGAGTTTCCTCTTTTCCCCCTCAGATGTGGTGGATATACTGTAGGTTTGGTAGGTGCAAGGGCAGACTGGGCACATGCAGAGCCAGGGCAATGCAGGGTATTGAGCAGTTCCTGCTCTCTGGGCAGTGCCTGGATCCCAGTGCTGGAGCAGGGGACAGGGGAGCAGTGCTGCTGTGCTGGCACTGCCCCACTGCTCCTGGGCAGCTTTTGGGGGCTGCTGGGCACGGGCTGGGGGACCAGCACAGCAGAACTCACTCACAGGCTGTGTGTTCTCCCCTCTCTGCAGTGCCTCAGGAGAGCAGGGCTGCAGTCCAGGGCTGGCTCTGGGATGTGTGGGAGCCAGCACAGCGCGGATCTGGTCACGCTCTCACCCTCACAGCTCCTGGGGCTCCTGCCCAAGCCCCAGGTGGCCCATCAGGGGGTCCACCCAGGAGGCTCTCAGAGCATCACTGTGGATTGGCATGTGACAAGAAATGGCTTTGAATTTGCTGACAGTGTTCTTCATTTCGGTCTTTCCAAGGATTAGCAGAGGAAGGTTTTAATGCTGAGGGCGGAGCACAGTTAGAGGCTGACTCTCATCTGCTCCTTGTCTTTGTCCAGTCCTGCAGCTGAGGAGAGGTTTGCTTTAGAAATCTTAATTTCAAGGTTGTATATAAAGCTTTTAAAAATACATCTTTCTTCTTCAAAAGAAGTAAACTTTTATTGCGCTTTTTCTATTGTTGTAAATTTGATTGGCCAGATGTTGTTTAGGCTCACTGTGGTTTTGTTCAGAAATTCTTTTTGTAGATTTTGATGGGGGCCTGGTTTGGTGTATGAGGAAGTTATCAAAGGAGGATTTTTTTTTTTTTTTGGTTGCACCTTAACTTCTGCAGATGTTATGAGTTCTAAAATTTCAAGCCTTTTCAGCCCATCTTTGCTTTAGTTTGGTGGAATAAAATATCCTGGATCTGCAGAGGTGAAGGATGACAAGCTCAGTGTTCTCAGCTGCACATCCCCTCCCTGGCAGAAAACCTCATCCATAGCTGTAGGTCCATCCCTGTCAGAAAGGGGCCAGGACACAGCCGTGGGTGTTCTGATCCCACCTCCTCCTGTCCCAACTCCAGGCAAGTGTTACACAACCAAGGGCAAAACAACTCTTTGGGAGTGCCTTAGGAACCCAGTGCAGCCTAACACTGGTGGCCTTCAAACACAGAATTTTAACAGCACCTTCCCTTGGGATGAGGGCAGGGATGCCTTCCTGTCTCCCAGGATTTTCACCCCTCACAAAAGTCTCTTCCTCTCTTGTGGTTTCTTAGTGGTTTCCCTGAGCACTGCCATGGGTGACAGTGTGTGGAAGGAGGTGAGGGACAGCAGGTGCTGATGTTCAACACAGGCACGGCTGCTGGCATGACTGACATTCAGCCAAAAAAATTAATCACAGAAGAACCTGTCTTAAAAATGCCATTGAATTAGGCTTTTCTTTATGACATTAGTGCTGCAGCAGAGCTGGCATCACTGAAACTCAGCCCAGAGAGTCACAGCTTCAAAGACCAAGGGTGTTCCCAGCCCTCATGCTGTCCTTTTGGTCCCTTTGGAATAAGAAGGGTCATTCAAAGACAATGCTGTGTATGTCCATGGGAAATCACGTAACATTCTGATTCAGAAATAAAAATCAGTCTTCCCTGGATGAGAACTGTGTTTGAGTACACCGCTGTGGAAGCGTTGTCTGCATCTGTGTGTTCTTTATTTCCCTTGGTGAGCAGTGATGCAGCCCTCACCCCTGAATTAGGATGCTTCTCTCCACATTCCAGTTGGAGTCATATTAACGAGAATTAACTTTGGTAACACCACACTGGAGCAGGAATGGCTTTCTTAGCTCGGCGCCGCTCGGGGTCCTCAGGTCAACCTCTTTAATTAAGTCTTGTAATGTTAAGAGTGAATTCAATACCCATCCTACCCTATCAGAGCTAACACTCTTTCCTGCACTGCTTTTATCAGCATGCCCAATTTTCCACCTGGAATTTGTTTTAACGAAGCCCAAATCCTATTTTGCCGAGCGCTGGAGGCTGTGTGGAACGTTGTGCCTGTGATTCCGTTCGCCGCGCTCTGGAACTCGGCACAAACAAGCTGTAAGCTGCGTTTTGATGTCAGGTTAAGCTATTATGGTACAAATTGTGTTTAATATATTTTTAAATACTTTCTTTAATATTTTATAGGGTTTTTTCCCTATTGAATTAGCAGTAAAACAGCAGTGCTTCATATTTCAGATCTTTTTCCACCTTTCGGAGGCCTGTGTTCCACATGATCTGGTTACCAGCTGGACAGCCAGAGGCTGAGCACAAAGCAGCACTGCAGACTCAATTTCTGCCCTGGTGTTTGGCCAGAGTGTTTTTCCACAAATAACCCACTTTCTTACGTACTCCCTTCCTAGTCTGATTCCACCCAAAAATCAGAGATGTTTCTTCCTTCCTTCCAGCTTTTATTGCATGTGCCACTAAACCCATGGAAACTCAATGCACGCCTGTTTATCTGCAAGGAGGGTGCATCACTCACCCTATTTGCTCATTTAAATATCCATTTAAATTGGATACTCAGATCTATTTATTTCTTCTAAGATGAGAGTTCTGTTAATTTCTCTTTATATTTTATTGGTTTAATGGTAGCAGTGTGCTTGAAGTGTAGGTGAGAGCTGTGGCGTGACACCTCAGACTTAACAAAACACAAAAAGAAATATGGTTGTTAAAACACAGGTTTGACAACAGTTGGATTGCCACTAGTGACAAACGCAGGGAGTGTAGAGGGACACGTGAGAAAATAATTTCTGTCTCTTAAAAAAAAAAAAGAGAAAAGCCTTGGGAGATGCCAGCAAATACTGTCTGGCCAAAGCAAGCAGTGGTGCAGGAGGATCACCTCAGGTAAGATCCATGTCAGTCACTTGTGGGAACATGTCCTTGGAATTGGACATTTTCCTTGTCCCTCTCTTTGCCCCTTTGTTTGGAACTGACGAGAGCTCGGTAAAATGAGTGCTGCTGCACATTTACTGGTATCTGCCATGACGTGGGATCACAAACGTTTGGCAAACAGCTGTTTTGTCACTGCAGTCAATGGGCTTGGCTGTGTTTACACATGGGGAGGGAGTCTTTGAGTATGAAGTTGCCATTTCTGTTGTGATCTCTCGGAGTGAAGCCACACTGAACGCTCCAGCGGGAGGAAGGGGGTGGCTGTGCCCGTGTGCCATGGCCACAGTGAAATCCCATTTGTTCCCAAATGTAAACATTGGCGTCAAACCCTTGAACCCAGCTGGTTTCAGCACTTACTCCTCTTGTGATCATGGTTAATTTAATATAGTTTAAAATTAAAAAGTTAAATGAAAGCTGTTTTTCTGCAGGCTGTTTTCCAAATTTTTCCAGTCTCCTGTTTTTACTGTGCTTGCTGCATTAACCAGCAGCACATATGTGTGTGTGGGTACATCTGTTCTGGGTGGGGATGGCTGTGTCTGAACATATGTAGGAATGAAGTGCAGCTCAATATTGGCTAAATGACAGAGCCAGGAGGTGGCCACCTGCCCTGACACAGCCCTCGGTGTGGATAGAGTGAGCAGAGAGTTAGGAACAATTACAGTTTCACATGTACTTGTTAGAGCAAGGGAACAAACACAGCTAATTTCAACTAATGTTTCCCCTAGGATGGGAATTCATTGACAGGATTGCCCTGTTGTTTGCACAGTGGAGAGTGTGAGATATAATTAATAAACTAGCAAAATTGTCCTGATACGTTTGATCTACATGACAAAGTTTATTTTTTGCTTTCTAGTGAGAAACCAGGATTTGAATTTCTGGAGATTGCTGAGGCAAGTACAGAGCCCATGGGTGAGGTCACTGTGGGGTCTGGAGGCAGGGGAGCTCCAGAGGGAGAGCACAGCTCTGCCAGGCCTGGCCATGCCTGCTGTCCCCATCCCTGCTGCCCTCCCAGCTCCCACTTTCTTCCCATGGAATCATGGACTCATGGAATATCTTGAGCTGGAAGGGACCCACAAGGATCACTGCAGCCCAGCTCCACCATGAAAGGTGCTGGCTGTTTGCTGAGAGCAGCAGCATCATCTCATGTTCATACATGTGGAGCTAGGATGACCCAGCTATTGCTTCATTTTCTTAATATATAGGGGTTTTTATATAAATATGTCCAGTGAGAAACAGGCCAGGAGTATCTGCAGAACACAAAGCTATTGCTGTGATGGCTGTGGGCACAAGGATACAGGGTGCAAGGCTCTGCTGCTTGTCCTGCAGTGCTGGAAGGCTCACATGGGGAAGTTGCTGTGGAGTCATCTGAGGTGTGAATCGTAGCTGGCTCGGTGCTGATTCTCTGGGTGGGCAGTGCCAGGGCAGGGGATTCCCTCTGGCAGGGGCAGCTCGAGGCTTTGCAGCGAGGTGGGATGTGCTGCACATGGGGCTGTCCTTGGGGAAGGGGGGCAGCAGATGCAGGCACAGGCCCATCCCTGTGTCAGACACAGAGCAGCTGTGGGTGGCCACAGGGTGGGTTAAGGCAGGCTTAAGGACCTGGGAGTGGATCCTGGAGGTGCCCTGAGCCCAGCTCGGGCACGTGGGATTTGTGTCGGCCCCATGGCTGGAGCCCAAGGGCTGCTGCAAGCACTTGAGCTCTGCTGGGTCTGGCTACATTTATTCTTAATCCACCACTCAGCAGAGTGCCCACTTTACTTCTAAACCTCTAGAATTTTGCTGGCCTCTGTCACATCCTGGTAATTCCTTGGGCATGGGACTGTTCCTGGGCTTCTGCTGCACCATGCCTGGGAGCAATCCTCTGGTGTTTCTGTCCAGTGTTTCTCACTATTTGCCTGGCCTAATTGCACTGAATTCAGGCTTCAATAATAATGTCTAGATCTGCTTGAGAGTCCAGAGGGACAGGACAGATGAGCTTTAAATGCTGGAGGTAATAGGAGGTCCAGTTGTTCTCAGGGTTCCTCCCAGGGAACAAGGGACAGGAGAAGAGGAAACAGCCTTAAGCTGTTCCTTAAGCTCCCCTGAAGCAGAGGAGGTTCAGGTTGGACATCTGGAAGAATTTCTTCATGAAGAGGATGGCCAGGCACTGGCAGAGGCTGCCAGTGATGGAATCCCCATTTCTGGAGGGTTTAACAGCTGTGTGAATGTGGCACTTGGGGATGTGGGTTAGTGGTGGCCCTGGCAGTGCTGGGGCAGCAGCTGGGCTTAATGATTTTAAATCCTTTTCCAACCCAAAGGATTCTGTGATGTTCACAAGTGCTTCTGTAGGAGGGTCAAAAAGCCAAGTTGTGTCTCCTTTAGCTCCTGAAGGATGGGTAGGGTGATTTAAATTTTGTCCTAACAAGTGTCCTTACAGAAAGCACCACTTGGAAACAAACTTCACAGATCCCTCACTCCTCACCAAGAGCAAACTTGCTGCTTTTCATTAAGCTGTTTGATTGCTATCGAGCTCCTCGTGTCAGTGCCAGAGGCAGGCGGGCCTTTGTGCACTGCGCTGGGTAATTGTGCCGTTTCTGTGGCCCGCTTTGGAACAATGGCTCATAAAAATCTTAAGCAGCTATCACTTTTCATGGCTAATGAACTGAGGATCTGGGAATTAGATCCAGAGCCAATTCTTGGATTAAACCTTCTGAGCCCAAAACAAGGCTGTCTTCAGGAATAAAAAACAAGCCAGGGCTGCTGGAATAGGGGAGTACAGAGTGTGACCTTCAAGATGTGAGATAAGTGACCAACATGAAGGGTACAGCAAAAACTAATCAAGGAGGAGGGATGAATACCAAAGGGCTTGTTGGAGAGTCAGTAATGTAGGCGAGGGGCAGGGGGGAATTGTTTGTTTTTAGATGTGATTTCTAAAAGGCTTTTTTAGCTTCAGAAATATTTGAAGTAAGTGTCCCACAACATTCACATGCTGATCAGGGACAGAATGAGTTTGGTGGCCTCCGCCTGCCCCGGCGAGCGGGAGTGGAGAAGCCCCAGCCCCGCACAAAGGAGCGAGAGCAGCGGTAATCCCGGGGCGGGTGGGTGGTCTGCATTCACAGGGAGCTTTCACGGCACTTTTCATCCCCCAGACCAATAATATTTAATAACTGCATCCCCAAACCCACAATCTCCTCTGCACCCTGAAAGCCAAAGCAAATATCTGTATAAAGTATAGATTTCAGCACTTCCTGAGAAATGAGAACACGAAGAACAACTGGAAGAGTTGTAAATAGCGGCTTTAAGAGGAAAATTCCAGAATGTGTTCAAAGTAAATTAGCTCCTGCCATGCCTCCTCGCACCCCCCGTCCCGTCCTCCCCCCAGCCCACTTTTATTTGCTTTGAATTTCCCTTCCGCTCTCTTAGTTGACAGCATTTGCACTTATTTCTGTTAGGGAACACGGCCATTCTTTTTTATGGCAAGGTGAAAATAATTTTATTTTCATCACTTTTCCCCCACTCCTGTGATGGATTTACTTGAAAAAAAATAATGACGGTCTTCACAAACTGGCCTGACAGTTGTGATGCAGAGAGTGAGCTGGCTGAGTGGGGACAGTGAGGCATCTCTGTACCTATTATGGCAAAAATCGATAATGCTTTCTGTAAATTGCTCCTCCCAAAGGAGATGAACAAATGCAGGAGACAAGGGAAGCCATCATTCTGTATGAAAGCCCTGCACATTTGGACCAGTGCAATTATCAGGAAGGGCTTTTTTTCCCCCTTTTCTCTCCCTTTTTTTTGGGGGTGGGGGGGGTGTGGAAAGTGAGAAAGAGTGGGATGCGAGAAAGGAAAGACTTATTTTTCCAGAAGTGTAAATTGAAGGCAGAGATTCTGTGGCTTGTCCAAACAGATTGCTTTGGCACAGGGCAAGGAAGGAATTAAGATAATTTTGGAAGTACTTGTACACTCTGGATGTCTTTACATTCCTGTTACACATTCAGACTTAATTTTATCTGAGACAGCAGTTCCCTTTTGTTGTCATCTGGAACCACGATGTTAATCCTCCCCCATGTTCTGTTACCCTGAGTGGGAACACCACAGAACTCCAGGAACAGGTTTTTCCTATTGTAGGGGTCATATAAATTCAATATCGAGTGATATGAAAGGGCATCAGGAGCCAAGTAGAGCAGCCTGTGATGCCTTTACTACTGCAGGCACTGGCTGGAATAAAGTCATTGTTTGTCCAGTAAACAGGAAATAATGAGGAATATGAGAATCTCTTTTCTTGAAGACAGGAGCTGACATGATCCAGCATGGGTGTAATACACACTGTGTGAGGGTCTCCATCCCTGGGACACCACCTGACCACTGGTTTCATGTGCAAGTCCTGCAGTTCCACCAAGTCTGTTCTCCCATCACACAACTGAATTCGTGATGAGGCTTTCTGGGTTATGATCTTCACTTCTTTAAGCAGCAATAGCTGAATGCTGATCTGTTATTGATAGAAGCTCCTCTGCCCAGCAAATAGACAGCCTGTTGTGAGACCCTTTGTGCCCACGCTCTGAAAGAGAAGCGTGAAGCACAGCTCCTCGGCAACATGATAATAAAATACCTGAATTTGTGCTGTTCTGGTACCTTCCTCTTAGCCTGACATTGCTGTTTCAGTGAGAAAACAGTGAAAACACCACAGATGAATGAGAAGCATATCAGAGTTGTTGTTTCTTATCAGAGTTGGAAGACAGAGAAGAGAGACCGCAGGCAGGTGCTTGAATTTCAAGTGCCCTGAAGTTCAGACAGACTTTTCACAAAGGCATATTTGGAAAGGGCATTCAGCAAGTTCAGAAAAAGCCATGGTAGGTAAAAGAGTTCAGCACCTATCACCTTGAATTAAATCAGGAGTGAAAGGATAGGCACTGGTGGGAGATGTTCAGCCCTTCAAGATGTGTCTGAGCTGTTGTCCCGGAACACGGTTAAATGCTCAGGGCTGTGTTGCCAGATGTGGGCACTTAGCACCAGCAGGACTGGGGAGAGCACAGGGAAGCTCTCACTGTGTGGGGTTTGTTGAACTGGTGACATCATGTCAGAGGACTGAGGCTGCTTTTCCAGTGCTAAGAGGTGGATGTTGAGTGAAGATGGATAAATAGCAGGCAGAAAGGCTGGCATGGAAAAGAGAAGGTTTTCAAGAAAGAAATTATTTATTCACATGGGTTTCCTAAATTTAGTTTTTTTAATTAGTAAGTCTTGCCTTTTTATTGACAACAGTTTCTTTGGCAAATGTTTTGTTCATGATTTCTAGGTCTCCTTCTGGAGGTCTAATAGTTGCTTCAGAGCTGGAGGAGAATGTGGGAATGAAAGCTGACATTGTCATTCCAGCAAACGGTTTTGTTGGAGCTATTTCATGGTTTGTTAAAAACACAACAGCTGTTTACAGTTTGTGTCCATCTCCTGCACCCTGCAGACGTGGTGCTGCTGGAGCCTTCCTGTCCTGTGATAAGCACAGAAGGACTGATGAGCTTCTCATGTCGCATTCTCAGAACCTGAGAAACAGCTTGGGTTTCATCTTCCTAATGCCTCTGGCACGGCCCCGTGCTCGCTGGTTGGGAGATGTGGCAGATCAGGTTTCTGCTTTGGCAGTGGAACACCATGAGGAAGATGCCCGAGTGGGTTTGGCAGGGGAAGCAGCCGCTGTGAAGGGACATGTTCTGTTGTTCCCACTGTTGGGAGGTTGAGGAACTGTGGTGGAGCAGGGAGTGAGGCCACTCCTCTTTAAGCCAGTGTTCTGTCTCCCTCTCATGGAAGGGAAAAGGACGGCTTTGCCATTTATCTGAGCCCAGGAACAGAACAAGCAAAAGTGATTTGCTAAAATCAATAATTCTCATGTCATCTTAATGCATCTAAAATATTTAAAGGAAATATGTTTAAAAGCTATTATTACGGTTTACATCTACTGCAAGTTTTAAATAATGAATTTGAGAAAGGCTTCTGAAAAATAAGGGTGGTTCTCATAACCAGGAGGCAAGTCTGGGAACGCAGTGAGCTGTGGGTCAGGAAAGGGCAACTGGAAAGGTGACATCCATCACCCCGCTGCCAGCGGCGGGGTGCTGCTGATCTGCCTCCGCCAGCAGGAGTTATTCTTCTGAAGGGAAAGCCTTCTAAACAAGGCTGTGAATTGGTTTTCATGCTCGCATTGACAGATTGGGAAAGCAGTTTGTTCTACCAAATTTAACAATGATATATCATTATCACAACTTTGGGGGAAATCTATAAAATCAATAAGTTTGTAGCCTGAACAGGATTTGTATCGCTTGCTTGCTGTGCTGGTGTCAAAGCGTGAGCATATGGATTGAGTCACAGCCTGAGATCAATGGAATTTGTGGACAGTAAGCTCAATAACAAGCCCTTCTGAAAAGAAATAGATGTAAAAAGCAAATTTACTAGAGTATAAAAAAAAAAGCTAATATCTTTTCCGCGTTGGCTGCAAAGTGCTGTTAGGCTGCCGTTGGCTGCTGGTACTTTGAAAGCTGTCTGGGGTATGTGCTCGCAATGCTGAGTGCTGCTCCCGGCTCCCAGGCCTCGCATGTACAGTTGGATGCTTCTGTTTGTAGGGCTTGTATTAGGAAACTCGCCAAGAATAGGAGGAGGGGGGGAAAAATAGCCCTTTATATTGTAAACTGAATAAAGAATAAAAACAGTCAGTGTGTCTGCTGGGGAAAGACCATGGTGGCTTTATTTACTTTGTACTGGCAGGGCTTGCTAATGGAGAAAAATAAAAAGGCATAATTAAATAGTTTAATGAATTCGCAGCTCTTTTGTTTGAGTGGGGCTGGGAATGCATGTTCCAGAGGGCCTCACAAAGAGCTCGGCTGGTAGTGAGTTAAAAGTAGGAAATCAGTCCTTTGAAGGCATTTTTATACTTCATTATCCCAGCATGTAAAATGACTTGTACTAAACGATTGAGGATTTTTTTTTTCACTCTCTCTCTTTCTCTCTTCTTTTTCTAAACAAAGGAGAACATCAGGGCGGCAGGAGCATAATTCCCCTCAGTGTCCTAGAGCCAATAGATCAGCTTGTCAGCAAATTGGTGGGCCTGTACTTATGTTTCAGTAAAATATAGGACTCTGGGAAACTGTAGTGAACAACGAAACCACAAGCCAACCACCACAGAAACACACACGCTCTAAGAGATCCTGGGGGAACGGGCATGATAACACCTCCCTTTTCACCTCAATACTTTGCAGTAGGCAGACACTTTTAAAGATTGTTTTTCGTGTGTGTGTGCAGTAAAAAGAATAATGTTACATCTTTTTCCCCCAGGTTTTTTATTTCTTTCTTGTGGTGGAAGAGTAAAGTGGGATCAGCAAAGGTGGACTTCCTTCCTCAGAGTATGCCAAGAGGGTTTAAATGAAAGCAGTGGCATTCCTGGGTAATGCCCAGCCTGTGTGTGCTCACTGGGTGGCCCTGGAGGTGGAAGGGTGGCTGTGCTGCAGAGCCAGGAGCAGACACTGCTCTGGCCCTACCTCCGTGTCCCTGCTGTTCCACACCAGGGAACATCCACATCCTTTAGCTCTGCCTTCCCAGGGGCTGGCCTTTCGCCTCCACATCTGCAGCACCCCTGGCCCATCCTGTCCTGGGCTGTGCAAGCTGGATGCTCTGTCTGTGCTGCCCTGCTACAGGAGTCAGCTTTGAGTGGCTGCTCCTCAGTGCTGCACTGCAGAGACACCCCAGAGCCCTCCTAGGGCTCAGCTTCATGAAATCCCTTCATTAAAACAGAGAGTGAAAGTATGGGCAATTCCTCTTAAACAAGGTGGCAGTGGGAAACCAGACTATACTGAATTTAGTATTTATACTGGATCCAGGCACTCTGCTGCATGCCAGAGGGGCCTGGAGCAGACTCTGCTTGACTTCCTTGCTGTTGGATCACGGGCTTCTCTTGTGACTCTTGGTACCTTGCAGATGCATAGGTAGCACTTGGGGACATGGTTTAACAGTGGCCTTGGCAGTAGTCATTAATGATTGGCCTTGAGGAGCCTTTTCTAACCAAAACACCAGCAGAATGCCAGGAGCTGTCATTGTGGCCATTGGGGTGTGGACAGGACAAGGAGGTCGTTCTGTGCAGTGCAGGGGGAGGCCTGGGAGAGGAAACCCCTTTAGCAGCAAGTGAAGGTTTGTCCCTGCCATCCCTGGGCACAGCCACTGGCACTGGTGTCACCTGCAGCTGGTCACACTGTGTGTGTCAGAGCCAGCTGCAAGCAGCAGGGAGCTTCCCTCCAGGACATCACCTGGCCCATGGACGGGCATTTACAAAGCATTCCCTGCATTTTACAGCTTGAGTTTGCTTATAAACAACACTAACTGTTTGTTTCTTGTTAAAATTTACCTCATAAACAAATTTTACTGCTGTAGTTCCAGGCAATAATTGTTTAATCCCGACTTTCTCATACCCATAACGTGGTGACTGTAAAGCTGTGGTTGGCACTTTATGGAATTTCTTGGTGCTGTCTCCAGCCACGTGCTGCTCCCAGAGAAGTTTTGTTCCTGGGAGGGGACCTGTGACCCTCCCCACCAAGGAGGCTGTTAGTGGGAATGACATAAAACCAAGTGCAGTGCTTTGCTCTGCCTGGAAAGAGAAAATCCCAAAAGAAGTCCAAAAGTCCAAAATAAAAGCAGGCTCCTGTTTCTGAAGTTTAACTTTCTGATGTTCCATTGAGACTGTTCTGCTGTTTACAACCCGTGGCACTCTCTCGTCCTTCTTGCTGAGTAGCAGGGAAACGCCTGGAAGTGACTGCTTCTATTGATTAGCAAGACAAGAGAGAGTTAGAGACCCTCAGCACTGCCACTTACAGTGGGCAGGAAACCCAAATTGAGCAGTAATAAAGTGTTTGAGGTTGTTTGAGGCGGCTCCTGGGGAAAGGCCTGCTCGGAGTGGGGCTGCTGGGGGTGGAGAGCTGTCAATTACCCGAGCTTGATGAGGACTAAGTAAACGTGCTCTTAGAGCAGAGACTAAATGGGAGAGAAAGTGTGCTGGGGCTGGGCTCCATTTGCAAAGTACTTCTGCAAAGTTGGAAGGATGGATGTTCTTGGACCTGTGAATAAGTGCTGCCATCAGCAATGAGTGCAAGCTTGGGCTTGATTTTTCTCTCTTTATTGAGGCCTCCAGTCACAGAGAGGAGAGAAGTGACAATATTGTCAGTCCCTCGTATCCCAATAGTAAAAAACCTTATGTGCTTGCTGGAATATAGAGTGAGTGTGTCAAAGGAGGGCAGAGGGCCAACCCAAAACTGCTTGGGCCATCTCAGGCAAAAGGGCAGTAAGTTTTGAGTTTAGTGGGTAGTGAAAACCAAGAATAATCAATGACAGTGAAAGTCTGGGACACCTAATGTGACAATTATTTGGAATTATTCAGACCCAGAAATGGAATCCTTTTATCAAATGCAAACTATCCCAGTGCAGAGGATGGATGCCAGTGTAAGGAACCACCTTGCAGACTGGCATGAATGAGTATAAAAATACAGCAGAGCACATAGTGATAAAACCAGAGAGACTAAATCATCAAATAGGATTCAAGATGTATCAAAATAGCAAAAATAGGAATGCTAAGAGCCTGAGGAATGGGAAAATAAATAAAAGTGTGGGTTCACCATTCAGTGGAGAGCAAAGAGAATTTTGAGACAGCCAAAGGTTTCTGTATCTTCTATCTTGAAGCTGCCTGTGGGCCAGCAGTTCCCATAATTAATGCCCCTGCCAAAGGGATGAGATCTGTGCCCTGAAGAGAGAAGAAACAGCTTAAAGTGTCCAAGGGAGCTGCTGTCAGAAGTGTTGGTTTCAAAACTCATTAAAAGAACATGTAGAGCCAAAATAAACTCAGAACTAGAGGTGGCTTGTTTTGAAGACTCGTGTAGGGAAGGTGAAATCCTGGAAGACAGTTCAGTGTCCTGACTTTAGACAGGAGTTACAGACCAGTCAGGTAACCTCCAGTTCCTGCTGAAACTCTGGGAAAAGCAACCAAACTATTTGTGAGCACTTGGAAAATGGCAAGGGAATGAATAACAAACACAGACTTGACAGAAAAAAATATTGTCAGAGCAACACAAGAACTTGTACAGCAGCGTTAGAGGTGTGGGCAGGGAAGGAGCAGCTGCTGTCAGAGCTCTCCAGTTTGGAGAGGATTTTGACACTCCTCACATGACTTTATTTATTAGCAAGCTGAGGAAATTTGGGTGAGATCACTGTGTAGAAGAGGTTAAAGAGTCATTTTTAGGGCAAACTTCGCCCTGACAGAATGCAAGGAGGTATCCACTGAGTTTTGGCAGGGGTCTGCCCTGGCCTGGGTCACTGCAGGGTTTGCTTTAATGACCTGAATCAGAGAGTAGGAAATACATTTACTGAGCTTTCAGGCAGCAGAAAGCTGAGTGAGTGAGTACCTTCAGTGATAGCAGCACAACTCAGAGTACTCTGACAGGTGGAAGTGATGGCTTGGCAAAACCAGAATTCAGTTCTGTAGGGACCAACCACAAGATCTTCTCAGGGAAAGTTTGTGATGTGCACAAAGAAGGTAATGTGTTGATAGCAGTGGTTTCTTGGCCAATTGCCCTGCTGGTGGCTTCAAACCTTTTGTTATCCATCTGCTTTGAGAACTGAAATGATTTTCTACCTGCATCCCTCTAGTCTGGTTTTGTTTGTTCATTTAGGAGTGCAGTCCAGTGCCTTCCCTGAATCCCCCCAGGATCCTGGAATCCGTGTGTCGTATGGAGCCATTCCCTTAGAGGCAGGCAGTGACACTTCCTTCCTTATTATTGATTCCTTACAGGCAAAATTCCATCTCTGTTTTTATGGTGTTTGTGGTACTGTGGATGTTCCCTCTTTTCCCCTTCACTGCCCCCCAAAAGCTCACTTCAGCAGTATGAAGTGAACCATGCTTGGAGTGTTACTAAGGAATATTCCTTATTACAAAAAGCACAGGGCTCCCTTTAATGAGAGCCTGAGTGCTCCCAGCCCTGTCACTGTCTGGGGAGCCCCTTTCCTTTGGCCATAATGAGCACCTCCTCATTTGCACTGTCCCTGGATTTATGGAGGGACAGGAGAAAAAAAACTTCCATTTATTATGTCTTAAATGAACTGCTCCCAAAGCAAAACCAAAGAGAGCAGTAAACTGGTGCCTCTGCATTATATAGTTTGATTTTTATGGAGCTGTATCGTGATGTTCTGCCTCACCTAGGCAGGGTGAGCACAGGCTATAATTACCTCTTGTGAACCCCATTTTCTGATAACCTCCCTGGCCTCTCCCTCTTCAGGATGTTCAATCTGTCAGTTAGGGGATTTTATTTGTTCTCACTGATGGAGCTGGATATGGTTAGAAGCAACAAAGCTCATTTGATATCTCATTTACCTGAAAAAGTGGGGCTCACTGCCTGAATTTGAAACAGGAAAAACATTCCAGTTTTGTGAATTTAACTCTAGTATACCTGAATTATTTCTGTTAATTCTCTCTCCTTGTGTTCATCCTGAGCTTATCCTGCTCCAGCTGCAGTCAGTTCCCCTCTTTGGTAGATATTCCTGCATACCCTAAGAGTTAACTTGAAAGAAAACACATTTTTATTGATGAATCCCAGTTTTAGAAAAAAGGGCTTTAAGGTCAAAGCCTTCCTATGTAGAGGGAGCAGCCAGGCAGTACCAGCCGTGTTGCTGGGCTGAGATTAAATCCACGTCTCCTGTGCAAGATGAACTGACATAATGGTGTTACTGCTTGCTTTTCCGGCTTAGAGAAAAACCCACTAATTCCTTAAAGTTTTATTGTCATTTAACTTCTTCACAGGAGTGTTCTGGGTAACTGTGCCTTTGATGTGATCAATTTAAAATAAAATGTGAGGTGTAAGAAGGTGGTTTCATGGTGGTGGGTTTTGTTTGTTTGATTTGGTTTTCTTTTGACTTCAGCTCACCTTAGACGTCCTCGTATTCCAAAAAGGTGGAACCACCTAAACTATATTTTTCAGCTGGATATCAGCAGTCCAGAACTTTCTGTCTAACCTGTGGCAAAAAGCAGAGATCAGTAATTAATGGTCTGGTGCCTTCCTGCTTTTGCTGCATGTGAGTGTTTTCTCTATAGTTCAAGGGTTATAGAAATTATAGTTGACAAATCTCAGTTACAAATAGTATTTCTAACATTTTGCATGAAGTCTTAAAACCTTTTTATTTATTTCCTTTCTCGCAAGAGTCAAATAAGAGGCTTTTACATACCGGGGAAGGTTTTTTTAGACTTAAACTTCAGAATATTTTCAATATCTGCAACATTATCTTTTGAATAATAATTACCTCTTATATTAAATTATAAGACAGCAGGATTCAGGATTAGATCTCTGCATATTATTCTAGTGAAGGAAATTATGACAGGGGTCATTTTTTAGAATTATGTAGGAGGGTAAAAGGTCCCAGGCAGCATTAGAAGGGAAGGCGTTTATAATTAAATTGTAATTTAGGCCTATGATTTATAGTTTTCTCAATGAAAAATTTGGTGCTGTAGAGAGATCCTAGGAGGAACTTTAGTGAGATACAACTTAATGAAATAATAAAAAGAAAAATGATCCTGGAGTAGTGTATTGCAGTGGTCCCCAGCAGGATGCTGCAGTGGAGCTGCGTGCTGGCGCTGCTTCCCTCAGACACTCCCTGTGCCAGCCAGGGAGGTTTGGTCGGCCTGAAACGTGGCATGGGCTTTTCACAGTACATGCCTCTAAACTCATTTAGCTCATTAAAACCTGGGGAAGTGTTCTAAACCACACAAGTTGTCAGTTCAGGACAAACTGCTGTTTCTTTTTATTGTTGTTAGTCACGAGCTGCAGGAAAACCGTGAGCCTTGTTCTTCATAGTCTGTGAAGCCATTAAGAGTGTGGATGCTGAAAATCTGCTCTGAAACAGCACCCACTTACCTAGAAATAGCTCATTTCTACCTCATGTGCAGAGGAGTTTGGAGTTTCAGTATTATTCTACAGAGCAGATAGCTACTGGAATTTAAAAAAGAGTATTTTTATAGTTATTTTTATTAATTAATGGGCTAAACTCCTCCTGACCATGATGAAGAACTATTCTACTGGCAGGAAACCATTAATACAGAAAGGTTAAATGGTTTGCCAAAGGTAATTGAGGCAGTCAGTGACTGATCTGACACCAGGAGCCATCTCTGACCCGATCTCCTCTGGCAGTAAAACTCTGCTGGACTGGTTTGCACGGTGGCCAACAGCTCTGGCTTAGGTTAAACCACATTTAGGACTAGTTTGCATTAAAAATTGCTTTAAGAAAGGGATGTAGGTTCAGATACTGTTTTTAAACACTGTTTTCTTGTGCAAACTTAGCAGTTGTTCCTACAAATGGTAGGAACAGGCTGGCTCAGGCTATAAAAATACCCTTATTTTTTATTTTTTATTTTTTTATTCCCCCCCTGCAATTACTTGAGTTTTGTGTACGGCTGTAGAAAGTCAACTGCTAAGTTTAGAGTGTGAAGAGTTTCAGGACCAGCTCCTGGACTTTGCTACACTCACATTAAGGCACTGTATCAATCTTCTGTTCTTAGATTTTTTTGCAGTAACTTTGAATGCAAATAAGTATCTGATTGAAATAAATGTACTTATAAGCGCCCTTTGATAGAAATGAAATTGTTGAAATTGTGTCTGGGCAAAATGAGTTCTGTGGGGCTGAAGCTGGGTTAGGGTGTGTTTGGTGAAGCTGGGTTAGGGTGAGTTCTGTGGGATT
>JANRGV010000008.1:19272897-19301491 GCA_024734035.1 Alethe castanea
GGGGAAGGCTGGGTTAGGGTGAGTTCTGTGGGTTTGGGGAAGGCTGGGTTAGGGTGAGTTCTGTGGGATTGGGGAAGCTGGGTTAGGGTGAGTTCTGTGGGATTGGGGAAGGCTGGGTTAGGGTGAGTTCTGTGGGGCTGGGGAAGGCTGGGTTAGGGTGAGTTCTGTGGGATTGGGAGAGGCTGGGTTAGGGTGAGTTCTGTGGGATTGGGGAAGGCTGGGTTAGGGTGAGTTCTGTGGGATTGGGGAAGGCTGGGTTAGGGTGAGTTCTGTGGGTTTGGGGAAGGCTGGGTTAGGGTGAGTTCTGTGGGATTGGGGAAGGCTGGGTTAGGGTGAGTTCTGTGGGATTGGGGAAGGCTGAGTTAGGGCTGCCCGAGGCCCCCCCTGCCCCTTCCAGCACCAGGACTGGTTCTGCCCCAGTCCCTGTGCCCCCACCCCTGCCTGGGCAGAGGGGCTGGAAAATCACCACTCTGAAACCAGTCAGGAGCAAATGAAATGCTGGGAAGTGCTGCACTTCAAAGGAAAAAAAGCAAGTCTAAGGTGGCTTAGACTGGGTACCCAAAATTAATAGACATATTTGACCTTAATCTGTCTTCCTGGACAAGTTTAATTATAGCAATTCCTTAACTTCATCTCAAGATCTTGTTTCAGAAATGTTAGTGTTCTCTGAATGTGTGGGGTTTTGTATTTAATATCACCGTGTTTTCTAAGGAAAGGTGAAAATCTGCGAAAATTGACTGGACTGGAATCACCCAGGATTTTAGAGATGCCTGTGATTAATTTCTCTTTCTAAATAAATTAATGTTTCTGAGATGAGATTGAACTGGGGGCGAGGAAGAAGAAATTAGAAATACTGTTCTAGAACAAAATTTTAAAGGGAATTTATTTTGGAATGGTTTTATTCCCTTTGTGCTCACAGCCTGTCCTGGCAGGAATCTTTCAATGTAAACCACTTGGCATGAGCTGATGATTAAAACCTGATGATGTACATGTTGATTTACACCAACTGGAGTCATAGCATTTGTTTTAGCCTTTATTTTTTTGTCTGCTGTAACTTAAACAAAGATGTAAAGGTTGTAATATCACTGTGTAATTTGAAATATAAATATTTGAAAATGCAGAATGTGCTACCCTGCAGTGGGTTGTGATACCTCCTGTTTTGTGCTGCCAGCTGTGTGGGCACTGCAGCTCTGGAGCTTTGCTTTTCTTTTCCTCAATCCTGCCAGCAGCACTGGCTGCAGTTCTGGGCACTGTGACCACAAAACTGCCCCAAACTCACGACTGCTACCAATAGAGGCTTTGGGTCAACTCTGCCTTTTCTCAGTTGTTGTGTAATAATGCATTTCTGATTTCCTGCAAGTTTTAAAAGAGCTATTTTCTCTCTTACAGAATAGATATGATTGTACCATGTTCTACTTCTTCTCTGTTTACAAGAAAAAGCTGAAAATGCAAAATTTTAGTCATGAGCAGCAATTTTGCATCTCTATTTTCATAGATTTGACACCTTTTATATGAAATAATTTCAAGTTTTCTATTAAAATGGAAAGAAACCATCAGTGCCTTAGATTGAAGCCTCTAAGAAAGCAGTTTTGAGCCATGCTGATGGTGTAGAAGAACTCCTGGGTTACATAAATAAAAAAAATTAAATTGTTTTCCTCTTTCTTTGCATGGGGCTGGTTTGTGAGTGGGATTCTAACAGAGCAGATGGACTCATTGCTTGAGTGCACTTACTTTAGTTCCACATCTTCCCCAACTCCAGGAACTTGAACTTGTCATTATCAGCCCCAGAAGGTCAATGCATTACCAGGATAGCAGCTCTTTCATGTGGCCTTTCTGAGGAGGGAAAAACCAGCTTCTAATCTTGGCTTTTATAAAACACTCTGTGTACTGGATACATCCTAACTTGTCATTTCCTTGTGTATTTTAGTGCTGGGGAGATCTGGAGATGCTTTGTGATGCCACACAGATACACACATCTGCAAAAGGCCTAATCTGAAGTGAATCTTCTATAAATAATAAACAACAAATAGGCTCCTTTTAGTTATATTAGCCCCAAAATAGGTCATGTACATTTGTTTTAAATGCAAACTTAACAATAAAGTAAATTCCCTAGGTGGAGAATTTGATGTGTTTGTGCAAATTTTCTGGACATAGTACAAAAAAAAGCCAGCACCTATATTTTACCATTTAAAATATTTATACATTGTCTCTTAAAGTCCTGTATTTGAAATACTGTTTATAATAAACTCCCTAGGAGAGAACTAATAGTCACAGGTAACACTTACATTTGTTACTTAAATACAAAGTAATCTTTAACTTTTTAAAGAGAAACTTAGTGTTTCCCATTGCTTCCAGAAAAGTTGTTGCCTTTGTCAGCTTCCTGCCTCCAGATATTCTCATTTTTCAACCCAGTGGTCCTCATGGTCTTGAGGTTCCATGGGCTTCTCGAGGGGGGTGATGGAGAGTGAGCCTCGTGTCACCAGCCTTTGTCCCTCTGGGCCTCCCCTGGAAATACTCATATGGTTTTCAAATAAAAGAAAAGGCTGCCTAGGCCATTTTGTTCATGCTCCCTCAAATATAAACCCTGAAATGTTCAATTCTGTGTAGCTGATAAAAGAAGGAATATCTGAGGAACGGGCGATTTACCTTGGTTGGAATTAAAATGGCTTTGAGACCTGCTGTAGTTCTCATACTATCTCTGCCTGATACAGCTGTGTTTGGGTTTTAATTGGCATCTGTAAGTGCTTCTGTAAAGCAAATAATATACATAGGGTATCTCACAGTAGAAGTGGATGAAGGTAAAATGCAGAAAACTGCAGTTTTAGCCAGATTTTCCAGCTCGTGTTGCTCTGTGGAGCGAGGCAGGATCTGAAGTTGTGGCACCAGCCATTGTAGCACACAGAATTTCTGTCCCTATTCATTTTCATCCCCAAGATGCATTGTAAAAGTGTAAAGCCATCACTAGATAATTTTCAGTTCCATTATTTACCAAAATGAATAGTTAAGCAAGTCATTGTTATTAGTGGGATGCTATTGTTGTTTCGCAGAGATAGGGCCTGCCAAGGGCTTGAGTGATGTGCACTTGAGTGTTCTTTCAAGATCCTTGTACCTGTTTCATTTGGGAGGGGTTTCACTCATGTAAAATCAAACAGAAACAATTTTAGTAGCCTCTGAAAAGAGAAGAAGGGAAAATTGATATTAATGAACTATTTAATATTCTACTATGGCAGAGATGCAGTGATTTTGCTGTTGACACTTTTGCATGGAATTAAAGAGATCTGGTGGTTGTTTTACTCGTCTGTCTTTGTTCCTGAAAGACTTTTCAGTGTCATCAGATTTGGTTTTGTAACCTGAGAGAGATTTTACAGACATGCAGACAAGGAAAAAAAAGCGCTTCTTTTTCATGAAATTCATTGGTATTCAAAACATGGTGCTTTGATGAATTAGAAATTTTGGCTAAAGCTTTAATGAGATTTTTATTTCCTGAACTTATGTTGGAAAACGTGTGAGCTGCACGATTCCCAGTTCTGAGGCAGGCTGGCCGTGGTTTTTGTGTTCAGGAGTGTTTCTGGCCTGTTGTTCATTGCTCAATACCGTATTGATTGGGGAGTTGAGGAGTTCCTGATGAAGTGGAGCAGTTTAGAGCTGTGGATCTGTGCTTTGTGCTGTGTGATGGGTGGGAGCCTGTGCCTCTGGGTGCAGGGGAGCCCGGGGGGCTGTGCCAGAGGAGCCTGCAGCACTGGCTGGCCCTGCTGTGTCCCCACAGCTCGGGGCAGGGCTGGAGGAGCCCTCCAGCTCCCGGTTTAGGCTGAGCCTGGGGTCTCTGCCTTGGGCCTGCCTGTTCTGGGCTGGGAACACAGCCTGCACATTTCCATCCTGCTGCTCAGATGGAACTAGATAACCCTTTGTGTTTATTCATGGCTGGTGGAATCTTTCCTTGTGTGGGTGGTTACTGGGGACAAGAAATTTGGGAAGCTTTCCAGAAGCTGTCATTGAGTGGTCTCAGATTTTATAACATTCTTGTGTTCCCATGCTGTGCTATGCACAGAAATTCTCCTGACTCAAGAACATGTGAGTGCTATGACTTACCACACTTTGAAACTCACGTGTGTTCCAGCATGTTAGAAGTATTAGGAATACTCAGGTAATCATTGTACCTTTTAATTTACTTTAAATCAAAGGTTTTTTCCCAGCACTTTCAGAAATGTTCTTGTATTGACTGAAAAGAAGGATGTTATGGAAGATTTTTTGTTAGTCATATGGACAAGAAGAAATTCTATTTGTACACATCCAGCCCCAGCTAAATGTGTGTTTTCCATTTCTTTGTGCCAGCTACTTTCTGGATTTATCCTGAACAAGAAGAGGAATTACTGAATTAATGCCCAGGCAATGAGTGTCCTGTGTTAGATGTGTCCAGAAGTCCTTCATAAATGGTGAGTAAACCTCGAGTTCTGGATTTCCACACTGAGGTTTTAGCTTTATTTCAATGAGTTTATTTCAGTGAGGTCAAAGCTTTCTGATTTTCAGCTCTCAGTCTGGAGATGTGTGAATTGTGGCTGCAGTGTAAGTTGAAGTCTTTGCATGTAGGCTATGGAATTCTGTTTTTTCAGAACTTATCTCTATATTTGAGCATTGAAGGCCTATTCCAGAAATAAATGTAGCAAAAATTGTGATCTTTATAATTTTATCTGGGCAGCTGCAACAGTCAGTGTGGATGGCTCCAGAATATGGAGGTCTGAACAAGTGGTTTTGGGAAGAGAAGGTTTTATTCACACTCTTACACTGTCCTGAGAGAGGAATTTCTGAAAATGTGATATAAATGCAAATCCGTGTTTAAAAATATTGAAATGCCTGTGTGCTAATGCTGGTTGCCTGCTATGGGATGTTTGGTGTAAGTTTGATGATCATGTAGTCAGTGTAATTTTATTTTGATGTGTTAAAATACAAGATGCAATATTATTTGAGAGTACAAGATCTTTCTCTTCATTATCTAGTGCTAAGTGTTGCTTTGCTTATGGTAGTCTACTTGTGTGTTCACTTTTGGCCAAAATAACCTGAGTTGGAGGGGGCTGGGAAAGAAGAAGGTGCTTGTGGACAGGTTTGTGGAATCACTGCAGTAAGTTTTAAATGATGTATGAAATGAAAAATTCCTGTCTGATGCACAGGGCGAGCAGAGCCATTGATGTCTGTGAAATCGCTGCTGCAGAGGCTATTTCAGAGACTCACAGGGTGCTTTGGGCTGGGAGGGACCTCAAAAATCATCTTGTTCCACCCCCTGCCATGGCCTGGAACGCCTTCCCCTAGACCAGGTTCAAGTTTTTCTAATAATACTTCAGAAATGCCAACTTTTAATTTTTTATAAAACTCTTCTGCTTTTGAAAGGCAGAAGTCTTTCACAGCAACAAAATTCATTAGAAAAATCTTTCAAGATAGTGCATCAATAAATATCCTAAGGCAGTTTCAAGGTTTGTGTGGGTTTCTGAGCCTGAGCAGCACTACTTTCCAGAATGCCATGTAGGTGTGAGGGTGCTGTGAGCATGCTTTGAAGTGTCCTAAAGGGAGAATTTTAAAGGTTGAGTGATGGGATTCGAGATCAGGAGTGCCGTGGCTGGTTTGGGAGGTGGAGTGGTTTAGGAGCTGGAGAGGAGTGAGAGCGATGGCCCCTGGCAAAGCAGGAGTGCAGGGCTGGGGAGGGGTGGGTTTGCATGGCTGGTACAGAGCAGGAGCAGCAGTGGACACACAGCATTCTCCTTCTCCAGCTCAGTCACCCAAACTGGCCTGCATTTCATTAGGTGGCTCCTGCAGGGAAAAATGAGGTGGTGTCAGTTCTAACAGACACACAAGGATCACGCTGGCTGCTCAAACGTCTGCATTTCCTGGCACTCGAGTCTGGCACTCCTGTGCCAGTCTGCAAATGCAGTCTGGAGAGCTTCAGCAATGTGTGCACAGGTAATGCACACACTTCTGCATTTTAGTTTTGTAGATGTTCTGGAAGTGCCCTTTCAGCACCCTTTCTGTGTAGTTTTTGCATATTTAAGTCTCCAAGCGTCTTATCAGAGAATTTTGTTGTGTTTTTAAATTTCTGGTGGTCGGGATTTTTACTTATTATTGGAAACTATACTGAGAAATAGTTTTTATATTGTGCCATCAGGTTCTTTGGAAAGGAGAACATAGTGTCTGAAGAAATTGAGAACACTTTCATAAATCCTGCTTTGTTTTTTGGGGCTTTTTTTTTGGCATATTTGTGTTGTGTTTCTGCTCTCTAAAAGCACAGACTGCTTCCAGCTCCACTGTTGTGCTGTGCTGATGCAAGCAAGCTTTTCAGTGGGTAGAGAGAGAAAAGGTAAGAGAACAGAATATAGGTGGCTTTTAAAGGCAGCAGCTGATTTGTTGCTTGTCATGATAGTTCGTATTGCCCTTTTCTTAGTTCCTCAGTGTTGTTTCCTTCATTCAGTGTCTGGGCTTTCTGAATTGCCTGGCTGACCCATGCAGTTGAGTTTCCCTGCTGCTGAACTGTCCTGTCAGAGCAGAAGTGCAGAAGCAGTGATGTGATGAACAAACCTCTGAGCTCCCTCGTGCTCTCACACCACCCCAGCTCCTCAGGCCCTCCAGGTGTCCCAAAGCAGGGCCCCAGTCTGTGCTCCAGGTGTCCCAGTGTGTGCTCCAGGTGTCCCAGTGTGTGCTCCAGGTGTCCCAGCCTGTGCTCCAGGTGTCCCAGTGTGTGCTCCAGGTGTCCCAGTCTGTGCTCCAGGTGTCCCAGCCTGTGCTCCAGGTGTCCCAGTCTGTGCTCCAGGTGTCCCAGTGTGTGCTCCTGGTGTCTCAGTCACTCTTCTGTGTCCTGTCTGCTGGGGAAGCCTTGCAGAAGTGGCCTCTGGGTTTGGGATGTTTGTGAAAGTGCTCATTCACATTTAGTTCTTCTGAGGAACAGCTTCATTCCAGGCCATAGACATCTTCTGGCCTTGCAGCTGAAAAGGAAAGTGTTACCTTTAGCATCATCTCCTGTAGACAGTGTTTCGTATGTGTTATTACAAATATTAATTAGACTTTGCTGTACCTGAAATGGAGGGTTTGGTATGCATATACCATGGAAAAAAGGAAAGAAGGAGTTCTGTGGTATTTGCAGGGCAATTATGTAGTAGACTATAAGACAAGAAGCAATAGCATGAATAAATCAGATAATCCACCTTTTTTTTTTTTTTACTGATATTGTTTGACACAGTAAAGGATTCTGATTGATTACTGCAAAGCATTTAATACTAGATCTGAACAGACTTTGACCAAACTGGAGTGTGGATCTTAGTCTCTGAAAAATATACCCACACAAAAGTGCTGCAAGCCTGTCCTTCCTTGAGTCCTGCAGAGCAGCCGGTGCTGTCAGCCTGTGGAAAATGCTTTTTGCAGCAGATTGTTTGTAAGAAGTGTTTGTGTGCCCAAAGTTAATTTATCAGGCTGTCTGGAAGTTACTTGTTCTTCAAAAAATCAACCTTCTTTTATACATCTTTATTGTAACTCTTCTATATAAGTTACCTGAGGGTTACTGGAATAGGGCTGAAAACCCAGTGCCAGGAGATGCTGTTAATGGAGCAAGATTTGGGGATGTTAAATAGGAAGAACTGGATGACTTTGAAGAAGTGATTAAAATAAGGTGAAATCTATTAGATCCAAGGAAGAATGGCTTTTCTGCTGGAAGGGCAGTGTGTTCTCAGGAGGAGGGGCCAGGAGTGGCTGTGGTACGACTGTGCCACCGGCATGAGGTGTCTGTGAAAAAATCAAGTGCCTCTCTCAGACATGTGAAGGAAAAAGTAATTCCAGAGAGGTTTGCAAAATCCTGGTGCCATTGAACAGCAGCTGGCAGGAGCTCTTCTGTTTACAGAGCAGAAATGTGAAATCAGAACTATCTCAGTCAAGGAACATGCAGGGGGATCTCTGCATCTCATCATTACTCAGGGCTGGAACAATTAACACTGAGTCAGGACTTTGTTTTTCTTTAACAAGGAAAGGGATGGGTCATTTCTTCTGATGATGCTCCTGAATGCATTTGAGATAAATGATTTGGTAATCTGACAAATTGGAGGAATAACATGAAGTGTAAGATTTGCTTTTTTTTTTTTTTTTTTCCCAACTGAAATGTGTTAGAGCCTCTATGATGCCGGTAGCAGGTGAAAGAAGAAAACAGTTCTTGAACTCTTAGCTAAATTGATATACTAATCAGAGTGCCTTTTCCAGAAAAGAAAGAAGAGCCCCATTTTGCCTGGACTCTATCTTTGCTATTTTCCTTTTTCAGAAATAGAAGATTAGGAGGTGTCTGCAGCGATGTGATAAAACCTTCCTGTGCAATTGCATTGTATTTTCGCCTTGAGTTGCTGGCAAAATGAAGTTGTTGGCTTTCAGTGCTGCTTTGTTTTTGACCCCTTTTTGTGAATTCTCTGAGGAAAGAAACATATTCCCATCTTTTATAGTAATCAAATTTATCTGGCATCTCTCAGCCTCTTGCATTACTTATGCTACAGTTGACCAGCCTTGGGAAGGGTTTAGCGGGTTTATTTATTTATTGTTCTAAAGTGAAGGTTTTTGACTTGAGGTCCCCACATAGTCCATGGGGATTTGAAGAGAAAAAAATGAAAGTGCTTTCTGCCATTATTTTGATAGTTATTTTCTGTGAAACTGTTTTAAAAATACCCCAGACTACCCAAAACATAAACAAAGCCCCCCATTAGTCCAAAACTCCCAAGAAACACTGAGAGAAAAACTTGATTATCTTAGTTGTGTGGAAATTCAGCTTTGCCAACTTTCTTTTTTATCTTCTTTTTCTCTTGCTGTTTTTTCATCAATTTATTTCTATGATTGAAAGAACTAAAGGTAGATTATAAGGGAAATCTGGGGTATCATCAATTATTTTGATTTCAAATATGATTTATTTGACTAACAGCCTTAAAAGCTGAGACTGATTTAATTTTGTTTAATGCTCATGAAATCCACAGAAGGCTGACCTGGCCATCTTCCTTGTCCTTTGCTTTGTAAGTCCTACACAGTATTTCCCTCCCATTCTTTGCTTTTATGGAATTTCTCTTCAAGGAGCAAACAGTGATTGTGGGGAAATGTTCATATTACTCTTCAGAGGTATATACCCATGTAGAAGGACTTTTTGTTGCAGGAGAAAAATCAAATCCTTGTCACCTAAACTGCTAATTACGTTTGGTAAATGTATGGTATATGTTTAATGCAAAGAGAATTTAAGAAATAATACACCTTGTGTAATTACAGCGACCGAGCTACTTCCATCAATCTAATTTTTCTGATTCAGGTTCATTTGCATTGCATTATTTTTATTAAATGAGCCTTCAGTGGAGCCCTGCTCTCTGTCAAGAAGAAGAATCAAACACTGCAATATTTCAGTGTGCATCAGTTGGGTTTGCAGTGACACCACGGGCCCTGTGCCAGCAGTGCAGCACACACAGCCCAGCAGTGCAGTGCAGTGCAGCACACACAGCCCAGCAGTGCAGCACACACAGCCCAGCAGTGCAGTGCAGTGCAGCACACACAGCCCAGCAATGCAGCACACACAGCCCAGCAATGCAGGAACTGTGCAAGGACAGCTATCGGGTATTTCCCTGCCTGTTCTCAGGATCTTTGCACATTTTCTGTCTTTTCCATCTCTGCACACTTGTGAGCTGTCCCTGTCTGTCACTATAATGCAGCATGGGAATTCTCCCATCTGATATTTAATGAAAACCAGGCTCCCTCATTCCCCCCACCCCATTTCCAAGCTCCTATTTAAAAGAACAATAATTTGGAACCCCATTTCTAGTCACAACTGTTAACATTTACTGTATGTAGTTGTAATTGAACATCAATATAAGCTTAGGTTAGTGTATATATGATTTTACATGATAATTTTCCATTTGCTGCTCTAGAATGGACTCACTTTTAAAGACAGGACATTGGTACTGCATTGGTAATCGAATGCCTGAGAGTTGAAGTAAGTTGGAGAGAGACGGCAAGCTTCATATTTGAAAATGCCTTTCTGTGTGTACCCAAAGGTGTTCTGTGCTCTCCTGGTGTGTCTGTGGGTGTGCAGACACCCCGGCCAGGCAGTGCTGAGCTTGTTGCAGGCATCTGCCTGTTGTGCTTCTCATATGTGTGAATTTGGGATCACTTCTAAATACCTGCAATCACAGTATTAGACTCGCTGATTTGCTAATTGCATTAGGAATGCTCTTTGCTAACTGAAGGCAGCTGTTGGGAGATGCCTGAGAGCAGCACATGCACAGAGTGCCCTCGGTGGCCCTGGGGACAGGGCAGCTCCTCCTGGCCCGTGTCTGTTCAGCTCTGGGATCTCCCTTCAGAGCTCAGGAGCACGGAAACTTTGGAGCTGGGACAAATGTGTGCTTTGTTACAGGTGTAGCACACAAATGGAGGGGGGCTGGGAGAGGGACAGGAGGGGGAGGGTTTGGCTGATGGCTGACCCTTGTCCTGGTGGCCACTGTTGCACTTCAGCTTGCCCTCCTCAAGGCACGGACTTGTGAACAGATTCTGTGACACCCCCAGCTTTGTACTGCAGCACGTGTGGTGCCCAGCCCCTTCTCCAAAAGAGCCCAGAAATGGCCTCTGCTGGCAGGAGCAGAGAGCAGGAGGTGGCCCAGTTTAACAAAGCAGAGCTCTGTGGTGTTGTACTGGTGTGGGACTGGAGGGAGAAGCCAACAGGGCTCTGCTGCTCTCCTTGGACACGAATCGGTTCCTGTTTGTCCCTGGAAGTGCCATTTCTGCAGGTTGCCCTCAGTGCAGCTCCCATGTCCTGCAGGGGCTCCCATCCTGCTGTGGCTGCCCCAGCACTGCTGCTCCTGCAGCAGATCTCTGCTTTTCCTTGGCAGTGAATCAGGGTCAGGAGTTTCTCTGTGTCAGACACGCTCCTCCCTCCTTGGGTACCAAACCCGACTGTTTTCACTATAGTCCTACTCAGCTGCAGATTAAAGTTTGGAGAGTTCCCTTTAAAGGACACTGACTGCAGCTTTTGTTACTTCAAAAGCATCACAGGATATTCCACATCCCTTCCCTTGGAGTAATGATTGTTAAAGATGTTTTCCCCTTAAAATAGCTGGAATTCATTAAGTCCAATTCATTGGCAAGAATGAACTGAGTGTAAATTGTTAAGTCTCAGGACTAGTTAAAAATAGTTCATCATGTGCATTAATTCTGTGGGAAACAAAAACAAAAAGAGTAAATAATTTCCGTTAGTTTAATGGAAATGAGATAATGGCACAGTTTCTCCAGTGTGTTATAATTACACAGTTTATTTGAAAAATAAGATTCTAGAGTACTATAAGGAACTCCATATGGTTGTTACTACTGTAAGCAATCATAATGATTAAAGTAGAAGGTTTTTCAGGTCAGGTCTGCACAGTCACTGGGAATCGTTAAAACTCTTGCACAAGACATCTGATTTATATATTTTTTTTTTTATTTTAAAGCTTAAATCAGTAATTTTCAGCTGGAGAGAGAAAGTGGAAAGGAATTGCTTATCCCAGTCAGATGCCTAGAATAACTTGAACTTTTCCAGTTTCTTAGTGGTGTGCAAGACCTTTGCTGATGGGTGTGTTTGGTCATGAGCTCACTGCAGTGAACCCAGCAAGCCCCTCTGTTCTCTGGGGGAAATTCCAGTGTGAGGGACTTGGTTCCTGGCAGAAGGAGCTCAGCCATCCAGCCTGACATCCTGCACAACGTGTGCCATTCAAATGAGCCCAGTTCATTCTGTGTTCAATTATTAATTCTGTGTTTAAGTAGTCCACATTGTGCTGGTTCAGCTCATGTTGCTGTTTCCAGGAGGAGAATCTGTTCTTCCCTCACCACCCAGTCAGACTCTGCAGTGTGAATCTTGGCGTTTGAGTTTCCTCAGCTTCGGCTTCTGCCCTTCTCAGGCCAGGACATTTCAGATTTGTCAATCAGCTCGTTCTCACAGAGCCCCAGGCTGGTTTGGGTGGGAAGGGACCTGGAATCCCATCCCACTGCACCCCTGCCATGGCAGGGACACCTCCCACTGTCCCAGCTGCTCCAGGCCCTGTCCAGCCTGGCCTGGGACAGTGCCAGGGGTCCAGGGCAGCAAAGCTCTGGGCAGTTCCTGCCTGTGGCTTACCGATAGATTATTGTGCAAATGAGTTAATTAAATCTTTCATTGCACTAAAGAAGTAAGGGAGCAGTTTTAGTTTTATCTTGCCCTACACTGTTGTCTCTTCAAAACTAAAATCTGGGTGGTTGTTGTCTCTCAAAATCCTGGAATTTTTCTCTCTGTATCATTGTACCACGGTGAAAGAAATTAGCTCTGTGATTACTTTGGGGGCTTTGTTTGCCATTAAATATATTTCAATCTAAACAGGATAATACTTGTTTCTATTTTGGTATAAAACAAAATGTACACGTGTTATTGTCTTGACAAAGTCAGACACTGAGGCTCTCTGTTCTGCCCTGTTATTTCATTACATCTTCCTTGGTGTCTTTGATGGTGCTGCAGAACTACCTACCTGTGTAAGGAGGAAAATATTTTGTAACGTTAGAAAAACTCTGTAAGAGAAGAAAACACCCAGTAAGCGATTTCAGTGATCTCCAGAGAAAGGCCTGGGAAAAATAAATTACTTTCTAAAGTTTGGGATGCACATTTAAAATGTGATCTGGCAATTTTATTGGATTATTTGAATTTTCTTTTTAATTGGTTCAATTTTATTGAACTACTTGACGTTTTAAGCTATATGGTATTTCTGCTATTTGTGTGTTATTAAGCTTCCAGTTCAATTAGCTTATGGAGCAATTAGCAGGGTGTTAGCAGGTGATTGAACAGAGGATTAATCACTGCCATGGTCAGGGTAGAGCCTGGGAGGGTAAAGGCACCTCTGGGCTGGGTGTGCACGGGGCTGACCTGTTTGTCTCTGCTTATTAAATAACTTCTGTGATTGACTCCTGTGTAAAATAACTCAATGCTGCTATTTTGGGGGGTTATTTTAAAGCAGATTGTCTTGTTGGTTTAATTGGACCTGAAAGTGTGTATTTGGCAAAATTGCAGCCTGCTTCAATCAAATTTTTCAGGCTAATCAACTATAGTTTCTACACAATCAATCACTAAGAAAATAGTGTTGTTTATAACACTGACTAGGTTATGCTTTAAAAAATACATTAATCAGTAATTTAGAGAAATTAAACTCCTGAATGCCATGAAAGTGTATCTCTGTGGATGTAATTGATAATGCCTTTGAAATTAAAAACCTTTATAACAGTTTCCTTATCTGGTATTGCAGTTTCACTGCTGTTCACCAGCAAACCTGATTTTATAACTAAAAAAATTAACTGCAAATCCCTGTGAACTGTGGTGTTGGCTTTGGTACAGGGCATGAAATAATTTTTCCATCTTAGCCCGGTGTTCTCCGAAGGTCAGCCTTTCGATTGGGCTGTTACTGTCTTGCTGCAGAGTTTCCAAGCTACGTTAATTTTTGGGCTGCCATTGATGGATGGAGCAGTTGGAATTGTGACACGCAGCAGCCTGACTGCAGTGACCTGCACAGGCACATGTCGGCCTCTTATTTCATGCCCGTTTGTCAGAAAGAAAAAACAGCTTTTTTTTCTCCCTCTTTTTTCCTCCCTCCCCTCAACAGTGCTGCTTTTCCACACAGAGAAAGCTCCTGTGGGTGGGTGTGCTCTCAATACACGTACATAGAGAGGCATATAAAAATCACATTTATTTATCCTTGCTGGAAAACCTGGCGAAGCCTCTTGAGAATCTGTCAGTGCCCAGTATCAAGGATGTGAATATTCCAGAATTTTCTGTGCTGCAAACCAGTGTGCAAGAATCGTCTTGAGAATTTATTGTTTCATAAAGAGCTTTTATTTTGCTCACAGATAAGCTGAGAAAATGCACATTGTTCTTTTGTGGTACCTGGGAATTTATAGGTTCAAAAGAATTTCCTTTGTGATCTGCTTTTGCAGATTCGTGGTACATCAGAAAGATTTTCTGTTCCTTGTCCAAAATTTCTCTGTGAGGATGACACAGACCCTTATTGGGTGCACCAGGCTGTTCCTTTCATGTGCGAGCCAAACCCTCACCCAGAAGTTAAGTTGGGGAGGGAGTTTTTTCATTAAAATATAAAAAATCAATTTAAAGGACTGATGCAGACAGAAAAAGCTGAACTTTCCCACTTGGCTGGCACAGAGTCCTGAGGGAGAAGTAATTTATTTGGTTGATACGGGTAGAAAAAAATGGAAATATTTAAATTAAAGAATGAAAAATCACTGGAACTGTCAGGGTTAAATGTGAGCAGATCTCAGTGAAGGCTTTCAGTGCCTGTCCTGCCTTTGGACTCTGCCAGGGACACGGATGGGAGGAATTCTGGGGTGATTCTGTCACCTCAGTGGAGCAAACACAGGTTTTGCAATTGATTTTGATTGCCTCAGAATTTCACCTGATGACCTTTTCTTTATTTCATCATTCTTCAATTGAGATTACTTTCCTTTACTTTAAATTCTTGGTTTTAATTTTGAAATTAATTCTTTGTTGCTAAAATTCGCAGAAGACATAGAAAACTCATAGAAAAAAAAGAAACATAACTTATATCTGTTGTGGACTAGTTGGAATCACATAAGAATCAGCCCATTAATCATAAAGGTGTGAAAGAGTTGTGCAAATCTGCAGAGGATAAAATAATCATATTGTATAGGTAATGATGGGTCCAGGTCCATTTTAGTGATAAACCCAAATAATTTTTAAGGACATCTTTTATCATTAATACTCAATAATCCAAAGTTGTGCCTTGATTTAAAAAATAAAGAACTGTAAATTTTGAAAATAGGAAAAGAGCAGGAGCCTGATCTGTGTATAATGTAAATAAATAAAAGATGTGTGTTTTTTGCAGGATGTGTCCTTGTCTGCTAAAACAGCATCTCTAGAGATTGTGTGATCCCTGTCACTGAATGCCTGGAATTTCAAGGCTGGATTTTTTTGAGGTTTTTTTCCTGTGTAACTGGAACAGCTAAAGTGGAAATGTGGGTTTGGTGCAGAGATTATTGCATGGGTTTCTTTGTTCACAGTTCTGTGAAAGATAATATTAAAAGGGCCGACTCTTTTCCTAGGTGCCAGCAGCCTTCAATTTCTTGAGTCTTTCAAAGAGAAAGCAGAAAAGTGGGAAATGCTGCTGGTGAGCACAGGGTTAGTGCAGGTGGAGAGCCTCAAAACACAAAAAAGCAAATTTCTAGGACTGTTGCTAACAGCAGTTGGGCGTCCTATTAAGTGCTTAGAATCCTTTTCAGATTATACATAGGTGTTTATTGTAAAATTGGTACTGAAAAATATACAGGACTTAATAAAAATAAAAAGTACCAATTTAATTGTTCTGTGCCTGATAAGAGAAACATTCTCCCCGTGGCCCTGTACTTTGGGATTCTTCTGAGCTCTCAGGCTGTGATGTCTCTGCCTCTGCTCCCAAGTAAAGGGGGCTGTTTTACTTGGGAGTTCCATCACTAACATTGAAATGCTAGAAATTGCTGAAATCCCAGCCTCAGAGGTGCTGCAGTGCAATGGCAGGAGCTGAGCAGACAGTTTTCCTTACTGCTGGAAAATTCCAGAGTTGTTGATATCCCTGATGTTTTGCACAGGTGGGAACCCCAGTGTTGCAAGTCTCAGGTGTGTTTAAAAATCAGTCTGTATGGTATTTAAAAAAATAAAAAAGTGTGTGCAGGAGTGTTTGCTGTGGCTGGTGCAGCCCAGGGCTGTGTCCTTGGTGCTGTCACTGCCCCAGTGCTGGGAACAGCACCAGCTCTGCTTTTCTCCTCTTTTTCCCTTTGCATGTGATTGTCCCAAGTGATGCTGAATGCTGCAGCCTGTTCACAAGACTTGCCTCAAAATGTTGCAGATGATCAGGACAGGTTGTCATTTGTGTTTCAGAAGTCACTGATGGGGACTAACAAAGGCCCTGTGCCATCTGTGCCAGCGAGCAGCCGAGGACAGGGACCTGCACTCCACTGCTCTGCTGGGTCATTGATCACTTGGGTGTTAAAGGACTCACAGAGGGGTGATGACATCTCTCTCCTCCTCATGCTTGGGATGATGGAAGGAAATGGGTCAGTTAAAATTCTCTCTTTATGAGGTTATTACTGTAACCAGATGTTGAGGTTTTCCAAACACGCTTCATGGTTTGCCTTTGCTCTCCAGTGTGAATATGGAAGCCAGTTACTTCAGACAGTGTTTCCTAGTGCAAAGCCAGGAACTGAATAGGGCTGTGCTGCCTGAAATGCCAGTTAAAGCTGCCTTGGTAGAAATAAGCCCTGCTGGGTGTGTGGGGGAGTTTGCCTTCTGTTAGGGACAAATGTTCCCATCATTGCCATCCTGCTCATTCAGAAATCCTGCTGCTGCTCTGACTGGCTCTAGGTCATAAGTGAGGTTGCTGCCAGGTTCATGCTGGGTTCCTGGAGGGGTGTGCAGCCCTGGGGACACGGGGGACAGCACGGGTGGCTCAGGGCACAGCACACTCCTCTCTCTTGTGGGGACATTCCCTGTGTTATGCCATGAGCTGCTCCAGCCAGCCCCCTCCCCCTGCCCTGCCCTGGGTCTCTGCCCTTGGTCCCTTTCCTTCCACCACACATTGTCCTCAGAGATGTCACTTCCAGAAGTGGTATTCAGACCCCAGCTATCCTTTCCACACCGATAAGCAGCTCGCTCTGCTGCAGGCCCAGGGGCACCAGGGTGGTTTGGAAAAGGGGCACAGAAGGGTTTGATGGCACTGCCTTCCTTGGAGATGAAAAGGAAACAATATTGTCTGTGTTCAGGAAGAGTGGTGGGAGAGCTTTGGGATGTTAAGAGATTGAAGTCGCTGGAGTCCTCCAGTGCTCAGTGCTCTCAGCATATGTTGTGTCAGGTGCTCCCACATATCTGCCTGTTATCTGCTCTCATCCCTGCTGTCCCTGTCTCTCCTCTCCACATGCAAGGCAGGGAAGGACATTTTTCCTATATCTGCTTGTGAATTTTCTCAGCAATGGTGACACCACGATGCTGTAACCAGTGGCTGCCTGTTTTCTGAACATAACATGCTGTATTTCTTTCCACAGTCAATCTTTAGATGAGCCCATTGCTGCTGATAAATAAAGAATAAAATGCAATATCAGGGACTGCATACAAAGTGGGATGATGATTTTTGTTAAATTTTCTAGATATAAATGTTCCTGATAAACTTCTCATTTGGCTGGTGGAGTGGAGCCAGATCAGAGCTACACTGATGAGCTTTTATTGCCATCAGATTCTGCCACCCTCCCTGTCCATTTTATTGGACAGGAACTACAGACTATTCCATGTTCACATGATTCAGGACATGAAACATTCCCAGCCTTTGAAAGATACAACATTTAAGCAATAGGATCTAGAGAATCAACTTAATAACAAAGATGAGCTCTGAAAAATACCAGGCAGTGTTTGGAGAGAAATTGACTCCTGGATCTGAGACAGGTAGAATGGGGAGGAATAATTAATTATTCAGGTGCCATCCATTACTAAAAGTATTCTTTCACCAAGACCCGAGAATTGTCTTCCAGTGGAAATTGTACAATTACCTATGGAGTAAATGGTCTGGTGTACATTCATATGTCAAAATGTGCTTCAAGATGTATGTCAGCACTTTTGTGCAGGAGAAGGAAATAAATCAGAGCCATGCCTGAACTATCTCCCTGTGCTGCTGCTTTGCTGTCCCGTTTAACTGCTGCAGCTACTGGGAAGGGCGTGAAGAGCTGTTAAGGCTTCCTTGTTCTGTCAGGGCTTCCTTCTCCTTTTTCCTACTTTTCTTATTTCACTTTGTAAATGAAGTGATCAAGTGCAAAATTTCTCCTTAAAATCTCTTACACTTTTTTCAGGACCAGTTTCTGTAATTCGTTAGTTTGCAAGTCAACGTGTTTCATTCTCTTGTGAGGCTGGGGTGCTGAAGCCCTGGGTGAATATTGGCTGCTCAGGGTGTGACACAGCTCCCATGGGGAACCTTCAGCCCTGGGTGAATATTGGCTGCTCAGGGTGTGACACAGCTCCCATGGAGAGCCTTCAGCCCTGCCCAGGCCAGGGCAGCTCAGGTGACTGCCCCAGTCCCAGCAGACACTGAGCACCCAGCTGAAATCAGCACTAAGGGGGCTTTTCCTACAAGAGCATGAGGATCCACTGGGTCATGGCAGGACTTTGGGGTTCCCAAGGCTCCTCTCTGTGATGTTTTCACAGTATTTCACTTCTGTATTGTTAAAAACTTTGATGTGGAGTGTTGCAGGTGCTGCTGGCTGCAGCAGGGCTGGCAGCAGGCTGAGCACTTGGGGCTGCAGGCACAGCAGGGCTGAGCTTGGAGGACTCTGGGTGTCCCTGAATGTGTCACCAGCTCTCAGCTTCCCTGCAGGGCTGGCTGCTGCTCTCTGACACCTTCTGAGCTCATCCAGAGCTCCAGAGAGCCAGTGTGCCTTCCTTGGGGGGTGTTGGCTCAGGGGTTGCTTTTTTCTTCTGGAGAAAATGACTTTGACTATCTAGCTCTCCTTGCTCAAAGAAATCATATTGTTTCTTTTTTCTTACCTCCCTTTGCCTCTCTCTGACAGATTTAAATAACAGCAAGGCTCCTATTTAAAATGATAACATCCAGGAAATTAAAAGTTAAGCCATTCCCTGTTGCTAGCTCGGTGTCTCTGCTTTCCCCTCTCAGCAGTGGTGTAAATGAAGAACGAAGCTCAGCCTGGACTTCCAATTTCCTGGCTGGTGTCTCTGTGTATCAAAGGCTGCTGTTGTGCAATCTTCATCTCTGGGAAGGATTCATACACAAAATATTATGGAAAACTAGAGAGCAGTCACAGGAGAAATTAAATACTCTACAAGGTTCATATTAACCTAAATTACCTCAATGTTTTGTTGAGTAAGCAGTGAAATTTAGAAACTAAGTGGTACAAGTAAAATGCTCATCACTTAGGCATTACTTAGAGTTTATAATCTCTTCTGTGCTGATGGCTTTGCCTTGGAGCAGTTGAGTTGTGTCATGCTGTGTGTTCCCCTCTCAGGTCCTGGAAGAGCAGTTGTGGCTCACTCTGGGTTTGGAGTGCTCGCAGGGCCCTGGCAGAGCAGGGCTGGCAGAGATGGGGTTCAGTGCTGGGCAGGGTGTGGGTGCCAGGGATGTGCTCCAGGAGTTACTGCAGGAGAGGCTGTGCAGAAGAGCAGAGAACATCAGCAGGGAAAGACACAAAGGGCAGGTCAGATTTAAGACTAATTAATCTGTTGCTGCAAAAATGTAATTTGATATTTTATGAACTCTTAAAAATACTTCAGTTTCTGGTTAGATAAAGGTTGTTGGCCCAAGAGCTTTGGCAGGGCCCCTTCACACCTGAGCTGCCCCTCATTGCCTATCACAGCTCCCTTCTCTCTTACTGCTCCACTGATTCTCCCAATATGGGGAAGCAAAAACAACAGCTTTTTTATTGTTTTAAATTCATCATATGGCATGCATCTTTTGGTATGAAATGATAGATGAGCTCTCTTTTTTGTATCAATACTTTTTTTTTTCTGGTTTTAACCTTACTGAGTATCTTCCCAGTCTGTTCCCTGGTCAGGCTTCTGGCAGGTGCATCTTTCTTTATTGCTGTGAAAAATGGGGTGCCTTTATTCTTATTAAACTCAAAATATCTGAAATAAATTTCAGATTTATACAGGGAAGTCTCACTATTTGCAGAATGAATCATAAATGCCAGTAATGCAATTTTAAAGAGACGTTTTCTCACAGAAGAAGAAAAATCCTTGAATCTGGATGTCTGGTGTCCCTGCTCTCACCAAAGCAGCTGGGAATTTTCTCTGTATTGTTTGTTGTTTTCATACTCGAAAGCTAAACAGCAACGGAGAAGAAAAAAAGGATTTTTTTTTGTCTGTTCAGAAATTTGTGGGTGTTTTGTGTTTGAGAGGTGCCAGCGTTATCCCCTGTGCTTAAAACATGTGCTCAGAGCAGCACAACAAATGCAGGGAGTGCCAGGGGATGGAGAGGAAGATTGAAATTCTATTGAAATTCTATTGATTGTCGTGGCTGGGATTCTGGGAGCCAGCACAGCCCTGGCTGCAGGTGCTTGGCAAGGGCAGCAGGAGCCCTGCTCCTCCTGCCAAGGGGCTTTTACTGAGCAGAACTCAGTCCTGAGCCATCATTTGGGACCTTTTTGGGCTCTTTGTGGTGTTGAGATAAAGCTGCCCTTTGTGGGCTTGGAGAGGTTCGGGGGGTGGGGCTTGTTTGTTTTCTTTATCACTTTCTGGGACTATAAATCTGTTCTTTCCAATTATATTCATAGATTTTACTCCAGAGTTGGATCTCTCTTCAGTCATTTTACAGTGAAACTGGGAAAAAACCAGTCTAAGCAATTCACAGCCTAATTATTCCCTTCCTACAAACACCAAGATTTCCCTCCTTATCTTTTCCATCTCTTTTTTCTACATTTGCCAAAATTACGGATCAGGTATTTGTCTGTTTAGTTAGGAAAAGTTACAAATCAGTCTCTGTTTCAGAAGACAGATAACATTACCAAGTAGCTGGAAGTACAATTGCTGGTTTTTTCATTTTCTACCAAACTCTGAAGCTCAGAAGTTAAATATTCATTTGTATTCTCACTTCCATTAGAATAATTTGCAACTTGAGATATTAATTCTCGATGCAGCCCAACTGTGAGATTCAAACCAAGGAAATAATTGACAGAAAAAACCCAGACAAACCTACATAAAACCCAAAGGAAGCTCCAAGTAAGAAAATCCATGAACTGAGCCAACCCCCAAACATGAACATTTTTGATAGAATGTTAGAGTAGCAGCTGATTTGTGTTCCTGAGAGGGGCAGGTCCTGCCTGGCTCCTGGCAGCCATGTGACCCCCAGGCGATGGCACAGCTGGCACAGCTGGCACAGCTGGCCTGGCCCAGGCCCCGTGCCCTGCTGAGCTCAGGCCATGGGCAGTGGCCCCTGGTGCTGCAGAGCTCTGCCTCCCTGCCCGTGCTCAGCATGTCTTTGCATTGAGTATAGAAATAATAAAATGCTGAGTCTGTTGCAGAGGATATTGTTATTTTTAATTACTCACAACTTAATCAATTATCTTACTTTTACAGAACATGATGGAGTTTTGGTTTTCAAACCAATTCTCGTGTCCTTTCCTAGGCTCCCTTTCCTCCTCTGTCACTATCTGAGCTTGTGGCAGATGCATTTTTCCTTTCTTATTTTCTTTATTTTCCTTCCCTATTTTCTTACCGCCCTTGGAAAAAAAAAATAATTAAAAAAAAAAAGCAAGCTTTCCCATATTAAACCTGCACAGTGAAATTTCAATTTAATCACAAGTGGCTCTATCTGGAGCAGCGAAGTAATAGTGGGACTTTTTTTCTCTTTTTTCTTTCTCTGAATTTCACTGACGTGAGTCAGGTATTGTTTAACATTAATAGAAACCACATGATAATTGATAAGGGCTGTTCAGCAGCATCCAGCGCCATCCTGCAGGTACAAAGTGAACACTCACAGGAATTGGGCTAAAAATCTTGCATTAACACTTAGAGAAAATGAAACTTTCAGACTTGGTTTGCTGCCGGCCGTATGGATGCAGCTGAACAGAATCTGAGCTGTGCCCTCCCTGCAGAGACAGCTCAGGAGCATTTTCCGTGCCTGGGTGCAGGTCTGGGCCAGTGGCAGTGCCAGGCTGGGGGCCAGGCTGTGGCTGGGGCATTGCTGCCTCCAGGGCTGGGAGGAGCCCCAGAGGAACGAGCTCAGCCCCCTCTGGCTCCCAGGGGCTCCTGTGGGGATGCTCTGAGCACTCACCACTTGAGGATGTTTGGGAGCTGATATTTTCCCCTCCCCTTTATCATTTCAGGAGAGTGATTTTCATCATAAACCAACATGTCAGCCAAAGCATCTACATTTAAAAAAATATTATTTCATAATTTTCCACAGGCACATTTGATGTAAACCCTGGAGGTGTATTCCCCGAGTACCTATTACCTCCATTTTAGGGAAATTACATTAAATTATTAGTGACAAATTTACTTGTCTGCCAATGTGTTTTTCTTGAATTTTACTACAACATCAATACTTGGCTGTTTTATATGGGCCCTCATTTACCTGTCTTTGAAGGCAGTCACCCCTCTGGGAGTTTTGCCTGTCACTAACATGCACTAGGAAGAGTCTTTAACATTTGCTGTTTTGGATCAGAGGAAAAAAATATGTTGCACTTTAAAAATGTAATCTGTTTTTCCAATCTTTTAGTGTATGCTGGCTCTTCTTTAGAGACCAAAGTCAGTTAGGAGGGCAGAGGAGATTGTGGTTTGTTAGTGTAAAGGTGTTCACCAGGAGGGACTGAAAGTTCCTGCTCTGGTACACCTTGGACTGGAGAAATGACCAGATTGTGCTTGTGTTTGTGTCTGTTCAAGAATCCAGTCTGATGCCAAAATAAAAGCAGATGGGAAAAAAAGAGTCAGACTGGAATCTAAATTCAATGAAATTCAAAGCTCTTCCAATTGCATAAGAAAATACAGCCATGAGGCATATGGAAAATAATTTAGGCTTTTTTGAGCAGTCCCAGCGTGCTGGGAGTGAGGGCCACTTACGGCCTTTTAAAAATCCTTAAAGCCTTTGTCTTCAACTGCAATTAGTGTTAATTCCAAAGAAATGCATGTTTCTGGATTTACTATGCTGCACTAATGTTTGTGTAAGCACACAAAAAATATTCTGCTTTTTGAAACAGAAGCTTTTTCAGCCAGAGTTCACAGAATCCTGGAATGGTTTGGGTGGAAGGGACCTTAAAGCTCATCCAGTGCTCCCCCTGCCCTGGGCAGGGACACCTTCTGTCATCCCAGGTTGCTCCAAGCCGTGTCCAGCCTGGCCTGGGACACTGCAGCAATAGGACATTGCCCCTGGGGGTGCAGGAGGGCTCCCAGGGAAGGGCTCGGGGTGCTTCAGTCCCTGCACAGCTGCCACTGGAGCAGCACTCCCCCACCTTCTGTTGGAATCAGCTCCCGTCTTGGGAAGGAGCAAGATTCTAATTCTGGCCAGAGGTTTCTGGGGAATACTTTGGTGCTTCAACAAATAATATTGGCTCTAGAATAGTCCAGTATTTTGTTCCCTAAAATGCTAGGATTGCAGTCGTCTGCATTTTACTGGACACGAGGGGATGTTGCTCCTCCACATCCCTGAGTCAGAGTTTTGAAATCCCGAATGGAGGAGTGCTTCAGCCTGTGTGTGAGGATTCCCAGGGACAGCCCTGCAGGAGCACCATCAGTGCACTGGTGCAGTTGTGGGCCTGTGGACAGGCACCAGGTGCTCTCCTGGAGCAGCACAGCCTGTGCTGGGCCCTCTCCCAGCGCCGGTGCCCGGGGCTGGGGCAGCCCCTCGGGGGTCCCTCACTGCAGACAGGGGGCTGTGCTGGGGCTCACAAGTTCCACCCCAGCCTTCCAGCAGTTGGCTTTTCTGGTGCTAGAGCATCGAGTTTCTGGGAGCTGCTCCCTGCTCCTCAAGAAAACTCAAGGAGGTGAGAATGGATTATGAAGGTACCACTACAGAGTAGGTTAAAAAGCTTGAGTCAAATTCCTCTCAATTTAGCAAAGCAGCTGATTAAAATCAGCTTTTAAGTGGGACTTCAGTTACCCCAGAATAACTTGTGCTCTGAAAGGGAAAGAAGGGATCTCTGAGTACAAGTCTGTGGGAGGAAGATGATGGTAGTGCCAGAATAATTCACTTCCACTGCTGAACACAACAGGAGTAAGAAATGTACTAAGAGCAATTATATTAATTCTTAAGCTTTTTCATTCTGTTTATAAACTGCTGATAAATTCAATTTTTCTTTCACATCCTCCCTCATTCTTAAATGTTATTTCAGAGACTTTGCTTTGCCTCTTTGGCACTGGGACTGCCACAGATCCATGAGAATTCCAAGGGATAAGTGTTACTTTCCCTTGTATTATATCCAAATCTTGAACAAGCAGCAAAATGGAGCATATACTTAAGATGTACCTCATAATTCATTTCAATTTATTCCCTCACCGAATCAAAATGATTATATAAATCAATGCAATTTTAAACTGATTAACCTCAAACCCTCTTAATAAGAAAGTGGGGGCCACAGAGTTCAGGGGATGTAAAATGCCTTTATGTCGGTTTGCTGATGTTTTATCCTAGGACTGAAAATAGAAGATGCCTAATATTGCCATCAAATATAATTTGATGAGGAACTTATATTCATCAAGGACTTTCTCCTCCCGTTTTAGATGTTGCTGTGCCAAAATCCAATGTCAGTGCAATGTGTTTTGCCCTAAAGAGAAGGTGAGGAAGCAGAGACACCTTGCTGCTTCCTCGGTGTGTTTTACTATGCACTGAATTTTAAAAGAGCTTTGCGCTTTTTTTGAGAGCCTGGTAGAAATTTTGGAATGATTGTGTAAAAGTGTTTCTGAGAAGTTCCTCACTGCTCTGTGAGACTGTCTGGGTAAAGACTGGTTCCTTTTCCTCTCTGTTTGGGATAGGGGAGGTGGTCCTTGGGGTAATTCCATTTTGGGAAAGGGGAGATGATACTTAGGGTAATCACATATTGCAGTGCTGCTGCTGCCAGTGACTAATTGAATTGGGATCAAGCTTAGCCAGGTGGAGCAGTGGCTCAGTAAGTGAAACACTCCTCAAAGTACAAGTGAGACAGTTCTGAATGGAGCAGTCACCTTGGGTGACGTCTGCAGATCCTGCTGGGAATTGTTCCTTTTCCATTCAGAACCTGGCTCACCTTCGGAGGACAGGTCACTCTTCAAGCTTCAGCCAGCTGTGCTGGTACAGAAGATGTGACCTCCTGCTGTCTGCCAGATACTGTAAGGAAACATATTTAAATAATGGTACAGTAAATGGTTTTCTTTTTTTAGCATATAGTTGTAAATTCAGATGGAAGTCTATTAAAATATGTTTTTCTTCATGTCCCCTCCATCTTAAATGTCTGATGAAACCTGGGTGGGAGCTGCTTTTCCTAAACTGCTTCCACTAAGTGATTTGCTTGGAGGAATATCTGAAGTATCACTGAAGAGTCCTGTTAATATGTTCAGGATTATTTTTATCTCAGGTTGGAGAACAAACAGCATAATTAGGTCTGTTTGTTCTAAACCTTAGTCCTTACTTGTTCTAAACTTTACCTCTGTTTCTGTCTTGGTTTTTTGTGTGTGTGTGTTTTTGTTGGGTTTTTTTTTCTTTGATTATGGCTTGAAATACAAAATATTTCTGATTCTTAGTGCCACGTTGTGTCCCTGCTGTTCCTGTTTCAGGTATTCTCTCTGTCTCTCTGTAGCAAACACGTGTGTGTTTATGCCTTGCTTTAGCTCAAGATGGAGGGTTATGATGAACGGAGTTGATGCAGAAAATGTCCGATCCTTGGGCTCTGGAGCCGTCTCGTGCTCCGGAGCATCCCTGAGAGCGACGTGCCAGCAGCCCTGACCTTTCCTCCAGCTCATGGGGGGCAGGGGCAGAATTAGCACCGTCCAGCCGCATTTCAGCTGGTTTTAACTGGTAACTTCCGTATTTAGAGACCCTAATGTGTTCTGGAAATGTAAAATCCTTTCTAGCGAATGTGGTCATGTGTTCGTTTAAATGAGATTTAAAAATTTCACCCCTCTGTGCATAACAAAATGCCTTTAAGATATTTTACTGACTTGGATAATGCTCCTAAAAGGTCAATACAAATATTTAGCTTCTACTTTTACTTGTGCTGTTTCACAGATTGGACCTGTTTTTAATTTAGAGTCATCTCACTGAATATTTTAAGGACTCTTTAGATGGCTTGTGGGAAGGCAGGAACAGTGGGTCCTACATGCAGGAAGGTGTTGGTTATAAAAGGGCTTAAATTGGCTTTAGTGTAACTGGAAGGCAAGGCAGGGGTGCTGGAAGGTGCAGGAGGAGCCGGGCAGGGTTTGCTTGTCCCAATTAGAGCCATTAGCGAGGGTGCCCGGCCCGGCCGGGGCTGGTCGGGCTCGGCGGTCCCGCCCTGCTCCTCAGCCTGGCCTCAATTACCGGCCCCAGAGCAAGCAGTGAAAAGTAAAAACACATTGTTACCGCAAATTTCATCAAGTGAATATGCTGGATAAGGAAATAGATCAGCTATGACCTCTTTGACATTTTCAAAATGTTTAAAAGCTGAAGTTAATTCTTTGTGATGTCCTTTCATCTTGAGTTGACAACAGAGAGACCTGGAGTGGTGACAGGCCTTGTCAAGTGGCTCTGCCTTATCAAAAACAATACCCTCCAGATCTTTCAGGCCAAATATTCTAATCTAAGGTAATTGCAGTTACAATTTCAGGAGCTTTTCTGCCTTTCCCTGAACCATTTTATTGTGTGAAGTAGCAAATCTTTTCTTTCCCTCAGTGCTCTTTTCCGTGTGAAAGGTGTGATGGTCACTGAGGGTGGCCTGAAGGATCCCCGTGCCCTCCCCGTGCCATCCCCAGCTCTGGGCAGCGCTGTGGGTACAGGCCCTTGGCTGTCCCCATGCTCTGGGCTCCTCTCCTCAGCCTCCTGTCCCCTCTCCTGCCTCCCCCGTGGCACCAGCCCCAGTTCCTGCTGGTCCAGGTGAGAGCAGTCCTGTCCTGCTGCCAGTGCCCCCAGTCCCCTCCTGGGAGCTGCACTGCTGAACCAGCGCTAACCCACAAAGCTCATTCCAACAGCATAAAGGAAAAACATCTGAGCCAAATTTCGTTTCCCTATCATGGTAGATTTTTCCTAGTAATTTTCTCTGCGTATCTTTCAAATCAAAATCTAAAGCAGATCAAAGCTGAGGCGGTAGCAGAAGTCTGTGCTGTGAGATGGTTGTGGAGCACATCTAACATTGGACAGATCTGAAGGGAGGGAGACTCAGGGACCTGAGCTGTTAATTACCTGCTTTACTCAGGACGATGTCTTTGCTTGGCTGACACTTTCCTTAGATTAATTCTTTTCTCCTTTTGGTGATCACCGCAGTCTCTTCAGGTGTGCATTTACATGCCATGTCAGTAACCCCTCGCATGCATTTTTGCTGTGTCAGTAAACATTTCTGAAAAGAAGATTTTCAAGTGTGAATTATTTATACTATATTACAAGCAAGTAGAATGTTGAAATTCAGTACTAGTTCGTAAGATTTTTTGGGTGTGATTTCTCTGTGTCTCCTACCCTAACCCAGCTTGTGTTGGAAAGAGCACTTTCTTCTCTTGTGACACATTACTAAAGGTATTATGCACACCTAAGATGATGTTCATTATAATCTATTGAAAGTGGAGGTGGCAGAGAGCTGAATTTCATTGTGTAGCTTGATCTAAGGGAAGATTCTAATGGCAAACAACAGTCAGCTGAAGGTTGCAAAGGCTGGTTTTATTAGGATTATGAAAATTGTTCCTACTTTTGGACCGTTTTGGTTGTTAGGTCAATTGTGTAATTCCTATGGGTCATCTCATCTTCCCTGTGTTTCCCTTTTCACCTGTGAGTTACCTGAATAAGACAGGGTTGTAGTTGTTTGCTTGGGGCATATGGAAATCCAGGTTATATCAGTTTTCACAAGCCTTTTTGAAGATAGAAATTAAGACTATATTTAGAAATGTGTCAGCACTGTTTACATTTAGTAAAATATAAACATGTTACTGGGGTTTTGCATGGTTTTCTACCTCCTTTAATCACTGAGTGTGCAGAGCTACACTCTACATGCAATACACACAAGGAGAAATGCTCAGTGTGAAGTGCTGTGTCCAGAAACTCTAAAAAGGGACTTACATTTCATACTGGGAACTGCTTTGGTTTACTTTCCCCTTCAAGCTGTAAATTATTTACACTTGCTATTCAGGCTGTAATATAAATAAGTGTCGTCTAATGTTTCTCATTTGGTATCAACAATGCAAGGTGCGAGCCTGGACTAGGGAGGAATTTTCTGTGCAACAAAACCTTGGGAGCTTTTGCCATGGCTCAAAACCTCTTCACTCTAAGCATTGAAACTCTGATTTCCTGTGTCCCTCTCCCAGCCACCAGTATTCCCTAATAAGCCATTGCATGGTGGACGAGTTTCTCCTGCAAAAATGAGTCCTGCCATGAGTACCTCAAAAGCAGAATAATTTCAGGGCTGTTAAGAGTTCTAACCCAAGTGCATCAAGCAGGCTGTGGTTTCACCTGGAGAATTCTTTAATAAACTATTTCTGTAACACAGGGCTGCTTAGATCATTGTCCAAGAAGTTTGGGGCTGCAGAGCTGTGGGAACAGTGATGTAGTATCCACACATTTATTCTCTTATGAGGGATTCTGGCTGGAAGCAGAAGAGACCAAGGATTTGTTGGGGTTTTTGTAATGAATTAAGAGGAAAGTGTTACTGAGAGTTTTGTTTTGGGAAAAGGTTTGCATTTCGGTGCAGGGGAGAGCAATACATGGATGTGTATGTAAGGCCTTTTCAATAGCTGGGCTTCATGCATGTAGGCACAGAATCTTTGGGGTTGGAAAAGACCTTTGAGATCATCCAGTTCAACTGTCAGCCCAGGGCCACCCTAAATCTTATCCCCAGGTGATACATATACATATACATATACATATACATATACATATACATATACATATACATATACATATACATATACATATAC
>JANRGV010000008.1:19301591-19316281 GCA_024734035.1 Alethe castanea
CATATACATATACATATACATATACATATACATATACATATACATATACATATACATATACATATACATATACATGTCCTTAAGTAGTGAAATTGTTTTGATGAATGAAGGATTTCCCACGTGAATCTGAATGTTTATTCCTACCCTTAAAATCAGATGTCCTATCAAACCCACCAGGTTATTGCAGTACATTTAATTACTAACTGCAATCACAATGCTGCCCAGCTCTGCAGGGTTAGCTCACACCAGCTCAGAGAGGAAGGCTCTCTTCTCTTCTCTTCTCTTCTCCAGCAGATTCCAGCTCTCATGATTGGTATGGAAAGGAGCTTAATTTACCTGGAGTAGCACAAGCCCTGTGGAAAGAGGTGCCCCATTCCACAGAAGTGTCATTCTCTGCATACTCTAAATACTGTACATATTTACCAAATTTAAATACATATTTACATATGTCAGAATGACCCAATTGAAGGCAATGACTCCCTTGATACCTTTTAGAGTCGATTAGGTAAATAAGCGGCTGCTCCTGGCACAGCAGGCAGGGCTGCAGCTGGGATCAGGGCTGGGGGCTGGCAGCTTCCTGGGAAATGCAGCTTTTGCTGCATTCTGGAGCCTGGCTGGCAGCAGGGCTGGTGCTGACAGCCACGCCATGCCACTCAGAGCTGCCTCTGCCCTCCCTCCTCCCCTCCCCACTGTGCCTCTGTGCCTCCTCAGCCTGGTGGGAGCTGCACGAGGGCAGGCTCAGAGGGCAGGGGTGCCTGCTGTGGCAGTGGCACAAGGTGACAAAAGGTAACGGTGGCAGGTGACACATCTGCTGGCTTGGGGAAACAGGGCACTGCCAGGGTAATGCCCTCATGGCCAAATGCAAGGGGGATGGATCTGGGAGCCTGCAGGATCCATGGGCAGAAAATGGAGTAGGTGGAGAGGCCAGGGCCAGTTGTGTGGCTGAGGTGGGACACGGGCACAGGAGGGTCAGATTGTTCTGGTGCCATATCAGCCATCCTGTTCTTTGGGAAAGACAAAGTGGGGAGGGTTTCATAGTAGGAGCACACTTGGCATTGAAGTATGGTGTAAAAAACCTTTCCTTCTGGGAATATCCATTACCAATTGAGGCTTCAGACTTCCTTAATTTCTGTTCCTTACTACGTTGGAATAGCTGTAGCAAAAGTGTTAGAACTTCTGTGTGAGAGGTGATATTTCTATTAATATCCAGGGCACTTAGTACATTGATCTGTGATTCATTGTTAAAATTTGTCTTTCTGTTATATTTTAAAACTTAAAAATAGACTCATCCCATTGCACTTCCTCAGGGAGCATTCAGGCTGGCTGCAGAATCACTGAAGGAATGATAGCAAGGGGATGAAAGAACTTTGGATGTCTCTTAGAATAAATCCCAAATGTGCATATTTACAAACAGTTGTGGATTAGATGCTGAATTAATATCCAAGGTGGAACTGAAACAGTGACAATTCCAAAAAGAGCTGTAATTTCCACATGAAAATTTGCTGCTATCAGTGAGTGTTGTGTGCCTGGCTGAATGGAAAGCCATAGGCTGTAAATGAGGGTCCCATTCTTGCCTCTCAGGCACTGAGTTTGGAGTTGTGGCATCTCCTCAGGACAGGCAGGGACAGGAGTGAATCTCTGCCCTGTGTGGGGGCTGCTGAGGGACCCCAGCCTGGGGAGCCCATCAGAGCACCTGGGACCTGGAGCCATTGCACAGGACAATTGTTCTTTCTTCAGAAACAGAGGGGATACTGTTCCCATCCCAGAGTTTCCCCATCTGCAGTAACTGGAGCATAGAGGGAAGCTGGGCAGAGTGGTTTTGTAGCAGGAATTCCCTTGCACAGAATTTCAGCAGCTCCAGCAGTGCCCACACAGCCCCAGTGCCTCATCTGGAGCAGCTGCCTCTGCTGCTTTCCTTCCCTGAGCCAGAACTACTCATCTGAAAGGGTCCACTCAGTGCCAAAATTACATTTGTGGTTGTGATTTTAAAGCTGGAATTATTTTAGGATCCCCCACACTCCAGGACTGTTCCAGCACTTGGAGTCAGAATGGGAAACTGTCCCAAAATTGACCAAAGAAGCTTCTTTGCTGGAGGGCTGTGAAGTGCAAAAGACAGGGGAATCCCAGGAGCCTGGGAAAGCAGGCAGTGGTGCATGTATTGTTGTGTGGTGCTGGGTAGTGCTGGTAGTGTAGGTTAAAGAGGAGATGCTTCAGGCCAGGTTTTCACACCTGCCATTCCATGGGTGAGACATTCCCTGGAAACAGTGACCTGCTCCTGAAGCCCCTGGTTGTTTCAGGGCTGTCCCATGCACATGGTGGTAAGATTGGGAAAAGACTCGTGATGATTCCTTGAAATGTATTTTTTCAGGTGCCATTGCCTGGACTCTTTCTTCACTGTCACTATTTTTGGTGCTGCTGCCTTGCAGCCTGGGCCAGGGAATCCTCCTAAAACCTGCTCTCGTGCAACCTTGCTCTGACTGTTGCACTGAAATATCATCAGCACAGGCTCTACAAGATGGCTTTTTAAAAATTCCTATGGGCATATAATTCATTTTCGAGTTGTCTCAGAGTAAAGGCAACATAAAAATTGAGAATTGTTAAATGGTTGCTCTTGAAATTTTTGAAAACTGTGTTGCAGAAGGAAGAGCATGTGTTGGTTGCATTACTGTTAATCTAAAGTGCAGGCAGATCACCACAGAATCACAGCCTGCCTTGGCTTGGAAGGGACCTTAAAGCTCATCCCAGGTTGCTCTGAGCCCCATCTGACCTGGCCAGGGATCCAGGGGCAGCCACAGCTGCTCTGGGCACCTGTGCCAGGGCCAGGAGGGCAGAGAACACCCCCAGCTGCACCCAGAGCCATGGACAGAGAGGACACGTGAGTGGGATTCCAGATCTGCACTAAGCAGCCCTGGCTGCTTCACAGCCTGCATTTTAAAAGGATCAGTGGGGTTTTGGTAATGGAGGGGAGCACACACAAATACATCCTTCCCAGGCAAAGTGTGAAGCTGCAGAAATGAGCTGCACAGAAGCACTGGAGACATGAGGCAGCCGTGTTGCAGCACACACAGGCACCCTCCACGCTGGAAAATCCTCCTGCAGAGAGCAGCCTGCATGCTGGGCGTGCATTTTAGGGATATTTAGAGGAAAAGACTGAATTCCAGTCTCGTTTCTAGGAATACAGGCAGGGCAGAAGGTCTCAATGCTTTGGACTCTTCAGTAATTTTTTGCTGCCTATGTTCTTATAATGTAATTTATTGTGAATGTTATAAGGGAGGACTGAAATCAAAGCAACTCAACTGTCTGGAGACATGCATGTTAAAAATCCCAAAATGGGAAGGATGTTGCCTGGGTCACTGCCCATTTCACAGCCCCTGAGCAGGATGTGAGAATGCTGCTTACGGCAGAGGCTTCACTTGCTTTTTTCCCTCTCCTTTGTAATAATTCTTTATCCAAATACTCCCAGTGAATGAAACCTGCTGCAGTGACAGTCACATTATCTATTCTTGCCCACTCTCCAGGTCCTTTGGTTGTCCTAATGTCTACTCTGGTGAGGGGTAAATATTTGACCACTCTGCTCGCCGTTGCCTCAGCGGCTCCGAGTGACCCTGCATTAATTAGTTGGGAATTTCGGGGCTTTGAATCTGATTGAATCAAAATATTGTTTTTACAAGTTGATGAAGGCTTGATTGATGTGGGTTCTGCTGATTCTTGAAAGGATTAAATTGTATGTACAGATTACAGAGTCCTGCCTGTCAGTGCTTAAATGGGAATTGTTTTTTAACAACGCCAAGAGGAAACAGTGTTTTCCTTTAAATCAGAGAAAGAAAGAAGGCCCATGGTTTCCCAAGGTCTTGCTCTCCCTGTCTTTGTGGGTGGTGTATTTCATTCAATCAAAAAATAATCTTTTCAGGCTAGATCTGTGCTTCCCTTCTCCTCCAGCTCTGCTGTCCTGCACCCTCGTGAAGGAAAGGGGACATGTGGGTGCTAGGCTCAGAGGTGACCCAGATCACAATTTGCAGAAGCATCCGCTGCTGGCCCCTGGATTCTCCTGGACAATAGCAGGGACATCCATCCAGTCTCTTAGGCTTCCTTTCCAGGAGAGGAAGGGACTCATGGGACTCAATAAATGCCCTGAGGAGAATAAAGGGAGGTGGAGTGACAATCACATAGCAGTAGTTGACAGAGCAAAGCTCTTCAGCTGTTTGAGAAGGGGTAGATGCAGAGTAGCTGTTCCTTTAAGGAGCACTCTGTGGGCAATATGTCCCCTTCTGCACACAGGGAATCTTTGGGGGCTTGTCGAGGCCTTTGGAAAGCCATAATCTCATTTTACTGTAAACCTATTCCACTGAAAAATGGCTCGTTCCTTGGGACTCTGTGATGTGATGTGATGGATCAGCCCCAGTAAACACAGAACCAGGAAAACCAGAGGGATTTGGTGCTGCCTGGAATTGGTGCTTCGAAAGCAGGTGATCCTGTCCTGGACTGCTGCACTCTGGATCTGCTGCTGCCAGGGAGGCTGGGGGAGCAGGGGGGCACCGTGGGGACAGGGGGCACACAGGCTGGCATTAGCTCTGCCTACATGGATTTGTGTCAAAATGGCAGGAAACCTTCCCACATGCCCATGACTTGGTAAACAAACAGTGAATCTCACTCTCTGGTTCTGCTTGCTGGAAGAACAGCATTTGTGGAACAAAAACTCTTACAGAAATCCTGGAAGCTACGAGTAAAAATTAAAGTCTAGATGAAGTGAGGACTGATACAGTGAAGCCAAACAGGAGGTTGTTTTCTAGTGGTAGAGGAGGGGGAAAGTAAAGCAGGAATGAGAGGGAGAAGGAAAAAAAAATATTTGCTTTTCAAGGAAATTAAAACCTCTGTTTTGAATGCGGGGTTGAGCATTCTTTCTGTGGCCACCATCTTCCTAGAAGTTCTCTGGGCAGCAAATTGTGGGACAAAAAAATGTCCTGCTGTCCCTTGTGTGTCTTGAGAATATGCTTTAAATACTTCTAAATTTATTTGCTCATGCTGCTACAAAATGTAGATGGATAGCATGTGAACAGATTCGGGTTTTTCATTTTTAGAGCTCTGCCTACAAAAGTGCTGCTTAATATAATTTCTGGTGATGTCTGAGGGGTAGTGAGCCTTGTGGGTGGAGCTGTACCTTCCTGCTGCTCCTAAAATCCAAACCCATCAATTACTCTTGGTCTGGTTATACACTGGGCATTCTTCCTTGCATTCATCTGATTGATTGCGTCAAATTTGGGTGCTTTCCTGGAGAAGTGTGTGTGTGCAGGAGCCTCTGATGCCGGGTTTTGTGACCATCCTCCTGGGAGTGACCTGGCAGCTGCTCCTGCTGTTACTGTGGGGTGGCTTTGGGGACAGTGGGTTTGGCTTTGGGTTCCCAAGTGCAGGAAGCACAGGTTTCCTTCTCTGTCTGTGGCACCGTGTAGCAGATAAATGCCAGCCTGGGTTTTAGGATTGCATAAGGAAATACTTGAGTGATGTGAAATAAAACAAGCTGGGGAGTTTCTTCCCGGTAGAAACTTCCATGGGAGTAAATTTCTGATAAAGATGGTAAAATAAGAGTTCTTGGGGTTCCTAACTTTTCCATTAAGTTCACAAATATTCACCAGTTGGCTTCCAAGAGCCCAAAGGAAGCACTAATTACTACGGCTGCCTTTTTCAGGAAGCTCTTTTAAAGGAGTGGCTGCAGCCCTGGGACCATGCCCACGCCAAAGCCCAGGGTGCACAGGAGTGGGGGCAGTGGGGCAGTGTCACAGCAGGGCACAGGGCAGGGGCTGCTCCCAGCAGCAGCCCCAGCAGCTGCAGGGTTAAATCATAGCAGGGTTCTTTTGTGAACAAACCCAGACTGTGCTGGGAGGCACCGCTGTGCTTCAGGGCTGGGTTTGTGCCTCTCTTCACTGCTGTCAGGAGTGTGCCCTTTCTGCAGTGCTGTCCTGCTCGCCAGCCACTCACAGCGTCCTGGCTGGGGAGAGTCTGGGCAAACCTGCTAACATTTCAGCCTCAGATGGGTTTCTTGCCAGGCAGGGCTGTGCAGAGGCTCCAGGCTCTGCTGTGCTCTGCCTTCAGCCTGCGCTGGATTCACAGAAGCCCCTGCGAGCCAGCAGTGCCAGTGCCACCAGTGCCAGTGCCTGTCCAGAGCCCAGACCCCCAGCCCTGCTCTGGATGTCCCTTCCCCTCAGCATCACAGGCAGCCTTTGGAAAATAGCTCTGTTTTGTACTTAGATTTGTACTAGACAGATACTGGTGGTATTTACTGATTTAAGGTATTGCCGTTGATAATTTTCGTTAAGCAAATTGCCATGAAAAATGAACACTGAGCAATTTTCATCCAGTTTTTATAACCTTGTCTTTATTCAGTGTATTTTCCTAATACATGTATGTGCTCAGATCTGTGTAACAAACAGTTCTGAAAGATAGCAAGGGACTTTAATAACAAATAAAAGAGCACTTCCCATTCAGCTCTGAATTGCCCACAGCTAAATTCAAGGGAAGGGATGTGCAGCCGGAGCGAGCAGGCAGGGCTGGGTTTAATCATTTAACCTCGGCATTACGAGCCAGGACGTTTGGAAATCCAGAGCGGGGGCTTTGCTTATTGCTTATATGAATCACGTCCCTTTCCTGCAAAAACCACCCTGGAAAGTGGCGTTCCCCTGCTAATGGAGGGGTTGATTTCCCTGTTTGTCAGGCTCACCCTCGGGAAAGAAAGGGAGAAGAACACTGAAATTGTTTAAAATAGGGACATTTAATTTCTGTCAACAATTTGTTAATTACTGCTTTAAAAGAGAAGCCTCGGCGTGTCAGTAAATAGTGCTACAAAAGGCTTTTTAAGAGATCCCAAATTAAGCTGCTAATATTTCCCATTCTCAGATATCCTGATTAGATTAAATTATTTCTCCTGATTTTGTTCCCGAGCGAGCTGTGTCTGGTCAGATCAGAGCAGCTCAACGAAATTACAGACAAACAGCGGCTGAGGGCAACGGCTGCACTTGGATTCAAACAGGGAAGTGTCAGGGTTCTCATTTTATGCAATATTTACTGAATTAAAATATCTTAGAAATGTAAAGGCTTCGATATTTTCTGCCTTTCCTGTGGCTAAACTCTGTGTTTAGAGTATTCTTCATTTTTGCTACTGGAATAAAAATGACATAACAAATGTCCAGGTTGAATAGCTGTTTGTAAGCTATTCATGAAAATAGTTCCTAAAGTTTAAAATTGAACCAGGTCTAATTAATAGCAATATCTGCTAGAGTCTTGCACCATAAAAAACAGAAAAGCAAATCATTTTAACTGAGTGAAAGAGTCCAGAAAAAAGGTTTAGTCAGGGCTGCTGCTTTAAAATGGAAATGTTGTTGATTTTATTTGTCCTGTTGTAAATATTTTGTATCCATGATTTTAACACCATTACAGAGAATTCACATCATGGTTTCAGTCCTAAAACCCCTCGTGCTCTGCAGCAGGAGGCTCTGACTTTCGTTCTGAACTCAGGGCTATTATCAAAATTAGAAATGTCATTTTCTCCATTATTTTAATGGAAAGTTACCTTTGGAAGAATAATTCCATTTTGACATGATATAAATGTTTTAAAATAAAAAAGCATTGAGGGAATCACAGAAACATTTTAATCTTAATTATTCATAAATAGCTACCTCAAGTCCATTTGAACAAAATGTCAGTTGACCAAGAAACATGCTTATTTTGCATGAGAAAAAAGGATATTTGGGCTGTAAGAGGAGGATTTATCAATGTAGATTTAACTTAAAATGAAACCTGCAAATCAGAACCAACCATCTATCATGAAAGTGCATTAACCTTACAGCATTTGCTGCTGAAAATTCAGCAATATTATGAAATTTTAAACTCTGACTAAAAAGGAAATGGCAAAGGACTCCTTTTATTTATCAAGAATTTTGCAGGAAATTTTTGATAAATTGATCTGAAATATTTGGAGGAGCTTGATCTGAAGGAAAAAAACCCCAAACATTTAAAATGTTACAATGGTAAAGTTTTGAAATATAACTAACACTTTTAAATATTTGAGCAGCTTTGTATTATTTTCCCCTGCCCTGCCCTTGGGAACTGAAGTCCCCAATGGATGTTTTGATATACTGGGCACTTTGCACTTAAACATTTCCTTTCCATACAGACATCTAGAAAAAGACATGCCATTGGATTGCTAAATGCCTTTTGCAGCAATTGATTGTTTTGTTCTTTTTAACTATGCAGATTAAAGTAATAAAAAGGGACTTTTTGGAGTTAGGGGAAGAATTAATTGTTCCTTCCAGCCCCTCTAGAACCCATAATTCCTGTGCTCATGCTGCCCTGCATGGCTGCTGCTGTGTTTGTACATCCAGGTTTCATTGGCAGACCTAATTTCAGGATACATAATGCATGATTTTGAAACCAATTTGTTATTGTAATAAAATATTTTTCGGAATGCATAGTGGTGGTGGAGAGGAGAATGTTAAATTATACATGTATTGTGGCCGAGCGCATTCATTTCGCTCGGTGTGCAGGTGAATCTCCCCGTGACCTTGGCACTGGCGGGGTAGCACAGAATAACAATCGAATCCAGGATCGGAAATCCCACCATTTCCAAATATTAACAACTTCTTTCAAAGGAAATGCTGATTTCAGCAGTTATGGTAATGGAACATCAGTATATCTTTCAGAGAACTTAAAAAAAAAAAGAAAAGGCATGATCTTAATAGGATTAAAAGCCAGGCTTTTTATTTCCAAAATGCTAATTTGTTTTCTGCATTCTGTTTTCATAGCAGGTCTTGTTAGGCAGCGCGCTGGGATCTAGAGGACACTGAGAGCTGCCAGAAATGCGTGGGTAATGATAGGAAAGCTACATAAAAGGTTTATTTCTGATAGAGATTCTCTGTTCCTCACCAGCCCGTTTCCCCTCTCTGCGAGCTGGTTGGAGACGGCAAGCGCAGCGAGGCTGGGCAGAGCGAGGGGAGAGCGTTTCGCTCTCGGTGCCTGCTCTGTGTACCCCACACGTGTTCCCTGCCCGTGGGGAGCAGGCGCTGGTGGCTCGGGGTGCGCTGATGGAAGCAGCGGGGCCAGGCTGGGCCGGGGCAGCCCCGCAGCCCGAGGCACCTGACATCTGTAATCTGCTTATCTGGCCCCTTTCACAAGGGCTCTCCCACCGCCATTCATGCCGAACAGTGGGGTGTGAGAGCAGGCCACAACACAGATAATAATTCACCATGTAATTTGTTTTGAGATTCCTTTGATAGATTTCAAACCCGCAGCATCCTGCGAGAGCGCGGGGCCGTTCGAAGCTGGCGGGGCAGGCAGCTCCGCGCTGGGCCGGGCTCTGCGAGCGCCCAGCGGGACGCGGCCCTAGCGGGGCACGCACCGGGCACCCGGGTCGGGGACCTGGGGACAGGCTGCAAACCCAGCACGGGCCTGCAGGCTGATGAAAACCATTTGCAGCCATCAAGAGGGGCAGGTAATTTTGGAGGCAGATTTGTTTTGTAAATGAGGTGTTCCATTTGGGCAGCGCACACCTGGCGAGCAGGGCTGCGCTCGGGACAGCTTGCTTTAATTCCCTGCCACTTAGGGGATATTTCTTCAGCCCACAAACTGCTCTTTTAATGCCTTCGTGGAGGCATAAAACATAACAAAAATTCAGGCATTTTATATTCCCAACTTCAAAACTTTCATCCAAAAGGGAAAAGGATCAAAAGGAAAAGGTGGTGCGTTTCATGTTCTCTTGTGGTTTTAATACTTGTTAACTGACCTATAAACTGAGTTTTCCAAGTAAGGAAACGTGAGGGAATTTTATTACAGAAAAATCTACTGCGAATCATCCCCAGCTGCTTGTAGAGATAGGAGAGACTTTTCCACGCCTGCTTTCCGGGCTGATGGATGCCGTCTCCTCACCTTTCCTTTGTTTCCATACAACACTCTGTGTCCATGGCCATATTGCTCTTTTTGTTTACTGTGTCTCTGAATATTTTTTCTCATTTCGACGAGCTGCTTTGGGCTTTCTTTTTCAGCTACAGGAAAGAGAATCACATCAAATCATGTTATTTTTGCCTGATTATTTCTTCAGTGCAGGCCAGTTTGTATCATCTTGATGCTTACAAGTACCTTGCGTGTCCTTGGATCCAAAGGACTTTTTGAATCCTGGCTGCTAAGATTTCACAGGTGATCATGGAGCCTGTTGCTGTGTTAATTAGAGGATTGTATCTGGAAGTGAAAGTAGAGTTCCTGGGAAACTTCTAAATCTTTAGTTCTGTGAAAAAGAGTTCTAATTATTATTAGGATGATAAAAATGATGAATGCATTGAGCAAGGCAATGCCTAGAGAGAGGTGTCTGGGACCCTTCAGGCTGAATTTTTCTGATCAGCGTGTTGTGTATGTGCCCAGCACAGGAACCCTGGCAGGGGCCTCGGCTACCACTGTATCGCAAAACAGAATAAATCATAATAATGGGCAAACCATGCTGCTGCTGGAATGCACGGCCTTCTGCTGAGCACTTAAGATGGTTGTCGGGGATCGCCAGCTCCGTCAGCTCCGGAATGGCAGTCACAGCAGTTGGGGGAGAAAAGCTCTAACGCTGAGGGAGCTGAAGCATTCAAGAGCCCCTGTTTTGTTTTGAATCGAGAAGCAGGAGGGAAAGGAAATTACCTGAGCTGTACCCCCAGGTCCCTGAGGAGCTGCAGGAGGCAGCAGGGGAGGAGCGGCTCGGTGACACGCAGGGCTGGCTGACCCCAGGATTGGCAGCATCCTGAGAGCCTGAAATGAGAAAAAGAGCAAATGCAGAGCTGAGGTTCCCTGTGCAGAGAGAGGAGGGATCTCTGTGGCAGGCAGTGCCCACTGTGGGCACTGGGGATGGGAGGCTGTCTCTCCCATCAGACCCATTCCCAGGGGTTTCTCCAGAACATTCCAGTTCTCACCGTGCTGCCTCAGTGATCCCACAGCAGCAGGGATTGCTACAACACCAAACATATCTGTTACCTTTCATATCACATGCCATTTTTCAGAAGCAGCAAATTCCTAATTTTGCAAGTAGGGGGTTTTATTCTATTTATCCTCTGGCTCAGATGACCTGAACGTTCATTTGGGTTATTAGCAAAAAGAGTTGGAGCTGCAGCTTATGTAACAGCATTTGGGGTAATTATCTGAATTAGGAATTGTTCTTTTCTCATCAGTTCCACATGTAGCAAAGTGTTCCAGGCTGTCAAGTCATGACAGTGGTTTCAGACCTCCAGGTTTATGTTGTATCAGGACAGCCACGGTGTTTGCAGGAAGGATTTTCTGCTTATCTGTCTGTGCTGGCGTGGGAGCTTTGCTACGGGGTGGATTCTCAAGTATCACTTAACATCAATCCATTTCCTTAAGATGGTTGATAATGTGGTTTGTATTTCACAACTCATAAATAGGCCACATCTCTTAGTAAGGTTTTAAAAAAAGCCAACCAAAGGCTCTGTACCCAGGGTCTCTTTACACCTGTGTTTTCCCCTCAGAGTCCTGATTTTGGAGTTCTGCAGTACCTTGGCTGTGGGAAGAAGAGTGTTGTCTGTTCTGCTGGCATTTCCTGGGTCTGTGCCTGGCTCTTGTCACTCCTGCCTGTCTGGGTGTTCCCTGTGTGCTGTGAGGGACCAGCAGACTGCAGCCAGGTTTGAAGCTGGACCCAGGGGCACTGGCGCACCACAGGAAGTGCTTTCAGAACAAACTGCTCAGACTGAGGAATTCTCAAGTTCCATTAATTTCTGACTGATTCCCAGAACCACACAGAAGAATCTGCACTAAGTCTTTACTACTGATTTGACTAATGCTTAGTTTTACAGGTCTCTGTTTTATGGAGGTGCTTATAGGTGGTTTCCCTTAGATGTTCAAAAATAACTGTGAGGTTGGACAGAAATTTGACTTTTCAGGTTTAATATTCTTCAGTTCTTCCTCAGTTATGTTGAACTTTGGTCTTATGTGGGGCACAGAGTATTCTCTTCTCATTTTTTCAAAAGACAAGTATAAATACATTTCAGGGTACAGAAGAGGCACTGAGAACTGTAGCTGTCATTCAGTAAGAGCAGAGAAAAAGGCCATCTCGACATACCCAGAAAAAAGTGGAAGAAAAAATGCTGAAATGCAGCAGCTTTCGTAGCCAAATACACTGCTGAAGTGTCTAAGTGCAAACATGGAGATGAGTAAATTTTAATTCAACTGTGGTGAGTTCGATCCCCATCGCTTCTGGGTTCACTGCATGGAAGTTTTATTTTGTTTTATTTTATCTTTCTTGTTTGGAGAAAACAGAAATGCTGTAAGAGCACCCCAGGGTCACAGCAGCTGCTTACTGTGGGCTGTGAAAGCTCTGCTGGTATCTCACCGCCCTTCACAGAGGAAAGACAAGGAAAAAGGTTTCTGACAGAGAAAACCAAATGGGTTTTTTCCTTGAGATGAAAAGTAAAATGTAACAAGCACATTTAATTTCTCCCCTTCTAGGCGGCATTTAATAAAACGGCACCCTGCAATGGAACAGATAATGTTTGTCTTATAAAACCCAACAGCCAGTTCCCTTTTAAACACAGATCTGCTGGCTGGGCTTTGTTGTGGGCCGGGGACTGACAAGTTTGCAGATGCTCCAGCTTGTTACCTAATCAGAGCCAGATGCTGCTCCCTGGCGACTTTCTCACTGTCACCAGCTCTGCGCAGCGCGGGCACGGCCGCCATTCACCACGGCCTCTGCCGCCAAGCCTTGCTGCAGTTTTGTTATCTCCAGTCTCTGTTTGTTTTTAATTTAAGGGGGTTTGCACTGGCCGAGATAGAGGCGGGCGAATGGGAGAGGTAATGTGAGCGAGGCTGATGTCCACTGGACATCTGTTTAAATTCAGCAGGCAGGCACACAGAGCAGCCTCTGTGCCTTTAGTTTGTTGTCGGGAAATGGCCTGCAGCAAAATGAGAGTATTTGATTTGAGAATTCATTAGATAATTCTGTACATTATACTTCAAATAATACATAGGCCTGAGAGAATGTTTTAAGTAAAATTAAACATTTCAGTGTGGCTGCGGTGGTGTCAGGCGATTCCAGAACGGGGGCACTGAGAGGTTCCTGCCCCCTCTGAGCTGCAAATCAAGTTCAGTATTCTGTCTGTCTTCTTAAAAAGGTAGCAAAGGAATTTGGATTCTAGGCAGTCGGGGCTGTTTGTCTGAGATCATTATTTGGTTCAGCACCTTTTGCAGCCCTTTTCTTTCTCCCAGTGCCCGGAATGCTCAGTGCTTGCTGCCGCTCTCAGCGCTGCGGCTGTAATTGACTTGTTACCGTCTGCTCTGAAATGGCAACTTTGCAGTCCGTGTGCACTGTGGTGCGTGTTTCTTGGGTTCAGTATGGTGTGACAAGAAAAGGGGCTTCCCTCCCCATGCCCAGTGATGCCAGCAGTGTCAGGCATTGCACAGAGATGTTTGTTCTCGGAGCCGCGCTCGGTGTGGAATTATCCTCGTGCTAAACCACAATGTGAAACGCTCAGGATTTCTCCTGTTTACAGAGGGATCTGCTTTCTTTCTTTCTCTCTAGAAGAAACCTGTTATGCAGTGGGTAATAAAACTAAAAATAAAGATCAGAGCCAATGGAAATGCTGTAATGTTTCTCGGCAGAAGCATTAGAAGCTGCCCATAAACCATGAGGCATTCAGAAATTTGCACCCTATTATTGTGCCCTCCAGCCCCTCTGGAATCTCTTTTCTCCAGCAGATTTGTTGTATTCCCAACACCTCTGCACTGTAGGTTGTGCTTCTGCGCCTGGAGCTGCTGACACCCGGCGGGGGGGGATTTGTCCTGGGTCCTTCACACTGCCACTGCTCCAGGGTGAGTTTGAGCTCAGCTCCTGCCTTCCCCCGAGCCAGGAGAGGGGCTGCGATATGCAATGGTTAATGAGCAGCTTGGGAGAGGCCTGGGTTGGATCTGAGCAGCTGAGAGTAGTGGTAATTCTGATTTATCTCACAGTGAGCTCGTATTTAGGACTTCTAAGCTGTGCTTTCCTAGTCTGTGCACCATCTCGTGTTTTGCTCTTTGGGGTTCTGTTGGTTTGTTTGGGTTTTTTTGGGGTTTGGGGTTTCTCCCCCCCCCCCCCCATTTTGTGCTACTATCTTTCCTAGAAAGCTGTTTCACGTCCAGGATTTATTTCCCCTTTGACATTTAAATAGCTGATATTTTTCTGTGTACATCTGGCTGCTGGGTCCAGAGAAGTCCCTAAGCCAGAATCCATCGTGAACCAGTGCGTGCCCTTCCCCACTCGGTTATTCCACTCTTAAACAAACCCCATCTCTGGAGAGATCTGGCAGGAGGAGCGAGGAAGGTTTGCAAACTCATCCTCCCCAAACAAATCCCCCTGAAGAGTTCAATTAAGTCACCTCCCGAGCGCTGCCCTTCCCTGCGGCACCCCGAGCCCCCGGGTTTTCTCCGGAGAACAATAAACCATCTTCTCTTCTTTTGGTGCCTGTCCAGTGTGGAAAGAGAAAGATGAGGTCAAAGTGGCAGGCTGTACAGCTTGCTTTTGAGCCAAACAGATGGTGAAGGTTAAGTGACAGCTCTGTGACTGCCTCTTTTGAAGTAATTGGAGATAATTTGTATTTTGAATCAGAACTTGACCACTGTCAGAAGGGAAGAAGGTTAATATGTAAACGATTTTACATTAGCCCCTGTTTCTTGGGATTTTTGCT
>JANRGV010000008.1:19322096-19366147 GCA_024734035.1 Alethe castanea
CGCCCCCTCCCTCCCCTCCCCGCCCCCCCCCGGCCCGGCCCTGCCCTTCCCTTCCCTTCCCTTCCCTTCCCTTCCCTTCCCTTCCCTTCCCTTCCCTTCCCTTCCCTTCCCTATTTAGATCAGAAGGGCAACAATATTTTCACCTGATCTAATTTTTAAATTTTTAATTTTTAATAGGAATTTTGGTGTCACTGTGGCTCTGTCTTGCACAGCTTTTAGCATTCTGTAAACTTCTTGAAATAAGGGAAATTTTCCCACCTGCAGCTCCCTAAGGGATGTGACAAGTGTGCTCTCCCTACCCAATGCCAAGCCCCTCCAAAAGTTCTTGTGTTTAAGCGGGTGTGTTATTTCTTCTTGGACCAAATGAACACACACCCCACATGGAAGCTCGTTTCACTATTAGATTTATAGAGCGTCACTAGATATATAACCCCAAATCACCGCAGTTAAACAGCCTGTGAAATTCCTGCAAGCAGAGGAGAGAACACATGAGGACAAAATGGTGAGCACAGCTTTTCCCTGGCATTTTTAATGCCTGCAGCAAGCGTTGGTTCCCCAGCAGTTGGTGCAGAGAGAGCTCCCTCTCCTGCTGAAAATTCTTTCTAGCCCCTGTCCACCGATGGGAGATGTTCTATTACCCAGCATTTACAGGGATCAGGCCCATGGCAGTGTGAGATGCCATCAATAGAAATATTTAAATGGACATAGACACACAGCACGGATAATTTTGTTTGTCTCCTGTATTATTTGTAAGGGAAAAGGTCATTTTTTGGATTTTTTTTCCCTACTGCAGAAAGACTATCTCTGTCAACAGAAATCATCCAGCATGCAAACAATTCATCTGAGAGCCTGTCACTTCACTGAAAAAGCCAAAATACCATGGAATAATTGCTTTGTCTGCTGCAAGGGACCAGTAATCTGGCAGTGTGAAGCAGGTGAGATGCTCCTGTCCACAGGCAGGTGACCCCGTGCAGTGCTGAGGCACCAGGTTTGCACTGAGAACTGCAGCTGATGCAGGGAGGATTTTCCAGGAGCATCCACGTCCAATCTCATCCAGAGTTTGCACTGTGTACAATGTCTCCTATAAATAGGGTAAATGCTGGTAATAGGTAGCAAAGTGAGTGGGATTTCAGAGCAGCTGGAGAAATAATTGAGCCTGCATGGAATGGCTGTGTTACACCACGCTGCACCAGCCATTCTGACTGGCTATTTATACTCCTCTGAACACTTTGCTATTTCCCACTTTTTTTTTTCTTTTCATTTGACCTGATTTGTAATTAATAATCCTGGCTTTATAAAACGGGAGGTGTTGACATATGGAACATTTTAAAAAGCTCTCTTTTGCAAGTGTCAGAAACAGCTTGCCAAAACATAGTCATGGGTGTAAATCCTCCTTGATAAAGAGGAGTAGTTCAGAAGAGCAACTTGGGGGTAGCAACAGAGCTGATTGCAACACGAGGTTTTCACTTCCTAGGGACATTCATAAGGAAAAGAAGGAACAAGTGACACTAACTGAATCAGGCTGGAAGAAAAATTGGTTGATTTTTGGTGTGAATCAGCAATCCAAGAGGAGGATGCTCCAGGGCAGAGCTCTGCCTCCAGGATACAGCTCAACCCTCCAGGCTGCAATGTACAACAAAACACAGAGACCTGAGAGTCCTTGGGCAGGCCTGAATGCTCAGGGGGTGCAAACAGGGAGGGCCCCACTGCTGTAGTGCAGAGTGAGATGCAATCCCTCAGATGCCACCAGGGCTTCTACCCCCACTCATCTGAACCTCATCCAAAAAATCCAAATCTCTCAGGTCCCTCAAAGCTGCTGCCCTGCTCCGTGACCATAGCTAGCTTGCCCTCTGGGTGAATCCATGCTGTGGGAAGTATTTTCCATGGATTTAACAGATGGGTGAGCTGGGATGGGGGATGAAGTGTGTCATTTGGGGCAGAAGTGGAAAGGCAGGTTTGTCATCCCACTCCTCCTCCACCACAACCACCCCCTCCATCTGTTGACACTTCAGCACACGATGCCAATTCCAGTGTGACTCCCATTAGTCTGCAGAGTGCTGCATGTTGATGTTGCGGTTTGATACTTGGAGAGCTCTGTGAAGATATTTAATTAGACAAAATTAATTCCTTTGAGAGCAACCTTCTGGCATCATTTTGGAAAGTGCTAGGAAGCTTCTGTTGTTCTGACACTTGTCAAAAATTGGCATTACCCATTTCCTAATTTATTTTTGAAAGGACAATCAAGCCACATTGCTTCCCAGGTCAAATGGGAGCTGTGACTTGCCTGCCAGCAGCTCTATGAGAACACGAGGTGCCAGACCTCCTCACCAGAAGTCACTTCCCACAGCTGTTGTCACCCTGAGAGGTTTCCCTTCTGCCTGAGTGGTCAAGTCCTTTGACCTCTTTCTTCCTGTCCCTTTTTTGACACCTTCACAGTGATTGTGGGTCTGAGGATGACAAGACAGACACAGTAGGAAGGAGGAGCATCAGTGGTGACCTTGCTGGCCAGCTCTGCAAGGTGACATCACTCACAGCCACCTGATGGGGAGTGGGAGGTGAATGGGTGCCCCTCTCCCTTGTGGGACCATCTGCTGATAATCCTGCAAACCTCCTGCACATAAGGGCCCAGAAGGACAAAGTCTTAATATGATTAAACTTCAGGAGCTGCAGAGGTCTGTGGCTGCACCTGGTTTGGAGTGAGGAAGGAAATGGCACAGACTGGAAGTACTGTGCAAAACACACTTTAACCTGGAACAATCCTTGTAGGCCTCTTCCCTTTCACACTGGACCATGAGGCTCTGGCTGCTTGAGCCCAGTGACATTGTGGAAGAGCCCTTTGGGCTCAGTGGCTGGCAGAAGGGCCATGTCAAACTGTGTATTCTCTCACAGAGACCACTTCTTGGATACTCATTTTCTGTCCCAGCTTCAGTCCCCTCCTTTTCTCCCTCCAGGCTTCCACATGGGTTTCTCAGCATCTTGTCCATCAATGTCAAAAATAAAATTGTCATTTTGAGTGTTTGCTGTGGGTTCTGTGTGCTTACACTGGGACAGAACATTCCATGGCTGCCTTGTAAGAAGTGAAGGGTTGCAGCAGCACCAAAAGAGATGGTGTTCAGCCCTCTCCTGACACAGCCTGAGCAATGCAGCAGCACAAATGATGTCCATTTTAGTCCCTCTCCTCACTTCCTTTAAATTGCCTCCTTAAAAAACCCACTCATATCACACTATAAAGGAAGAAGGAATCTATAGTTAAACACTTAATTAAGGTATGTGTGCAGAGTGCTTTGCAAATGGGATGGTACCAGAGTGTGCTGTGCATTTGCCATTTAAATTTAGCTGTATACACACCCTCGGCCTCTTGAATGGCTGAAACCCTCCTCCTAGCAGGTGATCACAAGCCTTTCTATAATTGAAATGAACTTAATCCTCACAAAAACGTAGCAGCAGCTGCTGTGAAAGCTGTGGCTGCTCTCCAAGTATTTCTTACATTCCCCTGATCTGTATATTAAAGCGAGACTGATTGCCGTGCTGCACAATCCTGCCACAGAGTGTCTCTTACAAAGGAGCTGCTGTGGTTTAGATTTAAGGGCCTTGTTGTGTTTTTTATATTAATGCTTTTGTCTTTTGTGATGATTGTCACATGAGGATCTGAGCTGCTCGGATATTAATTACTTAAGGCCTGCAACAATACATTAAAGTAAAAGGTAAATACAGATATTGCCTCTCCTTCTCCTTCACACATTATAGAGATATACATGGGTGTTGCCTGAGTGGTGGGATGAAGAAGCAGAGCTGGTTTTGGAGGTAAAGTGAGCTGCCAGCCCAGAGGATGTGTGCAGGATCCTGAGAGGAGACAGCAGCCAGCTGGAACATATGAGAAATTACTGTAGCTGCCCTCCTAATTTAACCTTCATGCCACAAATCTCTGCCTGAATCCCAATGTGCTGTGGAGGAGTGGGACAAGGAGCAGCTCTTTCTGCAATTCCTGATTTCTCACTGTTATTTTCACTGTCTGCCTTCTCTCCTTTGAGTCCTTCCTCCTCTCCTGTCCCTGGATCTCCCTGGCTTTGCTGAGTGGCACCTGGCATTCCTGCAGAACGGACAATGAGCAACCATCAAGCGACTTCGCTGGCAGGAGAGGACATCATGACCTCAAACCCAGCAGCAGAAATCCAGGAAAGCGTGGCTCAGCCAGCTGGATTGTGCCGAGCAGCACTGAGCTCCTGCTCCCCCAAAGCCCCAGCAGTAATGAGGGGTCACAGTGACAAACCCTCTGACCAGTACAACCACTGGAATTGAGGGGGTCACAGTGACAAACCCTCTGAGCAGCACAACCACTGGAATCGAGGGGGTCACAGTGACAAACCCTCTGAGCAGCACAACCACTGGAATTGAGGGGGTCACAGTGACAAACCCTCAGAGCAGCACAACCACTGGAATCGAGGGGGTCACAGTGACAAACCCTCTGAGCAGCACAACCACTGGAATCGAGGTGCCACTTGCCTGGGAGGGATTTTTCGCTGGATTCCAGGGCTGGCCGGTCCCTGCCGAGCTGGACTCGGGTTTCCCATTTGCTGTGCTATTGCTGCTTTATGGCCTCGACTCCCAGCACAGAAAACATAAACTCGATCTTATTCCAAGTGTCCCTTCACCCCGAGCCAGCCAGGGCACACGCTCCCGTTCGCAGTGTGACATCCCAGGCTGTTTGAAGGGCAGGACAGAAGATGGTGCTGCCGAGCCAACATATTTTAACAAGAAAACTTCCTGGAGCTGCTGGGGTTTTTGACAGCTCCTGTTCCAAAATAATCTTTGTTTAAACTAAAGAGTTGTCAAGGAGATAAGTTTAAGCGGCACATGAGCTACAGAGAAACATCCCACAGCAAGATCAGGAGCAGATGTGGTGAAATATTGATGGGCCAGGGTTCCTAATTACATCTCCTTCTGAGGAGCTGAAATCTGGAGCCTTCCTGCTTTGTATGCGGCACCGCCGGGATAAAGCGATGGGATCCCTTGCAGAGCTACATGGGCAATTGGGCTGGGATGTCTGTGGCTAATGAACAGGCATCAGCCTCGTGGGAGCTAATGAAATGTTCAGCACAAAATGTGTCACCTCCAGGTACCGTCTGTGCCTCGCTCCTGGAGTTTAATCCTCTTCCCTGCCGCTGCCTGGGCAGCCGCGCTCGCTCTTTGCTGAATCTTCTCCATGTAAAACAACAGGGGCAGCAGAAGGAACAAAAAGCACCTTTGATCATCAAACTGGGAGAAATGGTGTGAAGCTCTTAGGCATTTATTTATTTATTTATTTATTTATTTATTTATTTATTTATTTATCTATTTATTTATTATTAAGACTTATGTTACCCAGAAAAGGCAAATAATTTCCATCCATAGTGCTGGCTGCTTATTTTTAATAGGGAAACTTTAGCTCAAACTGAAAACAAGTATAGGAAACTGGTTTAGTTTCACATCTAGGGTACCCTCATGCTTCACAGTTCCCCTGCCTGGGAATTTCAGTGGTTTGGTGGAAAGCAACATCCTGAATTCAGACGCCTTTTCTAAAACCAATTTATGTGGCAGCTGTAAATAAAGTGGCTGCGAAAGAAGGGGCTGTCTCCCAGTATTTAATTTCTAGCTCCCATGACACCTCTAAATGCACCTGAGCACAGGGTGCTGAGCACCTAATGCACAGTGGGACCATGTTCTGCTTTGTCCCTTCTAGCAGCCCCATGCTTGGTGAAGCATGTGTGGCTGACAGGGCTGGAAATCAGAATTCATGCTGCACCTCAGCACTTCTCGATGCTGACAAATGAGGCCGGTGATGTTAATTCCTCTAGAAAAGGTGCCACACACAAGCACAGATGATGATGGCAGGAACAGTCAGGAACCTTCACTTTGGCCTTAACACCAGTTTTCTGGGTGAGCTCAGTGGAGCCACTGTGTCTTCTTGTTTTCACTTCTCTGGCTCTACAGCAAGAATAATATTTACCAACATTACAGGCCACACTAGAAAGATTAATTAGCTAATGCTGACTGAGAACTTTGAAGACACAAAGCTAAAAACTGCGTATTATAAAATAAATAAGAGCAGTGAAATCCTCATGCATCTTTCTTCAATAAATGCTTATATACCATTCTTCTACATCTTCTATCAATCCAAACTCTGGCAATACAATACAATACAATACAATACAATACAATACAATACAATGCAATACAATTCTCAATACAGAATGGTCTGGAATCGCCTCAGTTTCCCCACTGTGTCTCCAGAACATGTATTAAATAGGATGATCACAAGCTTTTACTTATTATTTTGTCCTAGCATTCCTGAACAGTATGGGAATGGGTGTATGCAGATCAAACACAGAGACACCAGGCTCAGGGACTGGCCCTTGAGCCTGTAATCCAAAACCACTTAACAGGAGCCTACATTTATTAAACGAGACCATCAGTCTTCAGCTATTTGTAGAAGAGCTGAAAGGAGAGGAAAAGGCAGTGAATCTTTCATAACATGACAGCATTAGAGGCCATCTTTTCCTGCAGCTCCTGTATTTCTCTCAGCATTTTCTGTGCAGCAGGTCATTATGAATTACTAATTACCAGAGCAGGCCAGGCGGGTCTGTCCCTGACCTGCTGTGTAAGCTGGGCAAAAAAATGGGTCTGTCCCCTCTGCATTGACTCTGTGTAAAATATGTGCTCTGAAGAGGCTTGAAGCTTAATATAGGTCTTGTTAAATGTTCATAAAAGATAGTGAAACCCTTAGATTAAGAGGTACACCAGAGGAGAATGACAGGGTTATAAAATCTATTTCTACACATAACTCATATTTATATAGGGCCTTTCAATCTAACAGATTCCCAAGTTTTTTTAGCATAACACCCTGATATACTGTGTTCACTTCATACCAGTTCAAGGCAACCTCCTCTGAAGTGAAATGTGGCAGCTGTTTAAAAGCCCTGAGCAGTAGTAAGTTCAATAATAGGAAGGCATTTATATGGTCTTACAAACTTCAAAGAGTTAATTCTCTGCCCCTTCAGGAGGCAGACAAGGTTTATTATTCCCATTTCACAAAGGCAATATAACAAGAGTGGACAAGAGTGGAGGAAATCTGCACTCCCACAGATTTATAAAGCAAAATTCTGTGCATGAGCCTGAAGTGCTTTTAATCCCACATAGAGAAAACATATCAACATGTCTTATTAAAAAAAAAAAATCCTTTTCTAAAAATAATGATGTGGAGAGAGCTCTGATCTGGATTCTAACACCTGCCACTTCTGGTGAAGAAAAACCCTCCTCAAGCACGTGTTGACATAGAAACATCATGGTCCACAAATGCTTCTGTGCCATGAAACAAATTGGGCGCTCAAAATATACTGCCAAGAATCAGACAATCTGTTTTAAGAGGTCCCAAGAGTTACTAAAACCCTCTTGAAATACAGCAGGAGAGAAAGCTGCAGCAGCCCCAGTCCCAGAGGCAGGCTGGCATTGTTCTTCCACCACATGCAGCTCCACAGTTCTCCCCAGCTGGCGTGCATCACATGGCAATGGTGCTTCCATTGAGCAGGAAAAATCCCTTCTGTTATGCCCAGGGGCTCTGCAAGATGGTCCTGAACTTGGGGAAAGAAAGTTACAGAATTGCTGGAGTTTAACCACTTACTCATGGGGAGCTGGAGTCCCATCCCCAGGTGATATCACTGTTCTCATATTGTTTCTTGAGTGCAGTCTGATCCCTGGGGTCCCAAACACCTTTTCATTTGGTAGCAAAGAAATCTCCAGCTTTCATTCCTCTTACTGTTTCCCAACAAGGATTTGCCCTATTGCAACTTCCACTCTTATTTGCAGGCCAAAATGAGAAAGACCCTCTTGTAGACCACTTTGATCCCCCAAAATCTGGTTGTCTTCCCCCAAAGTGCATAGCCTGTGTAACAGTCTGTGCAGCCTCCCTGCAGCCCTGGGCAGCTTTCAGCTGGGGCTGCAAAGCTGTTTTCAGCTGCCCTACCCAATCTCCCAACAAATGGATCTGGAAAATCTCCCATCCAAAAAGCCAATCCCCTGCAGATGCCTCGAGTCACCCGTACAGCGTGAGCGATGCTCGGGGCTGGTGCAGGGCGAGCTGTGGGCTCTGTGTCTGGCAGGATCTAGGACAGGGAACTGGGAGAGATGAACTGACCCATGCTGAGCATCATCAATCCTCCAGCAAAGTGATTTCCATCAAGGAGCACATTTGCTACACGAATCACATCCCATTCATCACTGCTACTGTCTGGATGTGACTCTGCCAGCCAGGGCTTGGCCTCTCTCTCTCCAAAAAGCCCCCGATGTGCTGTACAGCAGCTTCACCATGCAGGACCTGGGTCAGTGCTCCTGCCTGACTCATTGCCCCCTTCTTCACTTCTTGGGAGCTGTGAGAGCTGCTCCCTTTCATCCCTTTGGCTTCACACTCCCTGGATAAACCTGTGCCTCCACTGCAGCCTCTGCTGTGGAAGGGTGGCCAGGCAAGGAAGGGAGGATAGGTAGGGGAAAAAAGGATACCTTTAGCACTGCTGGCACCATGCTGCAGGCAGGTCCTGTGCCCTCCATCCCCTTCCTGGAGCCGTGCAGCTGAGGCAGCTGGTCTGAGAGCAACATGTTCTGAAAAGCTGCTGCAGGGCCCTGCCAAACCACCTGGCCTGAATTCACTGCCTGAGGCTGACACTCCTTTAGGCACACAAATGAGGAGCTTTGGTGCTCAGACATAAAGTGTGGGCCTTTCTGACACTGTGAAACTCAAACCCAGGAGTAAAATCATTCCTTACTGCTATGGCACTGAGCTCACAGCACAGAGCGTCTCACCTTCACTACCATGCAAGTCAAACATGCCACCAATCTAGATGATGGCCCAGGGGAGGAATCTCCTTGACATATTTGATGCCTTATGAGACAATGCAGATGTCGTGGAGGAGATCCTGTGACTTTGCTTCCTTGGCAACCTCGATGCCAGGAGCCTGAAAGTGCCCCTGGCTCTGCACAGCATCCAGCCACGCTCATCCAGTGCTGCAGCCCTGGAGAGGGAGCAGCCCAGCTCTGCTGGTGGCCTTGGTGGTGACAGCAGCCCTGCATGGGTCCGTGTTCTCCCTGCTCCCTGTGCTCTGTGATGTGCCAGCTCCACAGGCAGTGCTGGTTTTGCTCTCAGTCCCGAGGAATGAGTGCTATGAAATGTGTTCTGCCGGCTCTGGCTGACGACGTTGATTTTTCAGGCTGACAGGGAGATTTGCAAGCTTAAGATGGTTTACAGGTCCTTATTTACAGCTCACAAGATGAAGCCCAGACCTAGACACCCGTATATTTGTGCTCAGAGGTTGAGCTAGTAAAGGAAATGTTTAAATATCTCTCCCTCCTCTTGATTCCCTGCCTGTGGCATGACTATCCATCACAGGTGTGAGTGTGAGGATGGAGCTGCCCGTGTCTCCTTCCCTGATGGCTCTGGGGAATCCCTGAATCCACATCACGGTGTGTCCTTCCTATGGAGAAAGGCATGGCACAGCCCTAGCTGGCTGAAATGAAGGCACAGAGGGAAGCCTAGGTCATTCTGGCCACAATTTATGGGATGAGACAGTGGAGCACAGGCACAGGATGCTCCCAGTCTTCAACTGGTGTTATGTCAGCAGAACTGCCTCCATCTGAGAAGTAGGATTTTTCCGTTAAATAAATCCTACAGTTCTTTCTTTCTCTTTCTCCCCTTCCCTCTTTAAATCTGAAAGAATCCCATTTAATCTGTAGGGAGCTTTTCCTGAACAAAAATCCCCACCAGGCTTGACCCTGACCTTTGCAAATGGAAATATGATGTAGTGAGAATTGAGAGCTGAGAGTCAACTGGCATCTTTGCTTTTGCTGCTGAAATACAGCAGGTCATTTCACATTTCTATTATGAGCCTCAGATAATGGGGAAGAAAATTAGGTAATTCCATTTTTTGGATTAGTTGGTTTTCTTGTCAGCTGGGAGATGAGATCTGATGTATGTGGAGAACGACTGAAGGCACAGGATGAACAGAACAGCTGGCCACAGATATTGTTTGAGATTCTGTTTCTGCATGACCTGCTCCAGAGATATCAAAAGAGATTGTGGCTGTCTCCCCTGACATTCATACCTGTTTTCCAATGCTGACTTCAAAGCGGTTGCTCTGCATTTGCCCAAATTTGAATGAGTTGAGAATCTGGACCACTGTTTAAATATAGTCTTGAAACTTACCTAAGCTTTGAAATGATTGAAAATGAGTTATGCATGGAGACATGAAAATTAAAGTACATCAGAGAACCCACAGGCAATAGCAAGATGTGCAGGACAGGGAGCCTTGCCAGAAGTAACAGGTATTTGTTTATGGGGAGAATTAGAAGCTCAGTTAGGTAGTTCAAAGTGCAAATTGCCCCATGAAAGCAGGGCCTCCTCATCACAGAGACAGAATTCTCCACACAGGCACATGTGAAAAGAAGAGTTTGAAAAATCAAGAGCAGTGTTAGTAAAAAAACAGAAAAAACCCCCCAAAGATCACTGCATGAAACATCAATAAGCACAGCGAGGAACAACAGGATACCAGGCAATCTTTAATCTGGGGAAAAAAAAAAGACACAAACCCAATGTCTAGAAAGCAAAGCCCGATTAAATTTAACAATAAGTATTTTAAAACAAAAAACAAAAACAAACAAACAAAGGAATATGTGTGATTAATGAAGAAAAGTGTTTGATTTTTCATCTCCTGGGGTCTTCAACTCTGGACATTCTGGAAGAGATGCTTTAGTGGCACCTTAGCAAGCTCACTCGAGGATTGAAAGGAACAGATTTGATGTTCTCATGCTTCTTTCTGATCTTAAAAATCAGTGAGCCTTTTTGGATTTGGTAAAGCACTTGATAACATATCACAAAATTTAGCTCTTTGGATGATCTGAATACAGTAATCCATGGACCAAATCACAGCTGAGTGGCTGCAAAGAATACTAAACAGGAAGTGATTCTGTTACAGAATTATGTTTATTAGAACATCACAGAGATCAGGTCTTTGGTCTTTACTGACATTTTTATTGATGACTCTAAGGAAGGATTAAACAAAAGGATGACAGGCATTCACACAGTGGCATTAAGTTGAAAGGGATCACAAACACCAGGGTTAGCTGAAAGATAATGCAAAGGAATCTGGATACTAGATACTTGGGGCAAAAAGACCCCAGTGCAGTGAATCTGAGACCTGGGCAGATTGAAAGTTTCATCTTTGCTGATGCCTACTGGCTTTAAAGGTGATGCTCATTAGGATCATGCCATGGGGTGAAAAGCCTAAGAAGTGCAGTGAGTGGGGAAATGTTCCATGAGAAGCCCTAGAGATGTGACACAGCGAGCCAGAAAGAAAACAATGGAGAGTCCTTTAGCATTTCTGGCAGGCAAGTCATTTAATAAACATGTCCTTCAAGAATCTTCTCTAATAAAACTCGATGTATCATTTCCATTCACCGAGCTGGTGTCGTGTCTGCAAACTGCACTCGGCTTTGTCTCCTCCATGCATTAATTTCCATCCAAATGCCCAGGCAGAGCCTCTATTAACCACCTCTGTAGACAAGAGTGGATTATTCAGGGAAGCGTAACTAACTCTCTCTTATTTCCCTGAAATCTACACTCGGCTCCTCTGCTGGCTGATGAAAATTTAGAAGTGAAAAACTCTACTGTGTTTCCTTTGGTTTAGGTGTTTGGAGCTGGATTTAAGGAGGGATTCTAAATATTCCAAACAAGGTTTAGGCCTTGGAACCTGCTGCAGCGTGCAGGCAGTCTTGAGTTCCCTGAAACCATCTCCCAGCACCTCTTGGTTGGAAGAGAAGGGGGCTAGGACAGGGAGAGGACTCCTAGGGACACTTTCAAATGAAATTTGAAATGAATTATTGATCTGTAAGCAAAATGAATCATTGATCTGGGGAAACTGGGCAAATTTAGCCAGTTGGAGCAGCTCTTCTGTGCAAGTGTCCCTGCCATGCTGTGGCATCCTTCCCTTCAGGACACTGCCAACAGCCAGGGAAGGACACTCTGGAGGAGGGTCCAGGAGAGGATGGAACAGTGCAGCCAGGGAACTGAGACAAGAAAATCCAATGCCAGGTTGCTTTAGATGGCTCCAGAGGACCTGGGGGTGAAGGATTTGGAGTAGGTGGGAGCAGAGGAATGATGTTTGCCTGTAGGTTCACATCACCCTGCCCGGCATTTGCTAAAGCCCTCCTGCCTGTGGAAATGCTGTCTGCATGATTTCGCTGTTCTGTGACCTACCTTACCTCTGACTGAAGCTGACACAAACCCATGTGCAGAGCATCCTGTGCCACCACTCCATCCTCGCTGGCTGGCACTGCTGCCCAGTGTGGCTTTATCTCTGTGTGAAATAAAGGTCATTTTGGTGTTCTGCAGGTAGTGAAGCCTTTGAAGAGAGGCTTTGAAGTACACTATAGAAGTAGACATTATTACTCACTGCCCAGGGATTTGGAGAATGTTTAGTCTGATTAAAAAGGCTTTGCATTCTGCTGGCAGGAAGCATGACATAAAGTGGAAAATTTTTCTGAGCTGAATTCAAATGAATTGATTTTTCTATCAGCCCTTCTCCCAGAGAATGGGTATGCTGTTCCCTGCACTTGATGAGGCTTCATGCTCTAGCAGGGTTCACTCTACCAGTAAGGATTTGAATTTAGGACTGAAGTTTTAAGGGGTTTGATTTGAAATTAAGTTTATGGTACATTGGAAGACAGTAAGTACATCTGGCTCTGGAGAAGGGCTCACAGGGTTTTTGGTGCTTGGGATTTAGAGGGATGGCAGATTTGGCAGGGACAGGAGTTGGAGTAGGGACTAAATTAGCAAATCTTCATAGCTAAAACCCCGGTGCCTCCTTTGGGAGGGTTGTGTGTCATGTTTGGCTCCAAATAGTTCTATCAGACTCCAACTTAATAAACATCACATTCTTTCACAGGTGTTTGGATTGGGGTAAGAAAATTGTGAGAAACAGGATAGGCTTATGAACTAAACATCTTTCATCTGAACTGCAGTAAACCTATTAACATCCCACAGGTGAGGAAGGGTTTGTGGCACTCTGCTGATAACAGCACTGACAGCAGATGTTTAGTGCCAGGCAAATTCTTCACAGCCAACCTCATCTGAAGCGCTGCTTCCAAAAATCATCAGCTGTATTTGGGGTGATGCTGAAAATATTGTAAATGGTGTTTCAGGAAGCAAAAACAAGAGATGGGTAGAAATTGCAGCTCACAAAGGCTGGCTTAAGTGACAATTTGTGTGGTAGCAAGTGACGTTTATTTAGTTGATTTGAAAGGAAACAAATATATTTTACACCCACTCATCTTGTGTCAAAATTTAGTTAAAAAACAGGTTTGCTGCTGAAGAACAATCAAGACATTTCTCCTTTCTGCTTTGCTTTTTAAAGGAACTGGAAAATAAATGTGAGGTTTTCTCACAGTTATGAGACACCTGAATCTTCTGAGCACCTCGATTCCTTCCCCAGGTATCTTTCTGATATTTGAATTAAATACATGATAACAAGCAACAGCGAATTTTTGGCAATTTAAGAAATAATCCTTCGTTTCTTGATTGCTTATCTTTTATTTTTAAATCTAGTAAGGTCATAATCCTACAATTTCTCCCCTCATCCATACAGACCCTCCAGCCACACAAAGATAAGGCTTCATGATGCTAAAGTAAAGCCAGAAAAATCCTTCTCTGTAAATCACAACAAAAACAACCAAACAAAAACTGCACTAACAAACCACAGGGTTCAGCCCTTTTAGAAGGCAAAAAACCACAGTGGTAGCTCACAGATTTCCTGCTGTCAGCACACCTTTTGGTCAGCACACCCTCCTCCTGATACCCACCTTGCCTCGAGACAGTCTTAGGTCTGGTTCCCACCAGGGATTTGAAGCCTGGCTGCAGATGTTAACAGATGTTTCCCTACTTTCCCCAGAGGGCGGGTGCCACTTGCACATCCTTAATCCCCTGTGAGCTGATCCTTGTAATAAGATGCCACAAGGATTTAATCTCACAGCTTCCAGGGGAGCTGCTTCACACAGAGAATTATTCCAGGCAACTCAAGATCCCTGTCCTTCCAGGGAGAAGGCCGGTGCTGGGATGACAGCTACAGGCACAGCTCAGTTAAACCAGGATTAGTCTGCTGCTGCTGAAAGGAGCAGTGTGCCTCATCCCTGCTCCCTGCTCAGCTGGGTGTTGGGATTCCTGGGAGCTGCAAACAGATGTTTGGCCAGGAGTGTGACTCCCAAAGCTCCCTCTTTGGTAGCCCTTTGGGGTGGTTCATGATTTACAGAAGAGCACCCAGGAGCAGCAGCTCCAAACCACAGGCACAGTGTGGGACAGGGAGTGTGCATCACCTGTCCAGAGGCACTGCCAGGGTGAGGTGCTCCACGTGGGATGGACACATGAGTGGCAGGCACCTCTGTGCCCCCCAGCCTTCTGGAGACTCCAGAGGGAGTCTGCTGGTGAGGGCTGCAGATACACCCCGAGCTGCTCTCACAGCAGCAATGCCCACGATGTGCTAGAGCAGCACCTTACAAGGGCTCAGTGCATTCCCTGCTTCTTCTGCCTGTGCAGGACTTCTAAGACATGGGTAAATAGGTACTGATGCATGAGAAGCACTATCACAGCACAGATATTTCCCCTTTGAGCCAGTCTGACTTATTCTCCTGCAATGACAAAATAAGTGCCATGTCTGACGATGGTTCAGCTGCACTGGGAGATAGTGTAGAGATTAAATCCAATTCTGTTTATTCCTTATCCCGGTCACTTGCGATTCTGGATGGAGTCCTGCTACTTGGCAATCACTTTAGCATCATCAGTGAACCTCTAAAACCATCTGAGGCTGCAAGATTAGCCACTACCACCCCGATGAGTTTATTTCATGCAGCTGAAATTAAGAAAAACAGTCTAAAAACACCATTTGCAATTATCTTAAAAAAAAAAAAAGTAGAAAAAGAAAGGCTTGAATTTTTTGTCAGTTGCCTTCAGGTTGCACTTCAGCAGGCCAGCCAGGACACCCTGCATGAATAGGCAGTGAAGCAGTTGGAGGCAAAGTCATAATCGGCTTTTGTGTCCTTTGATTATTGTTATCCAAACTAAACAAAGATTTGTGGTTTACTGCTGTCCTTCCTTTCCCTGTTTTCTTTAGATTAACTGCTGCACTGCAACATTGGGTGTATTAGCAATATTGTAGAACCTACTCAAGAGATAATCTCTGTACCCCAGCTTAATGACTGCACTAGCCTCGTTTAAAAGGAATCTGCTGCTTATCACAGACTTAAATTACAAGCCTTTTGCAGCAGTAACACTGGCTTTTAATGTCTGCAAAAAGCCATAAATGTTTTAGAGGGTTATAGAAATAACAGCCTAATGTAATGTGCAAAGACTTGTCCAAGTATATCTGAAGCTCCTGCTTGCTCTACACCACTGGTCTTTACTGAGCATTAGGACATCTTTGCAGCCCTTGGACCACTCGTGATAGATGAGGCATTGCAGTTTTACTGCACTGCTGGCTGAGGTTATCCAGCAATAGTCACTGGAAGAATGATTAAATCTTGCAATTACCCTGTGCTCTCTTGTCTGACATCCAAGCTCAAACACCCTCTGATGGAGAGGTGATTGCTCCTTGAATTTGTATCTCTGCTACTAGCCTGGCTTTTTGGTTTTGAGATGTCAGAGGTGGGCTCACGGAGCACAGATATCTTACCAGCTCCATTTTATTTCCTTCCTTACTGGACCCTGGTCTTTTCCAGAAGGTGTACTACTTCTGTAGCAATTCCTTGGGAATGTAGTTTGCCTCATTTTGTACACATTTCATTTCTCTCACAGAAACGCTTATTTATTCCTGCAAATCCAGCTTGCCTAAATCTGACGACTGAGCCAGCTTCAATTCCCTTGCTTATTTCTTCTCTGCACAATTTCTTGCAAATTTTCCCCTATTCTGAGGGCTAAAAATACATCAGGGTGCTGCCTGGAGGCCATCTGAGAGCACAAAGGGGCAGCCCGAGCTTCATATGCATTGCTAAGCAGTGCAGGAAGAGCCTTCCCCACAAACAGGGTTGCTCCTCTATCAGGCATCCATAAATACAGAAATCTGCCATTTCCAGAAGCAATTGCATACAGAAATATGCTCACTCCTTTTATTTAGCCAGTACAGACTCTTCCACAGAAAATGCAATTGCTACTGAGAGCTCCAACTTGTAATGACACGGAACAGGTGTAAACGGGAAGAAAACTCAGCAGGGAGAAAAGCTACACCAACTCCCACCCCTGCAACCCGCAGAGCCTTCTACTCCAGGAGTGTGTTTGTGTCAGGAATGAAACACAAGCTTCATCGGAGGGGAAACCAAATACTTTCTGCATTTTTCACTGTCTGAATTTCCTCTCAATTTTTCAAAGTCATGTTCTTCTACCAAAGCTCTTGGGAGCGCTGGCTTTCACAGCCACTGCTGCTAAGGAGAAGATGAAACCAAGATGTTGCTTCCTTGTTATCCAAGTGGGACACTTTGTCCTACATACATGGAAAACATGACTTACTAGGTAAAACCCAAACCCCACAAATTAATTCAGATCCCCAAAAGATGACTGTTCAGATAAAATGTTTATTATAGAAGGGCTGGTAGACTCCCCTTGCTCTCATTTATTACTGCTGTGTTCAGAACAAACCACATGATGCCATTGAAGAACAGAGTTGCGAAATCCCACATTCCAGACCAGGACCCAGGAATGATTCCCAAATTAGGCAAATGACATGTGAAATATCAGTAAAGCATCTGAGGAGAAAAAAAATATAAACCTACAAAAAAGCCAAACCAAAACAAGAAATCCTGAAGCCACTTGAAACAAATTATGCTCTCCAAAACTGTCGTGTTAATGGCTCTTCACCTCCGATATAGTCACTCAAACTGCAGGAGGTGGTTCTTGTTTTGGAAGTCCTTCACACGTCTTCCCTCATCCTATGGGGAAGCACTGCTCTGCCAGAGGGATCTGCCAGAGGCCGGGCAGCAGCTGGCAAACATCTCAGAACAGGCAGGGCCAGCAACAGGGTCAGTGTTTACAAATGATAACTCATGTGAGCAGCACTCACACCAGCGTTCGGGAAATAGCCCGCACCACCAATCTGACCTCCTGCCCAGATGGAATTTTTACTGATTTATTTATTTTTTTTTCCTGAACAGAAATAAACCAAGGCCCCACTTTGGAAACTGGGAAACTGCACAAAAGTCAGCAATGAAATAAAGTCGGAACAATGCCCAATTCAGACGGTCTAGGGGCCTTCTGCACAGTGTCCACGTCAAAATTTCCTCATCCCAAGGAACTTCCTGCAAAACACACAGGATGCTTTTATTACCGAGTGGGTGGCATTTGATACAGCATCCCAGCTGGCCAGGGAGGCCAATGAACCAGGCACTATTTCACTGCTACCTCTCCAGAGGGACACTGCCCACAGGAATACACCTCTGTCATCTCCTGCACGGCTTAGTCACTCATATAATATAGATCATACCTTGCCATGCCAGCCGTGAAGTGCAGAGTTTAATAGGACAGAAATCAGCTCTTTCATCTTTCCCCTTTGTTTCACATCATTTCAGTGTCAAAGTGCCCCTCTCCCCACATACAGTTATTTAGCAGCGTTGAAGCTCTTGCTAATATTGAACACTGAAAGCAAAATTAAGTTGTGTTTCGCAGTATCATGGTACAGGCACTTTGCCCCCTCATTTACTCCTCATCTCAAACACTGTGTGCAGTTTTGGGTGCTACAATATAAGAAGGATATTAAGCCATTAGAGAGTGTTCAAAGGAGGGCTATGAAGAGGGTGGAGGATCTAGAGAAGGGTGGTTGGTCACTGGAACAGGGCAGTGGTCACAGCACCGAGCCTGACAGAGTTCAAACAGCATTGAGACAAAGCTCTCAGGCACCAGGTGGGATTTCAGGGGCTGTCCTCTGCAGGGCCAGGAGTTGGATGATCCCTGTGATTCCCTTCCAGCCCAGGATGTTCCACGATTCCTATAATTCTATGATTTATGCCTCCTGTCTGGCTAGGCTGATGGTACCACTCACATGCTCAGTGCCCCAGGACATTCTGCAGAACCATGCCTGTGGTTTTCTTACATCTTACATTTTTAAAGATGTGAAAGATCTGTAAACACATTACCCTGGAAGCAGGGCCCTGGTGCTCAGCGAAAAGGCAAAAAGGCATAAATCTGATGTAGGAATTGTTGATGTAGCAGCTGGGCCGTGCTGACCCAGCAGCTCGGGAGGTCTGTGCCCTGTTTGATGGCAGTGTGAACCCTGTGATTGTTCTACAGCTGGGCCGATGCTGTGTTGTAATTAAAAGTGGCCACGGAATCACAGAAATAGAGAATTTTGTAGAGGGGACCCACCATGACCATCGAAGTGCAACTCCTGGCTCTGCACAGGAGACCCCAACCATCCCACTCTGTGCCTGCTGTCCAAATGCTGCTGGAGGGTGCTGTAACCACTTCTCTGGGCAGCCTGTTCATTGCTCACCACCCTCTGGGTGAAGAACCTTTTCCCAAAACCCATCCTAAGCCTCCCCTGACCCAGCTCCGCGGTTCCTGGGTCCTGTCACTGGTCACATAGAGCAGAGATCGAAGCTGCCCCTCCCGAGGAAGCGGCAGCTCTGCCCTCACTCTGCTCTTCTCCAGGCTGACAAACCAAGTGCCCTCAGCCGCTCCTCGCACGGCCCCTCCAGGCCCGTCCCCACCGTGGCAGCCCCCTTGGATCCTCTCTAGTAAGAACTGTTCGTGCTGAGCGAGGGAGCAGCGCCGGCCCCGGCAGAGCGGGGCCCGAGACCGCGGGGAGCTCCGGGGGCAGAGGCTGTGCAGGCCTCGGCGGTGCCCGGCGGGGGCTGTGCCCGGTCCCGGTTTTGCCCAGCCCCGGCGGTGTCCCGCCGCGGTTGTGCCCGGTCCTGGCTGTGGACGGTCCCGGTTCTGCCCAGCCCCGGCGGTGCCCGGCCCCAGTAGTGCCCGGCCCCAGTAGCGCCCGGCCGCGGGCCCCGGCGGCAGCGGGAGGCGGCGCCTCTCGGGGGGCGGGGGCCGGGCCGGGCCGGCCGGCGCTGCCTTCCGGGGCTCGGCGCGGCGCGGCCGGCTCGGAACCCGCGGCTCGGGAGTTAATTCGGGAATTAATTCGGGATTCCGGGATTCGGGAACTCGGGTATCCGGGAATTCGAGAACCGAATTCGGCCCCTGCAGCCACAGGCCCCGAGCAGAGCTGGGGGGAACTGCAGGATGTGAATTCATTGCTAAGTTTTATTTCCAAACTGTAATTTCTAACAATGCAAGAAAAGCTCGTTCCATTAACAAGACGGAAAATGCTTAAATCCTAAAATTAGATTGCTAAACAAAAAGTGCAAAAAATGCAGCTGTGCAGCTTTGGGTAGTTTGTGCACAAGGTTTTTCATATTCATCTTAAAGATATTGTTTCCTTCCTGGATGGTTTTAAGGTGTTTTCTGTTGGAAGATAAGGAGATGTTTTCTGCATATCAAATTGTTACCTGAAAATATGTTTTGGTTTTTTTGCTAATTGAACCAAACATACTGCACATGAGTATTTTTTGGGAAATAATTGTGTATTAAAATAAATTCATATTGTTTAATTTTTTCATTTTTTAAAAAAACACAATTTCTTCAAGATTTTTAAGAAAAAGCCACAAAACCCTTTTTTTAATATCTAAGTAAAGCAAATGCCTTTGACTGGGCTTGTTCCTGCTGTACTGACAGAGAGCAGGGGAGGCTCTAAATCTGCTTTTCCAAGGCAAGCTAAAGATGGAAATTGTGAGGGGAAAATGAGCCAAATAATATGATTTTTGATAGGTGTTTGTAGTTTGTCAAAGCTTTTTGTCATTCAGATGACTAATTTGTATAAATAAGTCTGAAAACACTTTGTATTAACATAATTATTTACATAAAATATCGTTATTTTTCTGCTTTCATTAACAATTTTTTGTTTAGTTTCAGATCCGCTGTAGTAAATACTTTGTGCATATTTATATGCTGCTGAGTGTTGTCTTGAAAATGTTTGATAGTATCAGTTTCCTAAAGATGATGTTTATAAAATGCACATAGTTGTGTGAATTATTTATACCAAACGAATGAGAAAGAGATCCTGCTTTCCCTAACACTAACAACGGATCCACTTTTCCTTTGGCAACACAAATATTTATTATATTGTTGTACTTAAAGAAGGCTTAAGCCTCTGAAGTGTCAAAAGTCAAGCTGAACAAATTTAAAAGCAATGAAATGAAACCCGAGTTGGGCACAAAGGATCTTTTTGAATTTGCTGAAAGGCAGGAGGTGCCAAGGGCAGGATGGGAGCCGGGGGTGCTGGTGGTGCCGGATCGTGGTGCAGCAGTGGCAGTGGCAGCAGTGGCAGCAGGGACAGCAGTGGCAGGAGGGGCAGCAGGGGCAGGAGGGGCAGTGGCAGCACTGGCAGCACTGGCAGCACTGGCAGGAGGGGCAGCACTGGAAGCAGGGGCAGCACTGGCAGCACTGGCAGCACTGGAAGCAGGGGCAGCACTGGCAGCACTGGCAGGAGGGGCAGTGGCAGCACTGGCAGGAGGGGCAGCACTGGCAGCAGTGGCAGTGGCAGCAGTGGCAGCGCTGGCAGCAGTGGCAGGAGGGGCAGCACTGGCAGCACTGGCAGCACTGGCAGCACTGGCAGCACTGGCAGCACTGGAAGCAGGGGCAGCACTGGAAGCAAGGGCAGCACTGGCAGCAGTGGCAGCAGTGGCAGGAGGGGCAGTGGCAGCACTGGCAGCACTGGCAGCAGGGGCAGCACTGGCAGCACTGGCAGCAGGGGCAGCACTGGCAGCACTGGCAGCACTGGCAGCACTGGCAGCAGGGGCAGCAGGGGCACTGGCACAGCTCAGGGTCCGGGTGCTGAGCCTGGGCCGGTCCTGCCACAGCAGCCTGCAGCTCCTTGCTCCGGCACAGGCCACAGCAGAAATGCAGGAACACGTGTAGGGCAAGGGGGAACATCCCAAACCACGGCAGGGCCAGAGGAGCACTGAAACGTTCACTCCCAGATGGATTTTATACTGGAAATGCTTTTTTCTGTGTCCTCAGACTCCTCCGTTTGCGTCGCTGGGCAGGATTTGCAGCAGGTGTGTTCCTGCTGTGGAAAGCAGAATGAGAATGGTTTGCCTGCCCGAGGAGTGCGCTGGGACACGACCCTGCCTGGGTGCGGGGTTTGGGAATGGCTGCGCAGGGAATCACGGCACTGGGGGCAGCAGAGGAAATTCGGGACTGGGTGCACAACTCTCAGGCAGCAATTACAGAGCAGAGACAGTGATTCCCTTCCCTGAGATGTGAAATCCCCTTGTGTGAGCGTTTTGGAGACAACCAGTCGTTCGTAAAATATAAAATTAAGTTCCCATTTTTTTCAAGCTAAAACTGTATTTCAAATTCACCAGCTGTGTTTTCTGGAGTTCTACAGAAGGGAAACATGATTTGGGATTTCAATTATAGCTCCAAAAGTGACAGCAAATTTGAAAAATCTCAATTCAGCAAAGGTGCTTTTCCTTTGGGGAGTGCTTTGGGAATAAATCCCTGGGAAGGAGTGCATCAAGAGAAAGGAAGATGGGAATTCTGTGTAAAACATGACCTAGAATCACAATCTAAGCGGGTCCTGTAGGACCTTTTTCTAAAAGAAATACCACCCTCCTTTGAAAAACTAATTTTGTGGAGGTGAAAAAATCCTTAATTCCAAATGCGACAGCGCGGATGGGAAGGGCACGAGGCCGGCGTGCGAGGGAAGCTGCTGGAAAGGCAGCGAGGGAGCGGCGTGCTCGGAGCGAGAGCGGCCCTTTCCCTTTTCCCCTTTCCCATTCCCCATCCCGGGCTGCGACACCGACAGCGAGGGACACAATGGCACGGCCGTGCCTCGGAACAAATAAATAAAACATGCGGCTCGTCCGCCGCTCCCTCCCCGCCCGGCCAGCCCGGATTACATTTGCCGTGGTCATTTCCCAGCGCTCGCCTGCTGCAAAAGCGCCCCTGGCCCCGCAGCGAGGCCCTCGGTGGCCGCAGCCCTGCCCTGGCAGCACCGCAAACGCCGCACCTCGGACTGGGGCCCAAAAACTCATCTGGAACTCCCAGGCGGCCCCTCATAAACACCCGCTCCCTCCGGCATGGGGCTTCCCACAGCCCCGGCTGCGGCGAGCACCAGTACATTTAATAAGGCTGGGAAGGAGAAAAATGAGTTTGCTCTGCGGTTCTGTTCTTTAGGAACAGAAAAAGGTGAGCATGTTGCAGGGCAGGGAGGGGAAATTTAATATTGCGAGAGATAATGGCAACTATGTTAATATCCGGAATTTTCAATGTACCATAAGTACATTTTGTTTTTCCTTTTAGCACGATTTATAATTAAAGATTTTAATCTGGCTTCACATTGAGTTAATAAGCCCTTTGATTGATTAGGATTCATAAAATTGCCATTTCCCGCTGCTGCTTTGTGTTTCTGGGATGTTCTTTTGAAAAGCCGGGGAAAGGTGAATGGGAAGCGGCCATTGTTTGGGCTGAGCTCCACCAACTCAGGGGGCTCGGGGCCGCTTTATGTGGAGTTTGTCCCCACCTATATCTTGTTGTTCCGCCAAATGAATGCAGATAGAATCTGCTGAGCTACATTTTAGCGATTTTTAGGGAAAACTTGTTGTTGTGTATAATTTCAGCAGGTGTTGCACACAATTGCTGCGTTGTTACTGACCTGTGCTTGATGGAGGAATTTGGGATTAGAAGCAGAACAAAAAGGCGAAGTATTAGAAAACAAATATATCTGAATAAAGCACAGCCCTGATATCCGGGCTCTCGCATGGCTTTCAAAATTCAGTTTACAGTTCTGTGCCCTCACCGTGTCACCTCCTTTGTTATTAGGGGCTGGTGCTGCAGTAGTACCCCGGTAAAGCACTTGTTAGACAAGGAAATGGAATAAAAGGAAGAGGCCGTTTGGCTGCTCTTTGATCACGTTCTACTTGTTTAAATTTTTTTAAACTAAATTCTGATAAATTCTAAAGTCTAAATGGATAAAATGAGAGAGGCAGCTCATGATTTTTAAACGTCTGGTTGAGTGGAGGTGGGCTGCTGGTTTCCCCAGCCGGATCGTGTGTTGTGAGTGTGTGTGTGTGTGTGTGTGTGTGTTAGAGGGGGAAAAAAAAATCTTTTTTCTTTATTTTTAGCCAGGGTAAAAGTGACCCTCTTTAGCCCCAGAGGGGCCTCACTGTGTGGATTGAATCAGAGCAAATTCCCTTTGTGTTTCCTGCTCTAAGGGGACACGCTATTGTTGAGTGCGGGGCCTCTCGTACGCGGAGCAGGGCAGGACCGTGAGCAAATCCTTCCCGGATAATGCACAAGTTGTTTCACAATCGATCCGGCCTCCCCTCCCCCAGCATTCACCCCAATTTACTTGGCACAACTATCATTTCCTGGCCCTTTTATGACCATTCAGTTGTCCTACAAATGCAAACATTTGGGCCAGAAGAAAGGGGCTGGTGAGGCGAGGGCAGGTTGGGAGCCCAGGAACGCGCTGCTGCCGAGCTGCCTGGCCTGGGAGCCAGGGAGCAGTGCCTGGGTAGGGCAAGCGGCGAGCTGCATGTGTCAGCACTTCCAGGGCGCTTAATTGGCTTTATTTTTTTAATGTAAGTACCTGCTTCCTATTTCTGTTTTACACAAAAATATTTTTAATCCTCCACCATTAATTTTCCGGCAGCCTTTGAGACAATTTTGCTTTTAGCTCTCATGTGCCAGCACAGGCTGACAGTGATGAAAAGATGAAAACCCGGCAATAACACAGGGTTTTGCTTACAAATTGACAAAACCAGCCCTGCCAATCCCCGGTAATTTCCTGCATCTCCATAACTGACCTCATGGATCCAGCCCTGCCGGCGCTGATTGGCGAGGTTAGAATGGGAGCGATAAGCAAGGTTCATCCCAAAGAGACACAAACAAACAAACAAACAAACAAACCCCCTTTGCCACAACCCCCCTTTGCCTCTCTAAGAAGTGTGCTGTCCCGCACACCGGGCTGGCCCCGCAGGTGGCTCGGGATGCGGGATGGGTGCTGGGGATGTGGGATGGGCTCTCGGGATGCAGGATGGGCTCTCGGGATGCGGGATGGGCTCTCGGGATGGGCGCTGGGGATGCGGGATGGGCTCTCAGGATGTGGGATGGACGCTCGGGATGCGGGATGGGCTCTCAGGATGCGGGATGGGCCATGGGCATGCGGGATGGACGCTCGGGATGCGGGATGGGCTCTCTGGATGCGGGATGGGCGCTGAGGATGTGGGATGGGCGCTCGGGATGCGGGATGGGCCATGGGCATGCGGGATGGACGCTCGGGATGCGGGATAGGCTCTCGGGATGCGGGATGGGCCATGGGCATGCGGGATGGACGCTCGGGATGCGGGATGGGGTCTCGGGATGCGGGATGGGCTCTCGGGATGCGGGATGGGCGCTGAGGATGCAGGATGGGCTCTCGGGATGGGCGCTGGGGATGCGGGATGGGCTCTCGGGATGGGCGCTGGGGATGCAGGATGGGCTCTCAGGATGGGCGCTGGGGATGCGGGATGGGCTCTCGGGATGCAGAATGGGTGCTGGGGATGCAGGATGGGCTCTCGGGATGCGGAATGGGCTCTCGGGATGCGGGATGGGCGCTCCCGACGCAGAGCTCCCCGCCGGCCGAGCCCCGGAGCGAGCGGCAGCGCCGGCCGATCGATGCTTCATTAGGCCGAATTGTCTTTTGCCCATGCAACCTTGAAAACAGTCCCTTAATTACCTGTGAGCAGGCGGGGACCCTGCCCCCCTCGCCGCCCCCCTCCCTCGCTGCCGGGGTCACTCGCGGCCCCTCGCCGCCGCCGGCGCGGGGGGCGGGGGAAGAAATATGGGACCCCGGGGCGAGAGGGCAGGGTTCAAGTCCAGAGTACAGATCTATTGAAGAGGTTTCAGACAGCCAGGCCTCCACTTGACTTTCCATCAGCCTGCCCGATTCAATGCGCGGTGCTGCCGGCGCTCGGCGCGGCCGCGGCTCGGCCGGGCTCAGCCCCAAAACCGCGGGGATTCGGGCCAGGGACGGGGGCAGGGGGTGTGTGCCCCCCCCAGAGCTGCATTTCAGGAGAGACGGCTGCACGTCACCGTGGGCCCTGCAAGCAAAGCCAAGAAAGTGCATAAATAATCTTATTTGTTATGCATTATTAAAAATTCAGAAAGATTTTAAATTCAAGTGATAATCTGATCATCCTGAGGGATAGGTTTATATTTAATAGCCAGGTGTTTTACCTATTCATTTGTGATGGAAAATATTATAATGAAGTAATAAACTGTAGCACAGAAATGTTAATCATATATACGTGGTCTGCAACCCCCCTGAAATCATAGACCCCTTCTGCTGTCCCGAGCTGTCTTTATTGGTAACCTCATGATTTAAGATAATTTAGGTTTTGGGACTATGCCCATAGACCTCGGGGCACAGTTGTTAATAATGGAAAGCTTATTTGACTGCATTATTCTCCTTCTGCATCTTATCTGTTCTGCTGTGAAGTTTTTCTGATATCATACGCTGTTTCTTTGTTTCCTATTTTAGAAGAACATGGAACAAAATCATGAGAGCTGTTGAGACTATTGCAGATCTGATATAATGGGGTAGAGGAATTACTGGGAGATGAAGAGTTGTGGAAGGGTTCGGCTTTAAAAATTCTCAGAGTATTTTCATTTTAATGCAAGGCTCCTCAACGATGCTGAGAAATGAGATGCCTTCCAGCGCTCCATCTCTGCCCCCGCCTAAGAACCACCTCCTTCCAGCCTGTGCATGCACCCCTCCCCCAGGTTTAGGGGACCACAGCAGACAGGTGTCCCTGCTCTTCTGTGCCAGTCAAAAATGAGGGAGCTTGTTGGAAGTGTCTGCGCCAGGTTTCACTCCCAGTCCGGGCCGTGGGACACCTCGCTGTCCCCCCGGCTGCACAGGGCTGTGCCACCCACGGCAGAACCCGGACAGAGCACCCTGTGTGGTGGGGACGAGCCCGAAATCCCAAGGGTCCCTAAATGCCATGGTGGGGAAGTGCTGAGCGCAGCCGCGCTCTGCATCCACAGCCGGGGCTTCGCGCACCGAGCAAGCTGTGATGTCACCGCATTAAGCTAAAATAACCACTGAACATGAGAACAAGAGCGATGGGGGGAGCTTTGATGGGGGAGAGAGAGGGAAGTAGCAGGCATATTACCAGTCCTGCATGTGGATCACAGAGCCAGATTGTGAGCAATGCCGGCGCTCCAAGTGTCTCCTTAGCAGAAAAGGGAGAGGGAGCCAGCAGCCAGCCTTCAGCCCCCAGCACCAGAGCTCTCGCCGTGCACTCGGCCAGGGTGTCAGAGGGCGTGAGTGCATTTTTCATTTCTTAGCCTTTGTGTGGTCTGCCAGGGCAATTGGATTCTGTCTGTATTTCCATGTATTTGCCTAACCGTGCTGTGTATTTCTGTCCTGGATGTGAGCAGGCATTAACACGTACACTCACACGCACGTAAATAGATGTAACGGAAATGGATACACAGGGAAGACATAAAAAACAGCCCGAGAGTCAGCTTTCCACCTGAACAGCCCACCTGGCGCTGCCCAGTGCTATTCCCAGTTCCCAGGCATGCAGGAAAATGGGCTGTTACTGGGAGGGAAGGACTGGAAAGGAAAAGGAGGAATCTTTCTTTCCTGGCCTCTGTATTTAATGTTGGCCTTTGTGTGGTGTAAGGCCAGAGGAAGTTGCTCGTGGTGATGGTGCTGGTGCTGAGAAGCCATGGCTCAGATGGCTGTCCCGAGCATTGCAGGGAAATGCAGCCCAGTTCTGATGCGCTGGGATCCTGCAGGCTCCTGTGGGAGCTGTGCTTGCAGGCTCTGCTGGGACTGGTGGGAGCTGCACCACATCTGGGGGCACATCTGTACCCCACACACAGCACACTCACTGCTCGGGGTGTGCAGCTCTTGGAAATCCTGCAGACTGCTGTGCCTCCGCCATAACTCATCCTGCATCCAACCTGATGTCGGCGGTGGAGGACAGAAATTGAGGAGAGAGTGGGATTTAACCTCAATTCTTCCCACTAGATTTCCAAGGCGGTGCAATTTATGGACATGAAGAGGAGTCTTATGAGGAAGGGCCAAAAATGCAGCAATTTAAGAGTAGGGAAGTGCCAAACAGTGGTACCAGATCTAAGTCATAACCCCATGTCATAAAAAGGTTCTACAGCTAATGTAGCCTTTTCATGTTTTTTTTCTTTTCAGTTTTCTTGTTTCTAGATAAACCAAAATTAACAGAAATGCCAAAAAAAAAAAAAAAAAAAATCAAATCAAGTTCCTAGTGGTCCCTCTTGGAGAGGTGGAAAGGGCCATTGTGAAATCCTGAGAGTGCTTTTTGTGCCTGCCAAAACCACGGACCCTCCTTGAGCTGGGGGAGGCTGCCAGGCCCAGGGTAATGTGGGGTTCAGCTCTTGTTCAGGTGTGCAAATGGTCTTGGTTGCCGTGTGTGTGTCCATGTGTACCTGTGTGTGTGTGTGTAGGTGTGTGCCTGTGTGTACAGGGGTGTGTGAGTTACCTGTGTGTGTGTACAGTGTGTGTACGTGTGTTACCTGTGTACATTCATGTACCTGTGTGTGTTACCTGTGGTGTATGTGTTACCTGTGTACATTCATGTACCTGTGTGTGTGTTACCTGTTTGTGTGTGTTTCCTCTGTGTGTGTGTGTGTAGGTGTGTACCTGTGTGTACAGGGGTGTGTGAGTTACCTGTGCGTGTGTACAGTGTGTGTGCATGTGTGTTACCTGTGTACATTCATGTACCTGTGTGTGTGTCACCTGTTTGTGCGTGTTTCCTGTCCTGGTTTCCTGTGCCTGAGCAGCTGGGAGGTGTCACAGTGTTGTGGGGAGCAGCTGAATGTCGCCAGTGCCTGACTAATCTGACAGAGCTGTTGAGGTGGCTTGGCTTCATTTATGTCGGTTGAAGCTGTGTGTGCTGAGAATCTTGGAAACCTGGGTCTGTCTTGCTCAGGCAGATCTGGAGTACTCTGTCTTTGTTGAAAGGTGCTTTTCTGTTTACTCATAAACCTCAGAGCTGTTGGCAGCACCCCCAGCACGGTGGAAATGAAGTGGGTTTCCCTCTGTGTTGGAACAGCTACAGCAAGCCCAGTTCAGTGTGCTGTGGGCTCGAGTGAGCAGGCTGATTCCCAGGTTTTTGGGGGGGAGATCTGGTATTGAGGGGGTGTCCAAAGACATTTTCTCTGAATAGTAAGCCTGGATAGTCCTGAGCTGTGTCTTTGCTGAGACCATCTCTCCTGGTTCTGTAGCACCCGAGAGCTTGGCGTGGCCCAGCAGCTCGCTGTCCCTGGGCAGAGGGGAGCAGAGGCTGCCCTGCAGCTGTGGCAGCCTGGCCTGCTCGGGGGCTCTGCACACCACTCACTGCTGCTGATGAGACCCTGGCTGTTCTGGTGCTGCTCTGAGTCTCCGAGTGCCTGGCACAAACCTGCAAGCCTTGGGACTTTTTTAATTTTAGATTAGCTATGGAGATGCAAAGTTCATTGTGAACAGCAGTCTCTTGTGCTTCCATGCAGTGTAAGTCAAAAACTTATGAAGAAGGAAGAAAAGCATAAACCAAAGACTCAGAAAGTTGGGGTGAGAGCCCAAGTCATTTAAACCAGCAAAGAACCATGTTTGGTGTGTCGTGCAGGTGAATTGCTGGGATGTGGTGGCAGGTTGCAGGAGCTGAGGCTTTGGGGAGGTGCACAGCCCTGGAGGTGTGGGTCTGGCCCCTCCTCGCCAGGCACCGTTTATTTTTCAGCACTTCTGTCTAATTAATATAAGGCCTGCTCAGGCACAGCCACCCTCGTTGGACGTGTCACTCGTTAATCACGCGACCCTCCTAGCCTTGGGTAATGACCTTGAAAGAATATATCAGCCCATGATGGCGGGAGTGAGGAATTAAATTGTTTCTCTGAGTGCTTATGGTCATTGCTGACAATTTATATGACACAGCTGCCCTAAGCTGGCCGTGCTGGCCATTGTGCCGCAATCATTTTCCCTCCGGGAAGCTCTGGCTGGGCAGGGCTGCCTGGCCTGGGCAGCTCCTTTGTGTGAGGAGGAGGAGGAGGAGAAGGGCTCTGCAGTCCTGCCTGAGGCTCTGAGCCCAGAAATCCTGGAAGCCTCTGCTGAGCCTCTCCCCAGCCGTGTGACATGGTGGCAATGGTTGTGCCAACCCTAGGAGTGCCAGGATCGAGCTCCCGTTCAGCAGGGCCTTCCTAAGGTTGGGAACGTGAGAAATGGGCAGCACAGCTTGAACAGGCTTGAGATTTAGTAAGATTTGGTAGGATTTGGGTACAAACACATCCCATAACCGTGCACATTTGTGTGCAAAATTAGGCAGACCCTTTAATTACCATAAGAACCCACGTAATACTGTGTGTGTGTCCATGGAAATTAAGAAGTAAATTTTAAGATATGTTAATGTAAGCGTTTATGGGTTACTATCTGTATTATTATATTTTTGTCTTTTCCTAAGTGTTAAATGTACTTGGGAAGGTATTTATTATTTGCAGATAATGAGTAAATGGCTTTCTTAGTTGTTACATATTGGTATCTGCTTTTAGACTGATGAAATAATTTGTTACAGTTATTCAATCATATTATTTATAGAAAACATGTAGCTGAGGATCTAAACATCAGATTGTTCTGCTGTTGCCATATGGGCTGCTTTTATCTAAATATAAACAGTTGATAATTATCACTAGAACTATTGGCTAAAATCACAAAATAGACCAAGAACAAATAACAATCTCATTCTTCATTAACATTTTAAAAATGAAATAGATGTCCTTGTTTATGCCTTCAGTAAATTTGGCTCTGCTTTTACAGAGCTGTAAATGAACCAGAACATTTGTTTTGTATAATCTATACAGTATTATATGTATATTTGTGTTGGTGAGCTCAGGCTGCTGGATTGTGAGAAGGCTGGTATATATCCAGCTCCACAGAGCTGTTATAAAGTACATGTATTAAAGTATTCATAGAATCATGGAATGGTTTGGGTGGAAGGGGCCTCATAGCCCATCCTATCCCACCCCTGCCATGGCAGGGACACCTTCCTCTGTCCCAGGCTGCTCCCAGCTCCAGTGTCCAGCCTGGCCTTGGACACTGCCAGGGATCCAGGGGCAGCCACAGCTTCTCTTGACAAGTATTGATTGCTTCCATCTCAAATTCCTTTAAAATGCTTGGCCTTTTCATTGGGTCTAGTGGCTTATTGTTCCTTTATTTTTCAATTTTTTCCTGTTTCTTGTCTCTACCACCTCCATGTGTGGGTAGCACACAACAAAGGATATGTTGTCACCTCAGTGTTCTGCTGGCTTGAATACCTCAGGGAAAATTATGCAAGTCAGCAGCAGCCACGTGAAACTTTCCTGTAAAATACAGACAAAAACAGGCAAAAATGAAGATGGTGGCTAGGAGGAAATATTGTCTTTGTATGGACATCCTTTTTTATTATGTGGTTAGAGGAGAGAATAAGGAGTTTTAGTTATGCCAATGATTTACTGCGTGAAAAAGGACAGATTAATTTTTGTTGTTGTTCCCATTTCTGTATTTAAGATTAGGGTTCAAAAATGGTAGCAGTTCAGTATCAAAATTATTATTCACGTGTGTTTGGTTTGGTGGCACCTTGGCCTTTCCAAAAACTGCAGCAGTTCCTTGTGAAGGGACCTGTCCCCGTGGTGGGTGGGGTGTGGAGGCTCTGGCTGCTCAGGTGAGCCTGGCTGGGCTCAGCAGGGCCAGGACACCTCTGAGGGCTCTGGCTGCTCAGGTGAGCCTGGCTGGGCTCAGCAGGGCCAGGACACCTCTGAGGGCTCTGGCCGCTCAGGTGAGCCTGGCTGGGCTCAGCAGGGCCAGGACACCTCTGAGGGCTCTGGCTGCTCAGGTGAGCCCGGCTGGGCTCAGCAGGGCTGAGACACCTCTGAGGGCTCTGGCTGCTCTCCTGAGCCCAGCCACGTTGTCTCTGTGCCCCCCAGGTGCATTCCTGTCTGTCTCACCTGCCGGAGAGCAGCACCTGCAGCTCATCTGCGCTCAGAGAATCCCTCCCGAGGGCAAACCCTGCAGCAGGGGCTCCTCTGAGCAGCAGGCTGGTTTGGAGGGGAGCACCAAGCTGGTGGGAATGGTTTAATTCCCGGTGGGGGATGAGTGCTGTGGACACGAGCCCAGGGCTCTGCACAGCAGAACCTGGCCGGGGCTGGCGCTGGCACTGCTCCAGTGTCCCGTGGGAAGGAGCCCTGGGTGCCTCCTGAGCCCAGGCACCAGCGAGGTGTCGCCATTCCTGACTGAAACTCCCTCTCGGATCGGCTGAAGGGCGAGCGAGCGCTGCAGCCCGTCCTCGCCACGCTGACGTCAGCCTTCTTGTGCGGCAAGGATATTTTAAATTTGTTTATCTCTGTGATATCAGGTGGTTTGGTTGCTGCCAGCCCACATTAGCATGGCAGAGCAGCAAATATGTACATATATATTTATATTTAGCATTTTTTTCTGGTATGTTCAGCTGAAAAGGCTTGGCTTGATTAATATTTTCCGCTGTCCGGTAACCATGGCAATGGGGTCAGCAGATATAATACTTAATTTAATCTTCCAACTGCCTCAGTGTGCATCACCAGTGTCCCGAATAATAGAAAGCCTTTTGCTTCTCTCTCCCTTCCTCCCTCCTTCCCTCCCCTCCCTCCCTCCCTCCCTCTTTCTCCCTCTCGTTCTCTTGCTTCATATATTATTATCTTCGCCAGTGGCTCCCTCATATGACCCAGAAGGAATAAATGGTGGTTTTGCATTCCATGTATGTAGCTTATAAAATAAAGAAATAAACTCCAGTGTGTGCAGCCCCCGTCCCCAGGCAGGCAGAGCCCCCCCAGCTCTCCGTGGTGCCCCCTCCCCGGCGGCTCCGCAGCCAATCTCCAGTGCCGGGGCCGTGGGCAGCGTGGAGCTCGGCGTGGCCAGCGCCGCGCTCCAGCCACGCGCCCGCCGCGCCTCCCTCCCGCCCCGCCCGGCGGCCGTGGCACTCCCGGTGGGTCCAGTCCATTGCTTTGTCTTTGCTCGGCCCAGGTCCCCCTTAGGAATTGCATTTTGCTCTTTCGGCTTCATTTTTTTGAGTTGTTTTGGTTTGTTTGTTTGTTTGTTTGTTTTTAAACCATTGCAGTCGTTTTTCATGGCGAACGCTGTCACTTTTGGGTTGGTTTTGTGGAAAGAGATGACCTGTGTACAACCTCCCAGACAGATTTAGTCATACTATTTTAAAAAAGGGGGGGAAAAGAGCATTTTCCTGCTCAAATACTCTTTTGAATTGCCCAGTGACCAGAGGGGACCGACCTGGTGCAGGTCAGGCTGCTGCTCTCCCTTCCCAGCTGTCCCGTGTCCCATCTCTGGTGAAATAGAGGAACGTTACCAGCAGGGACTGGAATCGTTATTCGAGACATGGGAAGGACATCAGGAGGGAGAGACACCAGAAATCGCAGTAACCAACATTCTTCCTTTTATCTTTTAAATCAGTTTACATTTTAACCGAGCCTTGAATTTAATCAAAGAATAGGGGGTTGCTTGGTTGGTTGGGTTTTTTCTCTCTTTTCTAATGTGGTATTTGGGAAACAGAATGACTGTGACCTCACAATGGGTGAATGAGGGACGTTTTCCTTTCCCACTCAGTGGGAATGAGCTTGTGGGTTTGTCTGTTGCCTCCAACACCATTTCCATGGGCACAAGGACCGAGCGAGCCCACCAGGGCTTGGGCAGGGCTTTCACTCTGCTGATGGTCAAAGCCTGTTAGATGTTGTGACTTGGATCTTGCCCAGGTGTTGAGTTATGGCTGGAAGGCTAAAATTGGGAAGGAACTGAAGTTTGTCCCATCAGCCCAGATCTGAGCCACTGATTTGCCAAACCCTTTGGTCCCAGGCAGTGACTGTGGTGACATTCCTGCCTTTTCCCATCACTTCTCAGTGAGTGCAGGATCATGGCCAAGCTGTGAGCAGGTGAGAACCCAGCAGCAGCAAAACCCAACAATTTCAGTCAGGAATGGCCCCAATTCATTCAGCTGCCTGTATCTGAGGGTTTGCAGTGAATGTGGTTGTCATGCTGGGTTGGAACTCCATGATCCTAAAGGTCCTCTCTCTTAACAATCTGGGATTCTGCACATTAAAAAAACCCGCAAACAACCCAAACATTGGTCCCCTCTCATGTTTCTGAAGTGTTCAGCTGTTTTGTTGGGTGAGGTTTCCTTTACCTTTTGTGTGCAGCTTGTTTTGCAGTTCTTCTGAAGGACAATCTTGGGGCATAAAATAAATAAATATATAATAAATAGAAATAGATCCTGCTCACGTTTTTCAGGAGAGGAGGCCTGAATTAGGAGAAGTGCTCTGTCCTTCCCAAGGGGGAGTGGGGAGGCAGGACAGTGTGGGCTGGAGTCCAGCACAGGTGGGGATCCCACAGCTTCGAGGCTTCCTTGTGCTGGACTCTGGCCTTGACTGAATAAAGATCCAGTAACCTTTGTAGTAACTACATCTCTATTTTCTTTGTTCCAGAATATTCCATATATGCCACTTTTTCCTTTCTGTATCATTAGCAGAAGTACTGATGCCTGCATAGGCTTCATGAAGACAATTACTGAGATGAGCCCTAGATTTGATTTCACCTTATTTTGACTATTATAGTTTAATGATTTCTCTTCTTTTCATATGTATTTAAAGCATTTTATAATGTCCCTTTCTGTCCCATAAATCTACGACATAACCTGCCATAATGCAACTCAGATAAAAAAAATTAGAAATTGAAATTTTTTAGTTTAAAAAGTCTTTAAAACAAATTAATGTTTTTTTTTCATCTTAAACCACCCCAAATATTAAACTTATTTCTTAGGGAATAAGAACCTTCAAACTTATTTCTCAGGAATGGAGAAAAAAATACCAGATCTGTAAGAAGTACAGACTTTCTCTCTTTTCTGGTGAAAAATCCAGACTTGGCTGTTGCATCTCACTGGGTAGAGCTGGCCCTGAGCCCCAACAAGTTTGTGTCACCAATGTCCTTCTGTCTAATCACGTGGATGTTAGGATCACACACACTCTAAGTGTGTAAATATAAGAGCTCTCCCTCTCATGCAAATTTATGCCATAGCATAAAAATATTACATGCACTAATCTCTGAAAATGTAGGAGAAAAATGTGGGAAACAAACGAGCATCCTTTCAGATTTCCAGGATTCCTGCCAATCGTTTGCTATTTGATGTAGAAAGAAGAACAGGAGTGAGTCTAGCACTGAGTGAGCCCCAAAAGCAAGAGCAGGGCCCTGCTCGCTCCCTGGCCCAGGCCTGCAGCAGTCAGATCAGTTTGAAATGTGTCAGCCAGGAGCAAACAGTGTGTACCTGCTCCTGAACAAGCAGCTCTGCTTCTCTCCTCTTGCTCTTCTGTGAGCCTTCTCTGGAGGCTGGTCCTGCTCAGCCTGACTTGCTCTCCCACCGAGATCGGTGGGAACTTCCAAAGAAAGACAGTCAGTAATTGTTCCTTTCAAAGGAAAATTATTTTTGTAAACAAACAGTACTTCTGGCCTTCCCTTTCCTCCCAAAATAACTGGCTCCTTTGCCTGCAGTTGCTGGGCAGCATTTCTGTGTTAGGAAGTGAAGCTGCAGCTCCCAAACCCCCTGAAGGACACTGCTCAGACCCTCTTTGCCCATGTGGAAGAATGGAGGGTGCAGAGATGTGGTAGATTTGGGAATGTTTTCTTTGCTGTAATTTGGCAAATCAGGTGTATTTTTTTCTAGTGATTTTATTGTTTGTTGGAAATTAAGTCTTAAATGGTGTGACTGAGGGTGTGAAGTAGTATCTTCAATACTGGAGCAGCTTGGAGCACAGGAGCTTGTTGCAGTGCTGGTGCAGAGAAGGAATTTGTGTGCTCCAAAGGGCTGGAATGGCAGGGCGACTCCATGGGGTTTGTGCTCTGCTGTTTTTCTTTGTAAAGTCTTGGAAAATAGGTTGGTAGCAATCTTGGGAGATCATTTATTCCATATTTTTGTTTGAGATGTGATGTATCAGAGCCAGCTCTTGCTATACAGAAAGCACTTTAGTGTAATAAATAGCAATGATTTTTGCCAAGCTGAGGTTTGCTGACAGTTCCCAGATTTTACACTTCAGGCAGTGTATTTAAATGACTTACAAGGTGTAAATTGCTGCCTAGCTGCTGTGGAAGCCGTGGCCTTTTTACTCCATTCCAAGCAGAAGCAGCAATGTGCAGAGGAGATGTGGCTGTGGCAGGAGCTGGGCTGTGTTTTCCCCACAGTCCATGGACATCTCCCAGAGCAAGGGCCCTGGAAGGGAGTTCTGCCCAGAACACAGCACACCTGGGGGTGTGTGCAGGTCAGTGCTGCCCCCAGGCAGCATTTCACAAACAAAGATAATCCTTGCTCTGAAGGGTTTGTGTTCTCTTTGGGACCAAAGAGAAAAATATTAAAGAAAAAAAGCTGTTATTGGAAAAGCTTAATCCAATATTGTTTATTGCTCAGAGTTGTTCTCTGTTGTTTGTAGTTTGAACAGTAGCCACCTCCTGCTTTTTCATTAATCATAATTTTCTCATGCTATAACATCTTTTATCCTTCTCTAATTTTCTGTCACACTTTGGTTTAGTGTGGGGTTGTTGGTTGGTTGGTTTGTGTTCTTGACCTTCTGCTGTTTCTAATTTGTGCCCGGTATGCACCCTCTGGAGCCCAGGGAGTAAGGAAATGCAGGAGGGGGGATCAGGACTGGTGCTGGAAAGGGAGAAGGAGCATTTGGGATGAAGAGAGTGGAGCTGGGTGTGGCTGGTGCCAGCCCGGGGGGCACAGAGCAGAGCCTGCCCGGGCACCTGGGCACGGGGCAGTGCCTGGGCTGTGTGCGGGGCAGGAGGGGGAGCAGGAGGAAGGAGGGTGTAGGAGGTGAAGGAGGATGAGGAGGATGAGGAGGTGAAGGAGGATGAGGAGGTGAAGGAGGATGAGGAGGAGGAAGGAGGTGAAGGAGGATGAGGAGGATGAGGGGGATGAGGAGGATGAGGGGGATGAAGAAGGTTGAGGAGGATGAGGAGGATGAGGATGTGAAGGAGGATGAGGAGGATGAAGAAGGTTGAGGAGGATGAGGAGGATGAGGAGGATGAGGAGGTGAAGGAGGATGAGGAGGATGAGGAAGATGAGGAGGATGAGGGGGATGAAGGAGGATGAGGAGGATGAGGATGATGAAGGAGGATGAGGAGGATGAGGAGGATGAGGAGGTGAAGGAGGATGAGGGGGATGAAGAAGGTTGAGGAGGATGAGGAGGATGAGGATGATGAAGGAGGATGAGTCGGTGAAGGAGGATGAGGGGGATGAAGGAGGATGAGGAGGATGAGGATGATGAAGGAGTATGAGGAGGATGAGGGGGATGAGGGGGATGAGGATGATGAAGGAGGATGAGGAGGATGAGCGGGATGAAGGAGGCGAAGGAGGATGAGGAGGTGAAGCAGCTGAAGGATGGCCCCAGCAGCCGCGCTGTGCTGCAGCCACAGCCCCGCCACGCCGCAGCCCCGCAGCAGCCCCTCCGTCCTGCAGACATTTGCTTTACGTAAAGCAGCTCTGAGCTCTGTGAGTATTGATGTAGACATTACCACAAATCGCCACTTAGGGACCGGCAGGAATTGACTAACTGGTTTCAGATCCAATCCACATAACCTGATCAGACGCAAACTTTAAGTACACTTGCAGCCGTGCCAACTGCACCAGCGGGGAAGTGACTCTTCTGCCGCCTTTTAAAGAGGCCCTGAGGGGAAACCATGAAAAGACAAAGATATGGACTTAAGGCTTGTGCTGCAACGGCTGTAGGGTGAAGAGTTAGTCCTGGCATGGAAAATTCAAACAGGACTGCTCTTTGTGAGACTTGGTTTGTAAATATTTTTTTTATAAAACTCACCAATTTGGGTTTTACAGCCACCACAGTCAGTGTGGATTCCTGAGATCATTCTGAATCTTCTTTATATTAAAAGGCCTGGGTGCTCTCCTGTTCCTTGAAAATGGACTGTTCATGCTGCTGGTTAGGCAAAACACTGACTTAGAGAAGAAATACAAAAGCGAGACCATTTCCTAATTTCCATTTTAAGCGTGATGTTTTCCAAAACTCGTGAGATTTGCAGGACAGGAGAGAGGCTGAGCGTTGGCCAGGGCTGGCTGATGGCACCTTGGGTTGGTCTCACAGCTCTGCCTCGGTGTGGGGAGCTCAGGCACGAGGGAACAGTGAGCTCTGCTCTGGGAGTGCCAGAGACAAGAGCATTTAATGCTTTTGGCGTTGACTTGTGGTGTCACAGCTGAGAGCTCCACTCAAAAAGTTGGCAGTTGTGAATTTTTTAGTAGATCGTAACAATCAAACAGGATTCTGCATGCTGGGATTGAGAACTATGGAATGATCAAAGAAGGCGGGAAGAGTGAAAGACAAATTCAAATAATTAGTGGGGAATGGAGCCCCTTGTGCAGCTAAGTTGGGTGATTGAGAGAACAAATCTGTGTTTAGCTGCCTGAATGTGAGGCAGGGAGGGAAGGTGGCTGGTGCTCTGCGGCCCGGGCAGGAGAGGAGCAGCTCCAGGCTTTCCATGCACTCTGCTCCTGAGCTCTGACTGGGCACCGGGGCTTCTGCTCGGGGAATTCTCAGCTGATGTGCTGTCCCGTATTCAGTGTTCCCAGAACTCAGAATTGCCCTGGAAAGCCCAGGAGGGTCCAACAGGGCGCTGAGGACTGTTTTCTTATTACTAAACAGAGAGATATTAACAACACAATGTAGGAATAAAAAAGAAAAAAAAAAAAAAGAAAACAAAGCCGGCCGCCTGCTCTTTTCTTCTCAGCATTATTATTTGTGACAAAGCCTTTGGTCCATTTTTCTTCATAATTTGCAGGACTCCTAATGGGAACAGCACCTCCCAATTACCATGGTTGCCAAAGGCTAATTTGGTTACCCTCAGGATCCACAATAGAGAAACTGTGTCGGCCCTTTGTAGATATTTGCATACTATACATACCGGGAATGTAAAACAGCTGCCCGGGCCCTATTCCACTATCATGGCAATTATGGGTCATTAGCTTTTTCTTTTTTCTCCCTCTTCTTTCCTTGTTCTCATCTTCTAAACTCCGCCAGGCAGCAGAAGCAGCTGATGGGTTCGGAGGGAGCGGCAGCAGGACGGGGAGCCCGGTCCCGCTCGGGGCTGGGAATGGGAGTGGGAATGGGAGTGGGAATGGGGCTGGGGCTGGCACCCCTGAGCCTTCCTCGGCCCCTGCTCTTCCCCTCGCGGCTGTGTCCGGGGGATCCCCGGACACCTGCACGGCCGGGAGTGTGTCCGTGTCCGTGTGCCCGTGTCCCCGTGTCCATGTGTCCCCGTGTCCGTGTGTCCCTGTCCATGTGTCCCTGTGTCCCTGTGTCCCTGTGTCCCTGTGTCCCTGTGTCCCTGTGTCCCTGTCCGTGTGTCCCGGGCAGCTCCCGCAGCGCTCCCGACCCCGGCCCGTCGCTGTCACACACCCTGTCTGTCACCACCCCCCTCCTTGGGGACACCTCCCCGCGCTGCCAAAACTTCCCTGGGCTCCCGAGGGCCCAGAAATTAAGGAAGGGGACAAAAGAGAGCTCCTCTTAATTTGGTTGGGATTCAATTTGTTAATGGCCAGAGCCTTTTAATACTTTATCTCCCTTTTGTTCTGGGCAACGTTTACAGTCTCGCAGTTTACAAGGAAGTGATGGTTTTGCATATACATTAATTTTTTTATGAACTGCTAATTTTATTGACAATAAGGATAGATTGAAAGACCCAAAGCTTTTGTGTTGTTTTGTTAAAGCAAATAAGTAAAGCACAAATGTAAATTACATCTCCAGGTTCACATTAGAGGTTTGCAAATAATACTGAGCTAATGGTTATTGCTAAGGAAAATAGCACTGGGATCAATATTCTATACAGTAGAACGCAATACCTCTCTCTCTTTTAATCACCTCATTGCAGAAATGGCATTGAAATTTGAAATCTCATTTTCTCCATTTGTACAAATTGAACATAAATCATTGTGAGTGAGGGGAGGTTTCGGGCAACTTCACTCTTTGTGGGATTGCATTGCTAATTAGTGCTGGAGGGAAAGGGGGATAGAGCCAGGGCTCCACCGGACTCTGACCTGCCTGTGGATAGGTCTGTAAATTAAAAAAACAGGAAATAAATGGTGGGCTCCATCTTCTCTGCACTGGGGTCTTCAGAGCACTTGTGATAGTCATTTCTTACCACCATTAAAAATGGATAAATAATTAAGAACAAGATGCTGACATGGCTTTTGTTGGAGTGGAGTGTACCTGGTGCTGTGCAAAGCCCAGCTGGCTGTGCAGCTGCTGCCCCAGGAGCCTGGGGCTCAGTCTGGCCGTGCTGGGGCTCTGTGGGTCCCCAGGTGTGTGTGCTGGGGGGTTCTGCTGCTGCTCACACCAGAACAGGGTTAAGGGTACGTCTGAAAGTGTCATTCCTGCTGGTCAGGGTCTCTAATTTGAGTAAGTAGCGTTAATGGGAGAAACAGCCACAGAAGAACCTTTGTTGCTAATTCTGAAACCCTTCTCCTGTGGGTACACGAGCTGCTGTGCAGTGCTGGCAGCTCTGCCATGTGTGTGCCCCCCAGCAGCTCATCCAGGGCAATCCAGGACATCTCAAACACTGAGAGAAAGGTGAGAGCTACTGGGTGAGTGATTCAGGCCAAGAGATGGGAGAGATTGGGAATAAACAGGGTTTTATTTGTCTGTCTGGAGACAAATCCTATGAGTAGGATACTACTGTGAGTGTAATGGAAGGAGAAGTCAAAGTGGCTGGGAAAGGTTCACACAGAGTAGGAGGGTTCCAGGCATCACCCCATGGATAAAGGCTGTTTTAAATCATTCACTATCAGTCCCAGAGATTTATCACTACACCTGTATTTTTCCATCATTTTTGTGCTTTCTAAACCACTACAATAGGAGATAAATAGGGAACTTTATGGGAGAAACTGTTATTAAGGCTCATTATATAAATTTGTTCTTGCCATTTTCAATAGCTGGAAGTGAAGAAAATAAATAAAATACCCTTGAAAGTGAAGAACAAACACTGAGCTGGCAGAGCTGCTAGCAGAGAAGAAATAGCTCAAATAATTTTAAAACGTTGGGAGCAGAAAGCTCAGACTCAAACCAAGGGGTGGTTTGGGTCTAGACTATTTAAAAGGATGAAAAAGAGATCAAATTATTAGAAGTGCTCATTTTAAATCAAGATGCTATTTAAAATGCATATTTGGTTTTAAGGAAAGGTAAGGATACATGACAGAAACTGGCTTGGTCTGTGCTGTCAAGTTCCAGCACATTGAGAAAACATAAAAGTATATATGTTTAAACAAAAAAAAAAGAGTTTAAATAAAACTCTTCTGGAAAACACTCTTAAAAGTGGGCAGGAAAAAAAATTGGGAGTAAAATTCACTCCTGATAAATGTCTTCCTTCAAAAGGGATGGACTTTGTGTTTAGGCAGCTGTCAGTGCTGGAGCAATGGGGAAATGAGCTCTTTAACCAGTAAACTGTGCAGAGACATTTATTTATTTATTGTGTGATTGACTGAAGGTTTTGCAGTTTTGCACATAGAACAGCTTATTTTGAAGAAACAAAAATAGTTTGGAAGGTGTGTAGTTTGCTAACATGTAGGGAGCCGCAGGATCTCCCAGTCCCCAAGATCAGTCCCGGGCAGAGAGCTGGCTGAGCTGAGCTCAGCAGGCTGGCACAGCTGGCATGGTTTGCTCAGGACTGCTGTGGAACCCATCCCTGGAAGAGATTTGTGAAAACTGCTCTTCCCAAGTGTGAAGTCTTTGGCATTGCTGGCAGGAGGGTCCAGGTCAGGGCACCTGGAGGAGGGACAGAGCTGTTGCCTAAACGAGGTGGGGGGATTGTGCTCTGAGAGTCGATATTTTTCTTCTGAATTTATCACCTCATGCTCTACAATATAAATGTTTATAAATTAAATGCATTCATAACGAAGTGCTGCATAAACAATTGATAAATAACTGCAGGCTGCGTGCACGGGTACCCTGATGTTTGTGTGCCCAGTATGGATGAGGCACCAGCAGCTCCTGATGCTGCAGAGTGCTTGGAACAGCGGCTGTGAATTATCTGCTCCTCATATTGATGGGATATTTCTGGAGCATAAAGATAATAATTAAAGTGTCACTTTTTTTTAGTTGCATTCCATATGAAGATCTGCTCAATATTTTATAAGTTGTATTTAGCTTCAGTGGTGCCAGTAGAGAGAATTCATTTTGGGAGCAGACTAGATGAGAAGCTGCTATATTTTTAAAGAAGCTCCCAGTGCAGGCCGGCTCCAGGAATCCCAGCTGGCATGTGCCTGGAATGCTGCATGCCTTTGTGCTGGGAAATGTTCTAAAGAGCCCAGATTCCATGTGGAATAAAGGTTTGTCCTCCTCCTGCCCGGGTGCAGGAGCTGGCCAAAGCGCGTGGCCCAGAGCAGGAGCTCAGAGCGAGGCGTTTCAGAGCCAGGCATCCCAAGTCAAGGATTCTCCCTGCAACAGTCAGAGCAAATGATGCTCTGGGTAAACTGCACAGCTCCTCAGGTTGTGCCTCCAGGCCAAAGAAAGGGTGAGTGAGGAGGATGTGCAGGCTGAAGGAGGTGAAGGCCCTTGCCCCAGGGTTGCCTCGTGGGGAGGCTGCTCCACCTGCAGGGTTGGTCTGTAGTGGTGGTGTAAGATCCAAGGTGTCCTTGGGCTCTGCCAGCTCCCTGACCCTGATCCTGGAGCAGGGGGCAGCAGGCAGAGGAGCTGTGGGGACACAAAAGGCTGAGGTGTCCCCAGCAGAGCAGCAGTGCCAGGAAGGCGTGGGCACCGAGCACCTGGTGTGAGGAATCCACCCACAGACAGCCCCGTTTGGCCAGCCCGGGTCCAGAGCATCTCCCCTGCCCCAAAAGAACCTCACGTGTGTGATGGAAGAGATATTTACAAACCTACAGAGCCCAGAAGGAGAGAATTATTGTATGAGTAATAATAAGCACTTAAATAGCACTTGACAACTTGATTGATACAAACATTAGCAGATTAACTCCTGCAGGACCTGGTGATGGATCTGTGTTTCCCTGTACTGCACTTGGAGAAACTGAGGTATAGAAGCAGATTAATTTCCTTGCTGACCCACAGTGTGTTGCTGGCAAAGACAGAATTAGAATTAGAGACTTCTTAATGACCAATTAGCAAAATTATGAAACAAAAGAGCGATAGCTCCAACAGCTACCTCCAGGATCAGCACAAGAGGACACTGCATAGCCTCAGCATCCTATACCCAAGTAGTAATTTCAGTCAAGAGTTCATAATTGTATCTAGAAATAAGGACTATTTTTATCATGTGTCTTGCCTTGCGTTTATGCAGTTCTCTATTTCACGTCTGCAGATTCTGGCTTTGCAGATATTTATCTATATTTAGATGCATGCAAATACGGCTTTAGCAGTAGAACCATAAAATACAGCCGTCCATAAACTAACTGGGATATATGACTCTCCCTACTTATTGGCACTGCACTTTTGGGTATGTACATTAAATATGTGTCTATTTTACTACCTGGAGAACACAAAATGAGTGAAATCCAGCTATTTGCCTATTACTCTTTGACTGAAAAATTGTGTGTGTTTATAGTTGAGATAGATCCGCAGTCGTGCTGGCTGCGATGGAGCCGAGGTGTTATTGATGGCTTTGGGATGGTGGCAGTGCTCACAAGGAGGGGCCCTGTGTGACTTACGGGGCTCAGCCCAGACTAAAGCCAATAAATCCTTTGTGTCACGCCTCGTCTCGCTGTATTTTGGGCGTGCTGCATATTTTACAGGCAAACTATTTCAGAAAGATGTTAGAGACTTTAATAAATGATTTGTACCATTTTTCATAGACTTTTCCATGTGAAGGCAGACTGGCAGCTACCAGGCCATCAAGTTGTACAAACAAGATTTTAGAAACCTTTACTGATACTAAGTATGATCTTTGTATAAATAATAATGGGAAGATTTTAAGATCTCAAACTTCCTAGGTGTAAAGTGCTTTCCTCATTTGATAAAATAGCAACATCCTTATTCTGTCCTTAGCGAGCTGCAGTAATACTTGGTGGCCAATGTCCTTTCATCAATGCCTGGATGATGCAGTTCTGTGCCTCACTTCACAACTGGGCTTTGTGCCTGAAATTTTAGCAGAAGTTAGGGATGTTTGCAGTGAAAGGGATGGAGGAGGGCGAGTGTGCAGAGTGCTGTGTCCACACATGAGCACTGCACCCAGCGCCTCTGATGGCAGCACAGCCACTCAGGACTTGATCAGGGCGTGGAAAACATCCTGATACATGTCAGCTGGCATTACTTGATGAGAGAAAAGCCTAAATTTCAGAGACATTGGCCTCACTTTTTGACTGCTGGTTTCCCACGCTGGTGGCCTCGTGCTGCTGGGTCCTTCCGTGTGCCCGCAGAGCCAGCCTGGCGTGGCACGGCGCAGGGAGGGGCCTTTCAACACGGGATGTCATTTAGAAATGAAGGAATTCCCAACAAAAACAGGTAGTGCTGTAAGACAGGAATTTGCATACAGGCCTAGAGGCCTCCAGTGCTTGGCGAGGGGTTGGAGGAGGCCAAGGCTCCAGGAGAATTGCCTTCAGCCCAGCCAGCCCGGGTTAATCCCTGCCAGGCTCCGAGCCCGGCCCATGGCCCAGGGCCACCTCAGTGCCCCCAAAATCAGCTCCAGAGCCCTGGGAGGGGCAGGGACAGGGACCTGACCCCCCAGCGTGCCCCATCCACCCCAGCTGGGACAGAGCAGCCCAGCGTTTGGAGCATAACAATAATTCTGCAGATCAAAGCAGCTCTTCTTCAGACAGTTACAGCAAAATTGAAGCTCTCCTCCAAGAGCATCACTATAGTGCTGTTTTTAATTGTTTATATAGCTTATTTAGTTCCCTTAACTCTTTCCCTTTGATCTTTTCTTTAT
>JANRGV010000008.1:19370971-19408180 GCA_024734035.1 Alethe castanea
GCTCTATGAAAAACCACAACTTCTGGAAGAACAGACTACTGGGAACCCTATACCAAAGCCTAAGAGTGAGAGCAGGCACAGCGTGCTCCCAGAGCTCTGGGACACAGCCCGGGCTGTCAGTGGGGCTGTGCCAGCTCCCTGTGCTGGGTGGGAGAGCAGGCACAGCGTGCTCCCAGAGCTCTGGCACAGCCCAGGCTGTCAGTGGGGCTGTGCTGGGTGGGAGAGCAGGCACAGCGTGCTCCCAGAGCTCTGGGACACAGCCCGGGCTGTCAGCGGGGCTGTGCCAGCTCGCTGTGCTGGGTGAGCACCCTCAGCCAGCCCCGGCGTGCCTGGGCTCTGCACAGGAGAGGCTCCAGCTGGAAGGGGCACCTGTGGGGATGATGCCCAGGGACACCAAGTGCCACTGTGGGAACAGCTGTGCCTGCAGACAGGGTGGGAAAATGAATTACCGTGGGACCTGAGGGGTCACCAGTGCATTGTGACCCCTCACTGCACCAAGCAGACGTTTTTGAAGTACCTGAGATGTTCTCACTGTTCAGGCATTAGGAGGCACTGTGTTAGGAGGAGACCAAGCTCAAATACAAAGGCTCTCCTGCATTCCCCTTTCATGGTTTCTGTCAGGCCACAGCATAGTGAAATGATGTTCATTTCATTATTTTCCTTTTAAATCAAGGGATTTGTTAGGTTTCAATCAACTGCCTTCATGAGCTAATAGTAAACACTTACTTGTCTGTTCTTTTCTCCCCTCCCATTGCACACAGTGAGTTGCTGTGGGGTACCCTGTGCCCCAGGTACAGAGATGGATCTCAGTGCAGCCCAAAGGCAGCTGCGATCTCCAGGCCGGGTCCATCGGGGTGGTGAAACAACGAGATGGGATGGGTTAAACCCCTCAAAATGCACAAGCCCAGAGGGGAAGTGTGAGGCAGGCTGGAAGCTCCAAGCCCTTGTTTTCCAGTAAGCAGCGTGATTGGCAGCAGGAATAAACACGAGCGGGAAGCTTGTGTATCAATCTAATTGTATAATTGCAGGTTGCTTTCTGCCTGGTTTGATGTGCAGATTGTAGTAATGTGGAGTGTCTCTTTGGTAATTTGCTATTAAATCCAACATTAGGAAGTAGTTCAGTGGCTTCCTGGATGGGTACCTGGTGTTTGTGATCTTTACCTGCTGGAGCAGAAGCCGTGCCTGCCTTTTGCTCTTTCTCTTATTTTTGATTATATAGTGGTCAAAGTTTTTCAGCAAGTTGCCGAGGTGAGTTAGACATAAAGGTCAAAATGTGATAACTCATTACCCAGTGTTGTAAAAGTCACTGCCAAGAGCTGAGAGCAATGTTTAATTATTCCCTCTGAACTTGTACAAAATATTATTTTATTTGTGTTGTAATCAGTACACTGGGAACACTGCCTGCCCAGACCTCAGTGCTGCCTCTGCTCAGAGCTCCCAGTCAGTCACTGGGCAGCAGGGGAAGGGTGGTGTTCAGTGAAACCCATGCAGGAAAAAATCCTTAGCAAGACAAAAATGTCAAATAGTTGGATGTACAACAAAGCTACAAAGGGAGCAAGCTCCTTCTTACTGGGAGAACAGGAGAAGGCTCCAGCCCTGCAGGGTCCCATGTCCACCTGGCCCATTCCCCTTACCTTGGTTACAATTTATCAGCTGCTTTTCCAGTGCAAATATTCCTTTCCTGTTCCTCAGAGACAAATTGATTTCTGGCTGCCAATGCTGTGATTCCACACCAGAAGTTTATAGCTTTATCTCACAGCACTGAGGTCTGTTACAGTGTGACAAAGATACACTTGTGTGAATTCTTGAAGGATCTTCCAGATGTTCTGCTCCTTCTGCCACTGGGTTTTTGTATGCTGCTGATTACATCCTTTTCTGGCTTTGTCGTGGTTGGAAAACTGCTTAAGAGCAATAATAATAATAATAATAATAATTATTATTATTATTATTATTTAAAAAGTAGAGCCAAAGCCATCATGGCTTGAAGAGACATGGTTTTTAATAAATTCTGCTAAAAACATCAGTTGAAAGGTAATTCCTAGAAGATATTGCCGGTCAGGAGATTTTCCACTCAGGCAGGTGTCTCCTTGTGCATTATTTGTGCCCTTGTGTGTGCCCCAGTGTTGATGGTAGGATCGTTTTTTGGGATGTTGTGTTGCAGATTCATAGTAACAGGTAACCAGAAATGCTGATTAAAAATCTGCAATATTTCCTGAATAAAGAGAGTTGGCATCTCTGGACCTTTGTTCTTGCTGGAGTTGGCAGAGGCTTTGTGAGGCACTGGTGAGACATCCTGCTCTTGGTGCAGCATCTGGAATTGGTGGGTAAATAAATACCAGACACCTGTAGGAGTGAGGGTTTTCTCCCTCTCCCAGAAGTGTTTTGCCATGACCTTGGTGCAGCTCCATCCTGCCTGGCTCACACACTGGTTGCATCCCCAAAACTTAACCTCTGAACTCCCCGGGGTTATGCTCAAGCCAAAGATCACGGAGCTTTTAGAGATCAAGAGGATGTCAGTGAGGAGGGACGGCGCGATGAGCCTCAGGCACTCATTAGTCCTTGCTGAACGCCTGGAAATAACGAATTTCAGCTTAGTCAACAGCAGTGAGAGACACTCATTGTGTTCAGATTGCCTTGGGATGGCTTCTGCTGGTTGGGGCTGGCAAATGGCGTTACCCAAAGGGAAGAGCCCTCTGTGATGTTCCCATGGGCGGGCTCTGCCCTTGCTCCTGCAAACACAAAGCGTTCTTGGCAGGCCAGGTTTAATTAAGAGCCTCCCTGAGACCAGCCAGGCTGAGAGGGACCCTGGCACCTGTGTTAGGGAACATCTGGGAAAAAGCTGGAATTCTGGCAAATGTCACCACTGCTGCCTCCCTTTGTGCGTCCTCACGCACGTTTCTAATACGGCTGTGCTTTGTCTACCTGGAATATGCAAATAGTATTGAAATGAGAGCTCAGCTTTGTGGCTGTCAGCACATACCCCCCAGCTTCCCTCGAGCAAGTGACTAATGGGAACATGTGTTCTTTCTATTTTTGTGAGCAGGGGAAGGAGGGGAAGGAGGGCCAGGGCTGGCAGGACTGAGCCAGCGCCTCCTTGTCCCCAGAGGGAGCAGAGCCCAGCAGAGGATGGGGATGGTGGCATGGGGCAGGGATGGTGGCATGGGGCAGGGATGGTGGCATGGGGCCTGGGGCCTCTCTCCAGACCCCTGCCCAGGGCAGTGGGGCTGCAGGGCTGGGAGAGGCCCCCAGCCCACTCCCCACACTGCCCTGCCTGGGTCTCTGCAGCTCACACGAGCAGCACAGAGTCCAAACTTTGTCCTTGGCATTGGCCATTTTCTTCCTTTACCCCATCCCTTTTATTCACAATTATACCCATCCCTGTATTTGTTAGTGTTCCTATGGCAACAGCTCTAACTGCTTACACAGAATTGTAATGTCAGGAAACTCTTTAATGTTTCTGTGGATGACTTAATGTGATTTAGGAGAAATCCACCTCATCCAGTGCTGGGCACTGGCCCTGGGCCCTGGGGGCTTCCCACCACTTAAGGTCTCTGGACCTGCCTCCTGTGTGGAGCAGGACTTTTGCCTTCTATTGATTCTGAAAGTTGGTCAGCAACAAAAACTAAAATAATAGCACAGGCTCAGCACACATTTGCTATTCCCAGAGGACTGTAAACCAAAGGCCAAAGGCTCAGATATTGCTGAAGCTCCTGGTGGCTCCAGGCTTTTCCAGTCACATATAACAAGTACTTGAGGTAGGGTACTTGAGGTCTTGCAGAAACTGTGGTTTCATTGTGAAGTAGGAACCAGGAGGGTGTCACAGCCTGCTCCTCTCCAGATCCTCTGAAGCCACAGCCATGCTGGTGCTGAAGTCAGTGTGACCCCTGGTCTGTCCTGTGCAGCCAGCAGGGCTATGGGATAATAACGCCAGGAGATGGTGATAATATAATACTACTACTACTACTACTACTACTACTAATAATAATAATAATAATGATAGTCTGAATGCAACTGCAATAAGGATCCAATACTGAGACTCAGAACTGGTACTTTGCAAATACTGGTGGCTCCATGAACTGCCCTCCCAGGCTGCTGAGAATCTGTGCTCTGATGGAGAGGCACAGTGCCACTCTGCCAGCAGGGCTGTGTTGTACATATGCTCGTTTTCGCTGCTCTGCTTTCAGGTAGGAAATGTTTCCAAAGCAGGACGCCTCTCCCTAGGTACAGATCTCCAAGTCCCAGGGCATGTGTCACTTCTGTCTCCCTCCCCTCTGCCCCATGCAGCCTCACCATCCCCACAGGAGGACAGAGCTGGTGGGCCCCATTTGCCAGCTCAGAGTGTGACTGAGGTGTTGCCTTCTGGTTTTAGTAAGACTGTCAGCACAGCTTTCTGCTCTGGATGAGGAGAGGAGGGTGATTTAAGCAGCCAGGATAGGAAAGTCACTCTTCTTAATTAGCACTAATGCAGTGAAGGTTGTTTTCTGGCCCTGGCAGGGGAAATGGTAATTAATACGGCAGGGAGACAGCAGAGAGACAGACGGGGAGTTCAAGGCTGGTGTGTGAGCCTGTGACCCTGGGGCAGTGCTGGCAGAGACAGTGGGGCACAGAGCCTGTCCCTGTGGGATGGAGGGGCACTGGCCATGTCCCCTGGACCCCTGCCCAGCTCTGCACCACCAGCCATGGGGGTCCTTCACCCGCTGCAGGGTGCAGCCTTTCCCACTCACAGTTTAACGGGGTGTGTGTTCTAAAGGACAGCTTCCTTTGCAGCTCCCAGCACAGCCTTGGGCTTGCCTCCTGCTGCTGCCAGCTGGGCCCTCGGGTCACATCAGCAAAGCCCAGAGCAGAGCAGGGCTCCCACATTCCCAGCAGGAAGATCAGTGTCTCTGCAGGGCACCTTGCAGAAAGGACAGGGACCGAGGGCAAGCAAACCCAAAACATCTGTGGGGTCACGGTGACCTCTGCCATGGATTCCTGTGTGGTTGTGGGTTTTTGGACAGCTGTAGCTCAGTGTTCAGGCAGAATTAGGGGTATCTGAGCTAAGGGAGAGGTGAGCAAGGACCCATTAACGATTGTGGAACAGAAGGTGATGACAGCAAGCAGGATCTCTTGTGGTTGCACTGGAGTCCCCTGTGGTGCTGCTCCCATGGCCTGGCACATCACTGCTGATGAGGAGTTTGCTCAGGATCATGGTGCTGAGCTGGAAGGTGCTGTGCTAATTCCCTGTCTGGGTGAATTCACGTGTTTTCTTCAGAATATTTATTCCTCAGCAAGGTTTTTTTGTTTTGTTTTGTTTTTTTTTTTTGACATGTTATGTACCCACAAGCTTTCAGCATGTTTGCTTAGCACTGTGACGTGGATAGCTGATGTTATGCCCAGGAGCAATGGAGCACGTTTCCTTAATCTGATGTTCCCAGTTTTGTTGGGAAGTAAAACCTGGATGCTGGCTGGTGAAAGGGTCCGGAGTTAGCTGTGCAGTTTATAAAGACATTGAGACTTGTCATTTTAGCTGGGAGAGGATTCAACCAAACCCTAAGATGAGATTTTCCTGAGTCCCTGGAAGCTTGATAAACCAGATAAACACATGTGCTACAGAATTCACTCCTTAATGTTCTAATAAAAATTGTTTAGCTGAGGACTTGACTTCATTACATGGCCTTGGAATCACCTTTTGAAAAGACAGGTGATATTCAAGTAGTGAAGACAACGCAGTGAGTGGGGTGGCCAAGGTGTTTGTGTACCTGCAGCTGCATTCCTGTAAAGCAGCCTGGGAAGTCCTGCAGGGAAGCAGGATCTGGTCAGTGCACTGGCTGTGCCTCATCTCTGGAGGTGATGCCCAGGGCTGGGGGTGCTGTTCCAGCTCTGCAGTGTCACCAGGGAGGCAGCACTGCCCACGTTCCTCAGCCGAGGCTGGAGGGCTGGGCTCAGAGCTGCTCTCTGCTTCTCTTCCTGTGGTGGGAACCCAGACTGAATAAAGCCAGTGTTTGCATTTTGGGTGACAGGAACCTGTGTCATCTTCACCATGGCTGGGAGCACCGTTCTGTCTGAAGTGACAGTAAAAACATGCTCATATGTGACCCCTCCTGTTCAGGCACTTGGTGGTTGTTTTTTGGGGGGGAATTTTCTGGTTTTCTTCATTGTGGATTTAGGGTTTCTCGTTCTGTATTCCAGGGGATTTGTTGGCATCTTTTCTGTGCCTGTTCTGGGAGCCAAAGTCTTTCTCCTAGAGGAGGCAATGAAGGCAAGTGTTTGCTGTGGGGGGCTGGGGGTGGCCGGAGGCTCTGCCCCCCGCCCACAGCCCTGCAGGAAGGACCCTGCTGTCCTCAAGGGCTGTGGGGACACCAGGAGACTCGTGTCACCTCACACTGAAGCTGAAGTGAGGTCAGAAAGGTGAAAAGGCAGTATTTTATCCAATAAGAAACCCAAGGATTTGGATTTGTGCCAGAGCAGCAAGTGCTAAATCATCATATCCCAACCAGGGGATTTATGGCAGAGTTACAAAGATGATAATTTATTTAAGCACTTGTGCTAAGATTTTTTTTTTCCCCTGTTGATTCTTATTAGCATGGAATGTTTTACACTTTTTAAAGGGTATTGTAGTGAAAGAGGGAACATTTGCAGGGAAATGTTACCCAGAATACATACATTGTTTAAATGAGCTGCTCTCCAGCTTCCAGACACACAAACGTTTAAAGCGAGAGGCAGCACCTGATGTTTTATTAATCATACACACATCAGCAAACTTTCAATATCTCATGTTTGTAAATACAAGTAGCAGTTAAGAATCTCTTTTAAGATAAAGCATGGAAAAATATGGATTTTCTCTACAAAGCTGACTTCAGGAGCAGGTCATGGTGTGCCAGAAGGATGCTTCCCAGAGGGATGTGTCCCACTGCCATCCATACTCTGTTCCTGCATGCTGGGTAGCATCTGTTCCATGCCCCATTCCATCTTGCACTGGTAACACAGATAGTTTTTGTTGTTTGGTTGTTTGTTTTTTTTTTAATGAAAGGTGTTTTCATTGTTGTTTCTTGTGCTGGCTTGCTCTCAAGGCTTTGCTGTGAAGAGTGTGTGTCAGGATGAAGGTCACAGGCAAATGGGCAATGAGGAAGAACAGTGGAGCTGTGCAAAGGCTGCACTCGGGTGAGAAACCACAGAATCCCAGAGAGGTTTGTGTTGGAAGGCCCCTCAAAGCTCACCTGACTCCAAGGCCAGCCACGGGCAAGGACACCTTGCACAGACATCAGCTCTGAGTTATGCTCTGGCCTTGGTCCCTTCACAGACTTGTGCTAATGTGTAGGTTAAGTGCTGACATGTGACCATGGGCTGTTTGTGAAATGCAGAAGCCCAAACTTAAAACAGACATATCCCAGAGTTTAGCAGAGTCCTTCAGGTGAGGCAGGCTGCAGTGAGGTGCCAGGTGCTTCTCCTTGCTTCAGGTAAAGCCAGGTCCTTGGAGATGGCAGCCAGGGCTGTCAGTGGGGGTTGCAGGCAGCAGTCCTGGCGCTTCCAAGGAGTGATGATCCAGCACAATAACAGCAGAGGACGAGATTTCCCATTTAGGCTGAGACTACCCAATAGATTGATGTGTTGAATATGAACTTGTACCAGTGAGGATTCAGGGTTTGTGTACAGATTTAATCCAGTGGCTAAACATTCCTCCTGGCAGCAAACACAACTCATCAGTTGTTACCAAGAGCCAGTGCTCTGGGTTTAGTTGTTTCAAGCTGAATCAGCATGTAGGTAGTACTTCAGTTCTACTGTGCAAGCATCTGATTTTGTGTAAATTATTACAGATTTAATCTTTATTCAGGTCTTTGTGTGTGAGTCAGTGACATATTAAGATTGAAAGGTGTTAGGAAAATGTTGGTTGATTCCTCATCAGTTTGTGTGTCTTTCTCTGCCAATTACAGATTCCTCATTGTCTGCCATCAAAAATCACATGAGTAAGAGCATCAGCAGTCTAAAGTGGGCACTCCTGAAATCAATCTTAATTTCATTTCCTACGGCTAGATTTTGTTTGGTTCTTAAGGAACTTCACCTGAAGCTGCTCTGGTGCTTGTGGCCCTGCCCTGGGGTCTCTGGGCTGGGCTCTGGGAGTGGAGGAGTCACTCTGCTGTCACTGCTGGGACACCTCAGGTGCTCCCTGGGTTCAGGGTCCTGCTCTGAACCCCTGAGGATCTTGGGTTTCTGTGGCTGAAGCCATTGCTTGGTCAGGGTCCTCCCTGCAAGATTCTTGCTCAGGATCATTTTCTCTCTGCTTCTATTTTTGATGGTATCTCCAACAAAAGACTCGTGTTGCTCCTCTGTCTGTTCCAGCCTGACACAGTTCAGTGCTGCGGCGCCTACGGGGGCTTGAAAAGAGCAGCCCCCCTCTTCCTCCCCCGCCCCCCCCTTTTTTTTTTTTTTTGGCTGAGGCCAAATTCCTTCACCCAGGCAGAAAGATCGGCCGCTCTTGCTGCCTTCCACTTTTTGAGAGCATTTTCCAGGCGGGCGCGGCTCCCCTGCGGAGCGAGGCTCCCGCTCCATTCGGGGAGAAGGGTGCACTTTGTGCATCTGCCTTTTGTTTGGCCTGAGCCTCTGGGACTTGGAGAAGGGGGAGGAATTGATAAAAGCAAAGCATTTTGCCATAAAAAGAACCGAAGAGGGCAATGGAAGGCCATTTGTGTAATTCCCCAGGCTGTGTCTCTCTGAAAGCGAAGGTCTGGCGCAGTCTGCATAACCCGCTGACTTGGGCTCTGCCTTTATCCTCTACCACGTGCAATCCCTCCTTGTACAGGAATTAGACATTAAAGGCAACTTCACCTGTGCTGGTTTTTTGCAGCATTCTTTGGCAGTGAAATAGTGGAGCTGCATTTGGGATCAGACAAGGGGGGTGGCTGTGAGCAGAGAGAACCCCCAGCAGTTTCCCACGTCCCATCCCAGAGCTGCTGTTTCCCCATGTGCAAGGGGAAGGCCCTGCAGGCCTCAGGGAATTACTGGGATTTCCTCAGGGCTCCCTTTCTGATGGCTCTAACCGTGGTTTGTGGTGCTCAGGGGTCTGCATGTGGGCAGTGTGTTCTGCAGCTCTGGCTCTGTCACAGGGCAGCTCAGGGACCCTTTGCACCTAGCACATCAAATTATCAGGTCTTGCATTTAAATAATTACTGTTCTGGAGGGGCTGCCCATATTCTGCCACTTCCACTGCTGAGAAATGAGAGCAGAGGCACCTCCTTGGGGTGTGGTGAGAAATCCCCCGTTTGTACCATGGTGACAAAGCAACCAAGTCAGAGTGCACTGAGCAAATCCCTTCCCAGTGCAGGAACGTGTTCTGGAAGCTTCTCTGGTGACAGGGGCTCCCCGTTCTCTTCGGGCACCCGGGCTCAGAGGTGTCGGCAAAGCACGGGGAGATTAGAGAAGAGCAACAAAAAGGATTAAGGGGCTGAGGGATTGATCTCTGAGGAAAGATTAAAGGAGCTGGCTCTGTGTAGCCTGGCAGAGAGAGGAGTACAAGGCAGCTTGATAACAGTGCACAGATGTTTGAAGATCTAAATGTGAAGGGGTTGATCCTGCAGACCTCACTTCCATAATGTCCCTGTAAAACCTATGGGCATTGGGTGTTACTTTTGCAGGCCTGAACCCCAATACCAAACCAGACTTGGTTGTGATAATGGCTGTATTTATATAGGGAAGCTGGAGAAGTAATGTGAATAGCAACAAGAAATTTGCAACACTGATATGCTGAAATTTTAGATTTCTTCTAAAATGGAAGGTACCAAATCCTTAAGCCTGGGCATTTAATCTGCAGAGTTCTCTCAGCAGTGAGGGAGGAGTGATGCTGGCAGGGGAGGCTCTGCATGGGCACCTCCACTGGGTTCTGCTTTCTTTCACTGCTCAGATGTGCACACCAGAGCTCAGGGGCTGCAGAGCAGAAGTGTGCTGCCAGCCCTGCCCTGAGCCTGTCTGCTGGGGAGTCAGGGCTGCAAGGGATGCTTTGGGTTTGGGTTTGGTTTTTTTGAATACATGGCAAGAATGGCTGTACCGTGGTAATAAAACAGTGGATGAAAACCCAAGGTTCTGCCAGGGATTATTTGATGTTGGAGCACCAGGATTAGTTTCCCTTTTGGTACTTCGAACTGTGACTTCTGTTTGCAGGTGCAGAAAATGAATGTGACACCTCTCAATCAGGTAGTAAAATGTCATGTTTCTCCTTTTCTTTTTTCTTCCAAGATTGTATTTACCTGGCAAAATTCCCAACCGTCACTCTAAAATTAATATTCCCAACTGGGGAAGCTTCCAAGCTACTGCTCACCCTCCTCTGAGCTGGCAGAAAGAATTATATCCCTTCCATGTGCTCAACAAGTCCAGCTATTTCCTTGCATTTCCAAAAGACTCCAACTAAACATAAATCTGTCTGTAGTCCTGACAGCCCCCAGTCATCTGTTTACCAAAATAAACTTTAAGCATATATTGAAAAATAATTTCTATTGAAATATGCATCCCTATGGCATTTGAGCTCAGTATTTAATGCTTTTTTTATGGTTAATAATGCATCAAAAGCATTTTGAGTCTCAAGCTGTCATTACATCACATAGATGATGTGCCGGATGTGTTTAATTGACTAAAAAACTTGGAGTCAGTTTTTATTTTAAAGAATACTAATATGTGATTACCAAGTCCTACTTCTCCTGATCTGTGTCTTGCAGTCCATTGTCAGCTGGAGGGGAGCAGCTGCTGGTGGTGCTCACGGAGCTCAGGCAGGGAGACAGGAACAGGAACAGCAAAAGCTGCTTGTTCAGAGCCTTCTGCTGAACCAGAGTTTGCTGGGTTTGGATTTCTGCAATGGAATAGCAAGTTAATGCAGTAAAATAATCTTAGACCTGGCACATGGCTAAATGAGAGGGCTCTTGTCTGAGAGCAGAGTTGGTGGTTCTGCCCCATGGGGGTGTTCTGCTCCGAGCCCCCAGGCGTTTGTGTCCTTGGCATTTGCAGCCTCACCTGTGCACTGGGGGCATTGTCACCTGGCAGAGCTCCAGCTTGGGCAGCCTGGGCCTTGCATCAATGCCTTGTGGACAAATCTAATGCATGGGAAGGTTTTCCTTGGTGTTTGGGGGTTTTCATCCCTCAAAAAACCCAAATACGAGTGGAAGGACCCTGCTGTAGTCAGAATCTGCCCATATGGCTGTGATGGTGGTAGCAAACAGATGGTAAGTGCTCTTGGAGAAGGACAGACACATTTCCTTCATGCCATGTTTGTGCCTTATTCCAGTTCACTTTTTAATATGATTGACTCTGTTCTGTTCTGTAACAAGAAAGTCATTGTCTCCCTTCCCTCTTAGGTCAGTTGTTCTGGCTTATTTTTACTTTTGTCTTTTAAGTTTCTGTTGAGCCTTTAAAAATTCTTCTTGATTGACTAGTAGGGCTTAAATCCTGTGATTATATTCCAGTGGGGGCCCTGGAAGGAGAAGACTCGTGTTGTAGAAGAACTGAGGTGGTCACATTTTTAAGGGTGGTGTGAACATGATCTTGGAGAGGTGACTTGGTCATAAGTAAGAATTATTCTGTTAGTGCAGGTTAAACTGAGTGCTCTGCAGATGTCTGTGTCCTCTTCTCAAGCATGATATGATGGGTTTGAGGCAGGGGTTGGATCCCCCTGATGCTCAGTTCCCACTCTCTCTTGCCCCACTGGCCAGGCTGATCTCTGCCAGCCTGGAGCCTCCATGCAGACGTGTTTGTTTCTGGGGGACAGCTCTGTTAGATGGATGACATGAGACCTTTCAGCTCCATTTCTGAACTCCATATTCCATGTTGTTTAAATCTTCACGTTTTAAATGACAAATGGGATAATCCCCTAAACTTTCTTTTGGTTTTCCTATTCCTCCTCTACCTGCTTATCTTGGTCCCAGCAGCTGCCTCATTTCCTGGTAAATATTTGTCATTTCTCAGAGCAGGTCATGTTCTGTCATCCCTGTGACACTGTTCTCCCATGTCCCGTGTCCTGTGCAAGTTTTTCTATCCCGGTTCCACAGCTCTGCTCTGAGTGCCAGGGCAGCTCCTCCCGGGCCAGCTCCCCCCCCACACACACAGAGTGCTGGGTGTGCTCCCCAGTGTTACCCCAGCACACACAGACAGACAGACAGACACACACACACACACACACACACACACAGAGTGCTGGGTGTGCTCCCCAGCGTTACCCCAGCACACACAGACAGACAGACAGACAGACACACACACACACACTCTGTGCTGTCCCCACTGGGTGTGCTGCCCTCCCTCGCTGCCCTCCCTGCCCCCGAGCCGCAGCTCTGGCCTGTGTTAATGTTTCCAGGTCAGCTCTGGCAGGGGACTGTGAAGGGCCAGTCACTTAATGAACCCCTCGGGGACCTCCCTGCGTTGCTCAGGATTCCTCTCCCCCTCGGCAGGCAGGGAAGCACAGCCCATGCTGTTTCACTCCATCACTTCTTTCCGGTGCCTTTTCCGCCTGCCTGCTCCGCACAAACAAACCAATTATCGACGAAGACACAAACGGGGCCTTTTTCCTTGAGAGCTCCTCCAGCCTTGCCTTTCCCCATGTTGCACAGGTACACATCAGCTTGCATTTCTGTCTGCCCCTTGTGCCTGTGAATTGCTGAATTGCCTGTTCCCAATTGCACTCAGTTCGTATTTCAGATGCAGAGCTGCTGCTGGCTTGTGCAAAGCCTGTCAGTACCCACATGCATGTGCTCGTGTGCATGGGCTCTTGCACGAGCCCAGGAAAGAGAGCTGGGGTCATTCATTCATTGGAGAATTCCTTTGCTTCCTTTGGATGGAAGTGACCTTACCTGCATGTTTTTCAGACAAAAATAGCCCCAAAGTTATCTGTTCATCCCCAGTTTACATCAGTGAGGCTTTCGTGTACCATAAAATGGGAATAACACCACTGGACATAGCTGGTGTGTGTGTGCTGTGTGCAGACAGGTGTGTTTTCTGAGGATGCATACGTGTCTGTGTCTTCTTGTAACACTAAATATTTCACATGGAGTGTGAGATGGCAGCTGAGACCATCTGGAATCTTTGTCCAGTTCTGCAGCCATGCCCTGGTGTTGGATCTGTTCTTTGAGGGTGAAATTTGGCATCATATATATTTAATATAAGGAAGTAAAATTGATCAAATCTTCCCAAAGTGTATCTGTAGTTGAGCTTCCCTTTCCCAGGCCCTGGCCACCTCTGGCATTCCAGCTTCCCTGCACACCTGAATGCACTGATCAACCCCTGGCACCTTTGTGGGGCTGCAAAATCACCTCGGGCAGCTTCAGGTGGCAGAAGTGGGAGGTGAGCTGAATGGCCCAGTACCCTCCTCAAAACAGAAAGCTGAAGGGGAGGGCTGTGAGCTGTGCAGGCTTTTGTCAAGGTCTCACACGTTTGAGGGAAATGTGCCTCCAGTCTCATGGCACGTGCTCCAAGTGCTTCTGTGCCACGCATCCCCTCGTGCCCTGTGAGAAAGGATTTATTCCTGCCTCAGGGCTGCCCTGTTCTGTGTGCTCCTTTCGGGAAAGGCTCTTCTGGGCTGCCCTGCTGGCCTGGGCAAGGCTGAGCTGGCGCTGCTGCAGGGACCCTCGGCAGGGCAGCTGGTCCCTGGTGGGCACGAGCCCAGTCTGTGTCTGTGCCCTGGGCTGGCTCCTTGTCCTGCTGCAGAGCGGGCACTGTGCGAGGCACCAGCGGGTACCAGCCCCATCTCCAGCAGCCACACACTCCAGAAACCTCCTCAGAACGGGCTGCCTAGATAAGAGTCATTCTATCAGTAGTGAAATTCCTATTTTAATGTAATTTTACAGACCCTGATTCACTGTCCCTTAACTGCAGCTTGTTATTTCTGGCATTAGAGGGTAAAAAAAAATAGCTTCTGGGCATGTGACACTATTCACAGGCCTTTAATGTCAGAAATAATGATCATGTTAAATTGGAGCTCATTACGACGAAATGAGACCTCATTGAGCCCTCTTTTTGGGGGGTTGTTTAATGATTTTCCTTTTTCTCTCCTTTTTTTCCTTCTAAGTAGCCCTGAATTGGTACACTGGGGGAGAAGCTGGGAGGTTTGGTGGTAAATTTAAATCGCAAGAACTGTATACCTTTAAAATCTATTAAAAAAAAAAAAAAAGAGAAGCCTGATTTTTCTACTGTTCTCCCCAAGTACTCTGGTCCTTTGTTACGTTTTTAGTTATAGAAATTTCTCGCACCTCTTAAGGCCACTAATAATGGTGATATCTAAGGCAACTACAAAACATATTTGGGACTTTATTTCAAGCACTACTTTTCTCATAATGAACATGAGGATCCCATTTTCCAGTCTTTTCTCTAATCACATTCAGGAGTGCGGAAGCTCCTCCTGTGAGAGCAACGCTGGAGCAGCTCTGCAGCGTGGATGGAGCCGTGTGAGACCAGGCAGGGGCCACACAGCCACCCTGGGCAGGGCCTGGGGCCACCAGCACGGCCAGCTCGGGGTGTTTCTGGCTGTGTGGCACCACAGGGTGTGCCCTGGCACTGCCGTGTGTGCCCTGGCACTGCTGTGTGTGCCATAGCACTGCCGTGTGTGCCATAGCACTGCTGTGTGTGCCCTGGCACTGCTGTGTGTGCCATAGCACTGCCATGTGTGCCATAGCACTGCTGTGTGTGCCATAGCACTGCCGTGTGTGCCATAGCACTGCCATGTGTGCCATAGCAGTGCTGTGTGTGCCATAGCACTGCTGTGTGTGCCATAGCACTGCCATCTGTGCCATAGCACTGCTGTGTGTGCCATAGCACTGTTGTGTGTGCCCTGGCACTGCCATGTGTGCCATAGCACTGCTGTGTGTGCCATAGCACTGCCGTGTGTGCCATAGCACTGCTGTGTGTGCCATAGCACTGTTGTGTGTGCCATAGCACTGCTGTTTGTGCCCTGGCACTGCTGTGTGTGCCATAGCACTGTTGTGTGTGCCATAGCACTGCTGTTTGTGCCCTGGCACTGCCATGTGTGCCATAGCACTGCTGTGTGTGCCCTGGCACTGCCCTTTGTCCTGCCATCCCCTGTCCCGTCCGTGGCCTCTCCATCCCTTGTGCATTTGCTGTTTCTCAGTCCAGATGTGCTGCAGCAGAAAGAGGCTGTAGTTCCAAAGGAAAGCAGTTTGGATAAAACCAATCTCTGCCTAAGGGGTTTTCTTGTAAACCTAAGGGGTTTTCTTGTCTGAGATGAATGACAAGTGTTGCTGAAATCAAGAGGTGACACAAAAACTGTGGGGATATGGGGTGGTGTGATCAGCTGTGGGCTCCAGACACAGTCAGCATAACTGCAGCCAACACAGAAAAGGAGAGCTTTAATAAACAATTAAAAAATAGTGGATTTATTAATGGATCTTAGAGAAGGCCCAGTTAAAAGAGCAGCAGAATTGTGATGTGGGCTGATGGAAAGAGAAATACAAGGACGGAATTAGCTGCTGGATACCAAAGGAGAGCTGGTAAAGAATGGATCATAGGGGAGTGTCAAGGAGGGAGATAATATGTATGCACTAAAAAGGAAGCACCTGTAGATGGTTGCAATGTAAAGTGCTAAACTTGGCAGATTTTTTTTTTGCCCTGGCTCTCAGAGGAGTAGGAAGCTGTTAAGACTGGAGAAAGGATGTTTCCATTTGTGTGTGACAAGCAATGGGTGTCTAGGCAAGTATTTAAGCAATAAAGATGTTAAGTAAAAGATTTTTAGGGGTGTTAGGGAGAAAGAAAGTCAACAGGAGACAAAAATCTGAGGATGGTGTTAGAAAAAAGCTGAAGTGAAAGCTGATGGCTGAGATAGTTCCTTCAGTGTCAAGGTATTTGAGAAAGCTGGGAGTGAAAAAGGCTCTGCAGGACAGATTAGGGCCTCTGCTCCAGCTGAATGGGGTGCTTGATGTGATGGACAAGATTTGGGATGATACCTCTAGATAAAGGGATAGACCTCTGAATGCTCACCGAGAGGCAGCTGCAGCGGTGGCTGGGGCTGAGAACATCCCTCTCCTCCTGCTCTGTCACACACTCATGTGTGCACATCTGTACAGCTCTGTGGGTGTGCTCTGGGTTTCCTTGCCAGGAGCCTCAGGCCCTGGAGGACAGAAACACTGAGTGTGGTTGATGTTTGGTCCTGGGACAGGGCTGCAGAAGCTCACCCTGTGCCCAGTGCCAGGATTCTGGGAGCGAGGGGCAGCTGCTGGCAGAGAATCCCTGCAGTTCACTGAGGCTGAGAGGGGCTGTGTCCCCCCACTGCTCTGCAGTGACCCAGAAAGGGCATGGTTACAAACACAGCTCCTGCTCCTCTTCCCTCGGCATTGCGCCGTGACTGGTACTCAGCTCAGAGAAAACAACACCTGAATTGTGTTTAGCATCTTCCAGTGTAAAGAAAAATCCTCAAGATAATTATTTGTATCCAAATTATTTTCCATTCTTTAGCAGATGTTTTCAGACTTCAAATATGTTGTTTTCTGCAAGTGCTGCATAATAAATTAATTGTTTAATTAGTAATAGATGTGTCACTCCTGGAAGAAAATCCCTTACTTTGAACAAGTAAACCAGACACCCCTTTCATGTTTAATATGTTGGGTTTAAGACTTTTACCTCTTTTTAAATACATGCACTTCCATAGATCAGATAATACCTTAAACTATTGTCAGTGATTATGTGAGATCTCATAACACAGAATGGAGCAAAGTACAGACATTTCTTCACTTTAATCAGCAATAAAAGCAGGAAAAAATTAGAATTTGCTTCCCATCAGTGAATCTCCTGCACATATTCCACCTACTCTAAGGGGTCCTCATTACCATAGATGTGAAAATCTCAGCTCTGAAAATCTGTGTAGCGTAATCCAGCATGAAAACATCACCTTGTTGTGGAAAGAAATTAAGGCACAGAGAGTCTCATGGAACTGAAAAACTTTTGACTCAAGACTGGCCTTCTTACTGGGGAAACACTGACCAAGCCACTGGTCAGACTTTCTGGTAGGAAACTTTCTTCTTGAGCCCAGAATCAAAAGGAGCCATGATGACCACCAGTCACGTTAGCTCCATTGTAGAGGAGCTTTTTTATGAGGAAGGTTTTTTTTCAAAAATATTTCTATATTCTATATTCTATATTCTATATTCTATATTCTATATTCTATATTCTATATTCTATATTCTATATTCTATATTCATTTAGTGATTTAACTCTATAACTACAGAATGCTCAGTATGAGTATCTAGTGATTCTAGAGAATCAATTCAGACAGTAGTGACTTTATTTTGAATGGATGCCTTGCTTCCACCTTGCCAACAGGAATTGCCACTTTCGTCAGAGGTTTTCCTTATCTCATGGGGTGTGCTCCTGGAGAGAAGAGGGTTTCAGAAGAGCTAGGGTAGTTCTGAGGATTGCCTCCTCCTAGTCCAGCAGGACTGCAGAAATAACACTCAAGGGTGCTCTGGTCTGGACACAAGGTGAGGGTGGGTCACAGGCTGGGCTCTGCTCTGGGAGGGCTTTTCCAGCCCCAGTGACTCTGGGATTCTGACACAGCTGAAGAGAAACACGAGAGACAGTCTGGGGCTGCTGCTGGACGTGTGGCCGTGTCCATAGCAGCACTGGAGCATGTCTGAGACTCCAGATGTGCTTTAGGTTTGGCGAGAAGGCTGTGGTGAGAGTGTGCAGGTGGTAACTCAGCACAAAGGTTCAGCCAGGCCGTGTGCTGCTTGAAGGACAGTGCTTGTGACGTGGCAAGTTTTAATAGTCAAATGTGTTGGTAAAAAGAGCAGGAGAGAGAATAAGGAAAACTGCCAAATTTTAAGGAGCAGTTCATAATTTACATAGTGCAAAGGAATCCAGAGAATCCTGAGTCCAGCCTGTGCTGTCAGCTTTGCAGTGCTGTCCCTAGGTCTTGGTGACCCAGCCAGGACAACATTGCCTCTTGGCCCGGCTCCACAGGGATTGGGGATGGGGTTTGCAGGACATACAGCTACCTGCTGCAAGGAGGTGGGAGGCCTGAAAGTTACTGGACCAAAGCTGAGTTCTCATGAAACACCCCCTTGGCTGGGGTTACCCGGGCTGGGTGCTGGCAGGTGACCGGGGCGGGGCGTGGCAGCTCTTTGTTCAGCTCTGTCCCCTGACACACCCCTCTCCCTGAGCTTTGTTATCTATCCAAATTGGTAGCAGAAAAGATAGATGTATGCAAAGCGCTTTTGCTGAGTCCAAGCTGGAACAGCTGTCAGAGATGCAATCCCACTTAGTTGGTCTTCATGAAATGCGTGCAGCATTTTTAAGAGTCTGGATAAAGGGTAAAGGCAAACTGCGCCCATTTAGCAGGAGGCAGCATGTGACAGCTGACAAAGTGACAGTGGGCCCCTGAACAGCCCATGTCACTCTTCAGCAGGAGGCCCTGAAATGCCCATTTTAATTTAAATGTTATTTTCAAATAAAATTGCCACTTTGGGATAATTGCTTCGTACTGTGTAACTTTGAGAACACCGTACCGAGCAAAGTGGGTGCAGCTTTCCTCATTGTTGTTCTTATTTGTTATTGTTTGGCACCATATGGGGCTGCAGCCCCGTGCTCTAGGTGGTCCCCAGCTCTGCCTGCTGCACAAATCAGCCTTTTGTTCTGGGAGCCATTGTTTTAAAAAACAGAACAACACCCCTCCCCACAATCTCCACGCAAGGTAAGGGCCAGGAGCTGGGGTGATCTCAGCCACGAGCATTGTTTGGGGGTTGCCGGTGACCACATCCACATCGACAGGCACGACAGAAACGCTTGCTTTCCTTTGTGCACAGTGACTTGGGAGTCTTTTCATCTGAAAGCTCCACTAACTATTCACTTTCCCTTTCCTTTCTGGCCTCTAGAGCCTCCTGGTATGGCACAAACAAAAAAGCAAAGCTCATTTCTGGCTGCTGTGCAAATGAAATCAGTGTGTTTACAAATTCTGGTTATTTAAATCTTCTCCTCATTTGGAGAGGAGCGTGTCAGCGATGGTTGCAGTGGGTGTGTTTTGGTTTTTGATGCCCCGAGGCTCGGGATGTCCCGGTAAGGGAGCGCAGAGGGCGGGAGAGCGGCGCTGAGAGCCTCCGTCTAATTCACACCTTGGCACCGGCACGCTGCGGCTGACACGGCCAATTTGCGGTGGCACTGTGTGACAGGTGTCAGCACAGGAGCACACACGGCTGCAGAGTCAGGAGAGAGGGGATGATTGAACACTCTGCAAATGAGACAGCCAGGGAAAGGAAAACACCCGCGCACCCGCACACAACAATTCCGCAGGAAATCTGGCCTAATTAACGCCTGCTGTTGCCTGGTGCGTGGCGCGGCCCCTCAAGGACTCTTTGCCGTTCGAGAGTTGAAAACATGTCAGGAGGCTCTTTTCTCTTGCATGAAGAATATTATGACATTTTAGTGCTAAGAAAAGTTACGATAACTTTCTGAGTTTTCATAGCAAGTTGTGAAACTTCTTCAAGTTCAGCATAACCAGCTCCATCCCTTCCCTTCACTTCCCATCTTGTGTGCTGATCAGGTCACCTGGAAGGATGCAGCTCCTGAAATGTGACCTTCTCCTGGATACATGGCTGTGTCCTGTGCTCCCCTTTGGGTCTTTGCCTTCCATGCTGATGGCAGAAATGATCCTTTCAAATTTGCTGTTGGTACCATTGGCTGTGGAAGCATCGTTGGCTTTTGAGACTGGCTTCCCCACATGCCCAGTGGCCAAATGCCATAGGTGTTACCTTCTCCAGCCAGGGTGATGGGGAAAAAGCAATTTTCAGGTCTGTGTTGATACAGCACAGCCCTGGCTGCCAGGGCTCTGGAGAGGCTTGGGATGCCTCTGGTGTGGCTATGAGGGCACAGCCTGTGCCAGCCACCCCTAAGGAACTTTGCAGTAGTGTCACAAGAGGAAGATTCCCAGACCTTAAATTTGCCTGGAACATGAGAAATGCAGCTCGATCCTCATTCTCCATCCTATGACCTTCCCATCTCAGCATCTGTTGTGGTGCAGCTCAGTGGCTTTGTGCTTCCCTGGGACTGAATTCTAGAGTGGGTTAGCAGTGGGGGACTGCGACACTTGAAATTTGTCTGAAGTGGGAGGATCCCATCATTTGGGGAAACAGCTCTGTACAATGCTGCAAATCAATGGGACACAGGCTTGTCCTGCTGAGAAAGTCAGCAGAGCCAAAACTGAATTTAAAAGAAGCCTTTATTATTGTTATTATTATTATTATTATTCATGTCAGGGCTCCGTTGGGAAAATCTTTATCTGCATGAAAACGTACATAAGAAGGGGAAAGAAGAAAAGGCCAAGAAGAGGGTGTACTACAAAGCATCCCTTTGAGCTCAGCTCCATGCCTCTGTAAAGTTCATTGCCAGGATCTTTGCAGGGAGAGATTTTGGGTTCAAGGTTGAGCTGGAGATGTTTCCTGGCAGAATGTATATCCCCTGATCACACCTTTAGGAGATTATCCCATCATTAAATATTTGTAGGATAACAGGAGAAGCCTAATTTAGTTTTTGTTTCTTTTTCTCTGTGGTTTAATCACAGATGAAAGAGACTAATAGCACTACAGAGCTTTCTGGTGATCAAAGGCCAATCAATCCTCTTTGTGGAGTAATTAACTATTTGCTAAACTTGCAGAATTGATTTCCATTTAGGGCTAAGAGAGAGGGTTTTAAATGAAGACCGATTTACCAGGCGTGAGGAGGGAATCTCAGCACTGATGCCAGGAGATACTCAGAGTGATGAATTGGAGCCTGCTAATTGGAGGATGAAAAATACCGCTGGAATCTGGCCCCGTTTGCTCCTACTTTGGTGGAAGACAGGAAAAGGGAAATGGGGCTGAGAACCTGACAGATGGCTTTGAGCAGCAGCAGGAGAGCACAGCGTGGCTGGAGCAGCATCCCACTGGCAGCAGGAATCGTGGATGGAGCCAGCACAGGACTGGGCTGCAGTGGATCCATCATGCAGGTAGATGTTCTGTCAGGGAATGGTCCTGGCTGCTCAGGCACAGCTTTGGGCTGGTTGCAACTGCACTACTTCCCTCGACACAGAATCAGTCAGACAGCTTCGGATGGCTGCAGCTTTAGTTTGCCAAGAAAGTGTTAGCACTTTCTAACCATGGAAATCATGGCTTTTAGAAAAGCTGAGGGATAGAACATCCTTTGGCACTCCAGAGGTGAGATATGGGGGTGCTCTGTGTTCATAAGTGCTGCAGCCCCAGAAGGATGATCAGGATGCTGGGTCTTACCTGACGGTGTCCAAATGGGCAGCTGAGTTATCAGGCAGCCAGACTGTGTATGGATATGGGGAATCTTCTACCAGCAGAGGAACTAAAGAGTTTGGAATTCATAATCCATGATAGTAAATGGGATGAAGGAAATGCAGTAGCAGCTTGTAAACTGTGACACAGGAAAAATGCTTGGGGAACAATGAGAAGCAGCAAGTGGGGTATTCACCAAACAGAGAAAGTTAAACCAAAGACAAGTTGGTCCCTTTTCTTAGAGCACAGAATTAACTCATGGAATTTATTGCACGGGATGTTGTGGAGGACAGAAGAATAAATGAGCTCAAGATAGATGAAATTTGTGGAGAAGAGGTTAATTGGTGGGTACTGAACACAGGAGCTGGATGAAATACCCCTGAGCAGCTGCCCATGTGCCCCTGTTCTCTGGCCATGGCTGGAGACAGGACCTTGGCTTTCAGCTGGACCCAGCACGATGCTCCTCAGTCCCCATCCAGTGGTGCATGGAGCCCTGCACTGTCAGGGCATGAGGACAGCAGCACTGCCAAGTCCCAGACCTGTAACTTCTGGGTTTTGAGGCTTTTTGTACAGCTCTCAGAACCCCAGACCTTCCAGGGTCACCTCCTGGCTCTCAGAGTAAGTCCAAACCTTCCCTGAGGAAAAAACAAATTAGAGGAAACACTGTAAATCTGATCTTGCTCCATGCAGTTGGTGCACAAATCTGCTGTTGCTGTATCATGGAGGGATTTGGATCTCCTGTGTCAGAAAATCTCAGGAACCTGTGTGCAGCAGCAGCGGGGCAGGCGCTGGTGTGAGATGATTGTATTTGCTTGTCATAAATTGAATTCGCCTATTAGAGAGCTAAGACTTGATTTTTTTCATTAACACACAAAGCTGGAAGGGAAAGTTTCTTCTGAGGTCCCTCCAGACCTCTTTAAGCAGGGGTATAATTATTCTCTGTTGAGAAAGAGCAAAAGGAATTCCAGAGCTGTTTAAACAATTAGGAGCGGAGCTGTGCCTGCCTGCCCTGGGCCTGGGCAGCCTGCTGGGGGTAATTGCGTTAGGGACCCGTGTGCTGCCTGGAAATCAATCCTGCTGGGCCAGCCTGCTGTGGGCAAGGGCTCTCAGGCAATCCAGGAGTCCATTAGGCTGCGGGCCCCGCCTGACCTCGCCACGACTGGGGCTGACACTTGCACGGAGGCGTTTGTCCAGCTGAAGGACAGTGCTACCACAGACTCTTATCTCCCCTAAATTGGATTACTCAGATCTGCTTGTTCTCTTTAAAGATAGCTGCTTCAGGTTTTCTACCCCTCTCTTGCTGTCTGTCTGAGACAGTTACCTGTGATTACTGCTAACATCCCCTCCTCAGCCACTGCCAGGCCATTCGGGTCTGGTAGTGCCCCGTGGGCTGGCCTGCACCAGGACTGGGTTCTTCCAGCCCTTCTCCAGTCTCTTCACAGTCTGGTCGGGGTTTGAAGGGACCTGAAAGCTCACCCAGTGCCACCCCTGCCATGGCAGGGACACCTTCCACTGTCCCAGCTGCTCCAGCCCCAGTGTCCAGCCTGGCCTTGGGCACTGCCAGGGATCCAGGGGCAGCCCCAGCTGCTCTGGGCACCTGTGCCAGGGACTCAGCACTCTGTGAGTGAAGGAAGTAATGGGTGATAACACAAGACTTACCTTCACATGCTCAACCCATAACTATACAGGAAATCCCAGCAGTTTTGAACAGTTGTACACGGGTAACTTCTACTTTGTGTTTTTAACTCCAGGAACAGCTTTTGGTGGACTCTTACATTGATAAAACTCAAACATCTTCTGCTAGAACAGGTTATCAGCTTATTCTGTCTTCTAGTGCATTGTATGAGGACATTAAACAAATGTTTTCTTGCTTTTCTCCAAAAGTATGGAAGGAAAAATGGAAAATAAGGTGGAGGAAGATACAGCTAGTTTGAAAGAGAATTTTTTGTGTGTATTTTGTAAGTTATGTCTGAGAAAAGAAGGGAAGGAGGAGAGGGCAGGAAAGGGCTTGGGGTGAATGCTGTGATAGTAGATTTTGTCAGTAAGCAAAGATCCTTAACAGGGGTCTTGCAGTGGGCAGGGACCAGTGGGACGGGTGTATGGACACTGTAGCTGCAGAGAGCACCATTACAATGGGGAAACCTGTTTGAGCAAGCGGGTGGAGGAGCTGAGATGAAAATGCACTGGGCATCATGATTCAGTTGAACTTTTTTGGTGCTGACAAAATGTTTCCAAATCAGTTTGATAATATTTCCGTTTGGGAAAGGTTCACTGAGATAGCAAAAAAAACCAAACAAATCAAACAAAACCTAGTCTCTGTGTATGCAGAATCTCTGTTGCAGCTCCCATGGGAGTCAAAGTTCTTGCTTAGCATACAAAGGCTTAGGAGTTTTATAGTGTTCAGACTCTTAATCTACAGAGCGTAATTTAATCCTCTTTTATCTGGCTGCACCACAAAGCCCCAGTTGTAAGTAAATCCTATGGTGATGTGGATGCAGCTGCAGCTTCTGCTTCCTCACCTGCAGCCGGTGACTGTTTCTGCAGAGCAGATGAAATGAGGTGGAGGGGCTGGCACTGGAGTGAGTGTGCAGAGGGGAGGGCTGCAGGCAGCAGAGCTTAAACACAAGTGATGGCTCTGAGTGGCTGCTCAGCCGCCTGCCGATAGCAATGATTTTCTGTTTTCCTGAGACCTGCTGCTTCACCCTCTGCTCCTCAGGGCTGTGCAGGATTGGGAAGGCACAGGAGTCCTCCAGGCTGGCTTTACAAACGTTACCAGCTGGGAGATGGGGGCAGATGGAAGGTGGGTTCATTTGTGCTGTGTAAAGCACGGCCCTTGTCTAACGCCGTGCCCACGCTGGATGCCAGACCCTTATGTTGTCACCTCCAGGCAGCAGTGGTCATATCTGACCTCTGTGGGAAAAGGCTTATTTGCATATTTAAATAATCAACAGAGTTGACTAAGGAATATTTTTTTTCATCCTTTTTTTGGCAGTATTGTCATGGCAATGGCAGTTTTCCATAGTGCTGAGATACATGCAATTAGGATAACTCCATACTTCCTAAAATAACTCTTCCCAGCTACAGAGAAGAAACTTCCATTCAACAGGTAGTAAATTGGGTTTTTTGGATGAGGGTCATGGCTGAAGTGGACTGGAAATGAGAGTCCAGAGTGGAGGCAGCATTTAGGAGTGAGCTGGAGGTACTGGCCTGGGGAACATGCAGCTGCATATGTAAGTGGAAGTTTCATGGCAGGAAACTCTGCTCCCAGATCTCTGCTGCTGTACCTGGGCAGGTTCCTACTGAGCTCAGTAGAGCCCTGGAGGTAGCACGTGCGGCCTGGTGGGTTGGAGGTGCATTTTGGGTGAGACTAAGTCTGATTGTGTGTGAGATCACACACATCATCTTTGTTCCGTCCACGTAGGAAGCCAGATCATGTAACTTCAGATTCACATCTCATCAAGACTGCAGAAAGCACACATTAAAAAAAAAAAAAAAAAAAAAAAAGAAGACAGAAAAAATGGCATTTCTTTCAAAAGTGTTCCAGAGGTTGTATCCATTGGGGAAGAAAGGAGACTTGGGGCAGGTGGAGGGAGATTCAAACAGCAGTGCTGATGCATGAATATTTTGATGAGCACTTGATCTGCAGAAGCTTGTGCTGTGGATGCATTACATCATGGCTTTGTCTGCTGTCCTTGATTTACCTCGCTGTCCTTGCCTGGTTCTGCAGCCGTGGCCCTCTGTGACCCCTACCCCGGCCTGGGGAGGGAGCAGAGATTCCTCCCCAGACAGCAATCCCCCTCGGCCCGCCTGCCCTGAGCTCTCTAATGACATCCTCAACACCAGCCAAAGATGAATAATAAAAACTGCTGCCATTGGTCCCAGAAGGGCCTTCCGAGGAGGTTTGTTTCAGAATAATGAGTATGGAAATTCTGCATCCATAATGAACTGCAAGCAGTCTTCCAACTCACTCGTGCCGAAAATTCACACTTGCCTTTCCCATAACTTGTCACTTTTCTTTTATTATTATTGTTCAATATGTAAACAAGGCCAAGAAACTCTTTGTTCCTTTGTGCCTCCTTACATTTGTCCATTAATCCCAGTCTCCCTCCCCTCCCCCCAAGACAGGCAGGATTACACAAAGCAAAAGTCATTAATTTTTATCTCTGACTATCTGTGGGCTTTTTAATGTGGCCTGGCTTGCTTATGCACCAGCAATTACATGTCATAAGTGCTTGTAGATGCTGGAGCAGTATCGTGGGCTGATGAATCACTGCCTTCCCCTCTGATTAGTATGCGAGGGGCTGTGCTCTTCTTTGAGCAGCTGGCATGCCAATGAGGATCTGGCTCTGCTGGTCAAGGCATCTGGACATGAATTCAATATGGATTGCTTTAATTAAATGGCTAAGCACACAAGGAGCTGAGGAACAACTCCATCATTGAGTGAAACTTGAAAATAAAGTCGACGTGAGAGCGTAGGTAGGAGGAATTGTTTAAACACCTGTTGGCTCTCTGGTGAACCTGCAGGTTCCTGGTTCCTTAATGAAGTTCTGCAAGTGGCTGAAAATTCTTCCTGATTCATTCCTCAGATAAATGTCATTTCTAAAATTAGCTTTGTCCTCAAAAGTTTAGGAATAGGTGAACTTGGTTCCGTTTCTCTGCTCTTTATAGGAATTGTTATTCTTTTTAAGAAGTAAGAATCTTGCAATTTGTAGAAGCAGCTGTTTTAAGGAGGGATTGGGCAGCTGGATGTGGAAAGTAGCAAAACATTTCTGAATATGCCAGGGTGGAGCAGTAAGAGATGAGAGAGAAAAGTACTGCAAAATACTTCCTGTGCCCACTTGGAAAGTCTATGAATTAGACCAATTGAAATAAATCCTGGGGGTATTTTCTCCAGCTCAGTATCAGTCTTTACAAAATGGGACTGTGAAGCCTGTTTGTTGCTTTTAGATGTTTTTGCTCAGTTACAGTCTTAATTTCTGCTCTACAACTTCCTGTACTGGGCATTAAAGCATTGAGTCACACTGAAAGATTCCAAGTTCATTTGAACTGTTGAGTTTATCGACAAAAGTGTTATCAATAAAAATGGGACTTTCCAATACATGAAGTTATATTCCCAGACTGCTTCCAGACCAGCCCCTTAGCTCTATGTTCCTGCCAGCACTGTCATATTGACTCATGCAAAATATGATATTTACCTTAAATCAGCAGAATTCCTTTGTTGTTTGAAAAGCTCCTACAGAGCAAACGTGGGGCTATGGCTGTGCAGATGTACAGATGCCCTCCAAGGGCTTTTTGTGCCAACGTGCCCCTTCCAGCTCTGCCACCCCCTCTCCTGCCTGGCTGCCCGTGGGTGCAGGGTGCTCTGTGCTTCCCAAGCACAAACTCCACGGGCACAGGTGTGTGCAGAGAAAAAGGAACCAGCAAGTGAGTGGTGAGGGATTGGTTTTGGTGCCTTGTGCCTGGGAAATGATGAGGTTTAGCCCAAGCCCACCACTGGCATTTTCATCTGCTTGATGATTTCAGGCACTGTGTAGCTGTTTTGGTCCTCAGGAGGGAAGGTGAGTGTGGCTGTGTTGATGCACACCAGAAGGTTGCTTTTCCTTCCTTGCACATGCAGTTTTCCCTCCTTATGAGGCCATTATTGCTCACTGTGTTCTGAGGAGTGGGACAAAGCTGTTGTTTCATCAGTGACAGAGATGAAATGAGTCCTCCTCTGCACTCACATCTGCTGAAATCTGGGGCCTCTGTGCCCTCCGTGCTGGGGACTCACAGCATGGCCTCCAAAGCCACCTCCTCACCCATGGGGAGCCTCACTGCATCCCCATTCTGCAAACTAAATTCAAACAGAATCTGGATTAAGGGTATTTCCCCCTATGTTTTTTATTTTAAGAGACTTTCTCATGTCTGTTGCATGATGCCCATGCTTCATAAACCAAAGAGATTCATTCTGTCCTTCATCCAAATGAGGGACGAGTGGATGATGAGCTCCCCAGTGGTATCACAATTTTCTGTGCTCTCAGGAAGAGGTGTAAATCTGTTCAAATTAAAAGAATTGCAGAAAACACACCAATAACATGGCAACAGGGATATCTTTTTCATAATCTTGGGTATTCATTGTGACTAAATAGATGTTGCACAATTTCCCACTTGCTAGTTGTTTGGGATTTTAATGTAAATTACAAACTACATGATTGCAGTTCACTGCTGCAGCAGCTATTTCTTAAGTTTTATCTTTGCCACAATTGGTTTTGTGTTGATGGGGTCTCCAGTGATTCCCTTCCTTTCCCAATTCATTTTTTTGCCATGGCTCCTCGAGGTCACATCCTAAAGAAGTTCAGTGCCCTCTGCATGATGCCACCCGCGTACGGAAAACATCCTTTGGCTCCTAAAGACAGGTTTTCTATCCAGGCAGAATTCATTTATCATCTCTGATACACATCTGGGAGTCAGTTCATCCCTTGGCTTCCCCTGGCCCAGAGTGCCCTCTCCAGCTCTGTTGTGCTGTGCCCGCCCCGGCCGGCCCCGGCGCTCTCCCCAGCGCCAGCACCCTCTGCTCTGCTCAGCTCAGCTCAGCCCCGTTTGCTCCCATCATTTTCATAGTGGACCGAAGGTATGTTGCCATGTGAACAAGTCATCATGTCTCCATGGCAACCGGCTGGATTGCAGCACCGCTCCGAGGACTGGACTTTTTTTTTTTCCCTTTCTTTCCCCCCCCCCCTTTTTTTTTTTCCCTACTCAGTGCTTTTCCTATTGTTAAATGTGCTGAAGGGCTCACAATGGGAGGATTCAGGCTGCTTTGGGAAGCAGCTTTTCATTTAAACCTGGAAGTTGTTGTATAAACAGCAAGGCCAGCGTGCCACGGGCTTGGCTTTCAAGGCAGACTTGAGGAGGGCTTTGAAGCAGGACCCCGGTGTGTTCTGCAGCTTGATCAGGACTGAGACAATTACACGTCTTGGCACCTTTCAGACTCCTCTCCACACTCCCCTCTGCTGCCCGCAGTGGGGTCCCAGACGCTGAGCCCTGCCTCGGGTGACCCCCGGACAGCCCTTTGCTGCTGCTGGCAGCCTTTTTTGCTTTTGGACAGAGCAGTAGGCCAAAATTAGACGCACTGAGAGGTTTCATTTTATTTAGGTTTTTTTTTTTTCCACCTTTTCCATCCCACGTCACATAGGCAGCTTCCAACACCAAGCAGTGGGGGCAGAGGAGCAACATGAAAAGATAAATGATTCAGGCACTCAGACATGAGAGCAGCGAGAGCCTCGCGTGTGATCCCTGCGCACGGGAACGGTGACGGAGAACGCAGGGCTCTCCAGGAGACTGAGGAAAAAACATGCAAATAAAACACAGCCATTACGCCTGAGCTGTGAAACAGTATTTTATACATTAAATTCCAGTAATTCAACTTTTTTTTTTTTTTCCCCCTGAAACTACATGAGAACACAGAGGCTGGGGTGGTGGGGATCATTCCCAGCCCCTTCCCAGGTATGGATTATTCTGTCCACAGTCCTGGTGTAGCACAAAGAGCTCTCAGGAAAAGGGTGTCTCTGTCGAGTTTCCAGAGCTCAGGTAGCAGCATGTGGGATGGCAGCAGATTCTGACCCACTGCAAGGACAACTGGGTCACCTCAAGGGACCCCTCAGCCTGCCTGGGTCCATTTCCAGCACAGCCCTCCTGTGTGATTCCCTCCCAGCAGCAGATGAGTAAGATCAGGAATGAAGCAGGAGAAGGAAGAACCCCCAGTATGATTGAAGAGACTCCTCAGGCCAGGAACTGCTGCTGGTGGCTGGTCTTCACCAAGTCATCCAGGTTGGGAGGGACCTTTGAGATCATCAGGTCCAACCATCACCCCACCACCACCACAGCCACCCCTAAACCACACCCCAAGTGCCACATCCAGACATCTCTTGAATACTTCCAGAGAGGGTGGCTGCAACCCCTCCCTCCCTGGGCGACATATTCCAGTGTTTGATCACTCTTTCAGGGACAAATATTTTGTTAATATCGAATCTGAATTGATGTGCTGATGCCAACTGGAGATCAGATCCGATCAGCTTTGGCCACAGGACAGCCATGCTCATCACCAGTGCTGGCCTGGAGCACATCAGCACCAGCAGCAGGAGGATCATGGTGCCATCCTACAGTGTCTGCATGTCAGCAAATCCCAGGGTGGTGGGGTGGGAAGGGACCTTCCCCTTCATCCCATCCCCCTCTGCCATGGCAGGGACACCTTCCACTGTCCCAGGCTGCTCCAAGCCCTGTCCAGCCTGGCCTGGGACACTGCCAGGGATGGAGCAGCCTCTGGACAAGCTGTACCAGGGCCTCCCCATTCTCCCAGTGGAGAGTTTGTGCTGTTATGCCATGGCTGCACACGGGGCTCCCGTGTTTGTGGTGCTGACAGCCAGGCCGGGCTCGTTTGCACACAGAGCAGCAGCCCCTGCCCTCGGCACTCACACTCATTTAGGCAGGCAATTGGTGAGGTGAATCGCCCTCCGTAGGCAGCAGGGATCAGCTCTTCTTTGTGCATAAAATTACAGCAAACAAGCCTCAAATAACACAGGACACTTTCATAATTGATTTATGCGAGGACTCTGAAAGTTCTATTACCTTTTGTTTAGCTCAGGGGGCCTGACTCTGTGCAATCCATTGCTGAAACTAATTACAAGATATAATTAAACTGTGACACGAAGATATTATACCGTTAGTTTACTAATGACACCGCGAAGCTGTACCACCAGCGCAGGACAGTGATTATGCTTCATTCATTATTTATCCCTTTGCTAAATGAGACGCTGACATTTTCAAAAATTACTTTGAGGTTTCTTAATTGTCAGCAGCAGGATGGACTAGAAGGAGCTCTCCTTCCTCTTAGTTACTTATCTGAACCTCAGATGTATTATTAGCAAAAAAAAAAACCAACAAACCAATAGCTCCCCTCCCCCTCTGGGGCTCTCTGGCATTGCTGGGCTGAGCTGGGGCTGCTGCTGATGGCAGGTGATGGACACAGGGTCTGCAGGGAAAGGTCTCCTCTGGCATTTCCTGACACAGCCTGAGTAGCCTGTGCTGCTTTTTCGAGGGCAGTGTTGAGTTTGAAGTGGTTCTGTGCCAGCTGGAGGAGTCTGTCCCACTGCTTCCTCTGAGCATCTTCTTGCATCGTTGTTGCTGTAATAACTTTTTAGACTTTATCGATTGGTGAAGGCATTTTCCATTAGTATTACTAAAATAGAATTATTTACCTTAAAAAAACCTTGTTAGAAGTGCTGTAATTGGCATGAAGTGGAACAGGCACTGCCATAGTCTCAAAAAAAGGATGCATTTACTGACTTCCTCATGAGAAGTTCTGGGTGTTTTTGTCCATAAAGGCTTCTCTCCTTCTCCCTCTGTGTCTCCCCAGCCTCTGTATTTCTTGAATCTGGAGGACCTAAAAGCACATCTGGCACTAACCTCTGGGTCACCTTCCCACCACACAGCCTGTTTTCCTCAGGGCACCACTGGACAGCTTAAGATGAGGTTTAATTTCTTCTGAGTGTAATGGCATCCGGCGTCTATAATTACACTGTTTTCTGTGCTGTGCTGATTAAATACGATTTACCCAGAGAACCAAATGATGAATATTGGAGTGGAGCGTGTTGAACCAATAGCTGGTTAAATAGTCATAATAAATAAACTTGAAAGAGGAGAAGGAAGAGGGGCTCATGAGTTATGGGACAGTAGCAGGTGTGAGAAAAAAAGAAAGTGAGGTTAACACTAAAGACAGGAGAATATTTCTAGTGCTTCATCTAAAGAGAAGCCAAAAGCCCCAGCTGTAATGGCTCCCACTGCAGAGGGCAGGGCAGGATGGGATATTGGGCAGGAATTTTCCCTGTGAGGGTGGGCACAGGTGCCCAGAGCAGCTGTGGCTGCCCCTGGATCCCTGGCAGTGCCCAAGGCCAGGCTGGACACTGGGGCTTGGAGCAGCCTGGGACAGGGCAAGGTGTCCCTGCCCATGGCACTGGATGGGCTTTATGGTCCCTTCCAGCCCAAACCATTCTGTGATTCTCTCCATAAAGCTTGTTATTTGGGATGGAGCAAGAGCAGCTTCAAACAATTGTGGACCCCAGGCCCTGGGTCATGGGGCAGCTCATACCCAGTTTTGCACTCAGATGTTGGTGTAGAGAGAATCCCAAGAGCAGGAGGGAACATTGCTGAGCAGTGTGGGGTAAGGCACCATGCAAGGACCAATGTCATTGGTCAGGGAAGATTATTCCATTCTTATTTACTGTCATTTATCATCTTGAACTCCACAAAATGTCCTGGAGGACAAGGGAGGGGAGAACCTTCACCCCAAGTAACATTTTCATCCTGCCTTTGCTCATTTCAATCAATAGTAATTAGTATTTTCTAAATTGCTGGAGGATTATGAAACATCTCATATCAGAAATCCTGAAGCGAGTGGGTGGGGTCCCTTTTACACCTCATTTCCCTGCTTTATACAGAAGAGATGTTCAAATTTAGCTTTCAGCTGAAGGCTACAAAGAAGGCCCTTTATTCTGTGCAGGGATATTGTTCTGCTTTGTAGCTGAAGAAGAATTGACAACTGAAGAAAGGCTGAATGAGAGTGAACTGGGTTGTTCTGGGGATGTTTCCTAAAATGAGAAAGGTGTTCTGCACATATTTGAAGCAGTTCTTCATCACAGTTCTGATAAAGGGACCTTAGAGTGCTGCCCAATCCCGGGCAAAACAGGTTTTGGGATGTTCTTGATTATCACATGCTCTTGGTCAATGTCTTACACCCTTTAGAATAATGGATTTTCCTTTTCTGCACAGACCTGAGCTCTGTCATGCTCTCAGGGGATTAAAGGTCTAACATGGCATTTTAAGATAAAGCTTAGACAGGACTTGGAGCAACCTGGGATAATGGAAAATGTCCCTGCCCATGGTAGAGGGGCTGGAAAAACATGGACTTTAAGGTCCCTTCAAGCAGAGAATTCTGTGATTCTGTGGCTCCCTCCCATCTCTCTGGTGAGGGGTGTTGAGCAGATGCAGGTGATGGGGCACTGAGTGGGTGCATGTGTCTTTCCTCCCCTGTGTGTGCTCCTGTGCAAAGTCACTCAGAGCTGGGAACAGCAAATATTAAGTCACAAAATATTTGCTACAGTTTGCCAATAAATCTGCAATGCAAAGCCACTGACTTTGAAAACTAGCACATGTGTGTGTGATGCGAAAATGCACTGGAGGACAATTTGATCAGCCTCTTGTCCCAGGTAATGGGGCAATGACAACAAACGTCAGCATGGGAGGTTCAGGTTGGATGTTAGGAAAAATTCCTGAACTGGAAGCTCTGGAACAGAGCCCAGGGAAATGGTGGAGACACATCCCTGTGATTGTTCAAACAATATGGTTCACAATTAATTGGGCATGGGGGTATTTAGTCCAAGGTTGAACTTGATGATTTGGGGGTGTTTCCCAGCCTCGGCCTCTGTGACTCACCCGTCCAAATTGCAGCGTGTTTGGGTTCCCTGGGAGTCCCTGAGGCTGAGGGCAGCTGTCCTGTGTTGCAGGACACCCTGGAGATGTGCAGCCAGGAGAAGGAGTTCAGGAGCATCCTCTTTGCCCTCTGCTATTTCCACGCGGTGGTGGCGGAGCGGCGCAAGTTCGGCCCCCAGGGCTGGAACCGCCCGTACCCCTTCAGCAGCGGGGACCTCACCATCTCTGTCAGCGTGCTCCACAACTACCTGCAGGCCAGCTCCAAGGTGGGGCCACCACAGCAGGGCTGCCTGCTGGCTTTCAGGCTGAAATGCCATTTCCTTGGTGCTTTTGGGTTTAGAGCGTCACAGCTCGGGGTGCTTTTGGGAGGAGATGGGAGACCTCAGTGGGGAACAGCACTGTGCTGTGCTCCAGCTTCCCTGGGGCAGGATTTGACTCCTACCTGATGTTTGTTTGCTGAGGTGGGAGCCCTGAGGGTGCAGGGCAGTGCTTGGGTTCAGCCCCCCCTGCTCCACGCCCAGGTTCCCTACGATGACCTGCGCTACCTCGTGGGTGAGATCATGTACGGAGGTCACATCACGGATGACTGGGACAGGCGGCTCTGCAGAACCTACCTGGAAGAGTTTATTAAGCCAGAAATGCTGGAGGGAGAGCTCTGCCTTGCTCCTGGATTTCCCCTCCCAGGGAACATGGATTATAATGGCTATCACCAGGTAAGCTCTTTGTTTGCTGGCATTACTTATTCATGTAAATGGAATGTCTTCTGCAGCATTCCTGCACTGTTCCTCTTATTTCCCATTGTGTTGTGTTCCTGTGGATGTTTCAGCATTCCCCTGGATGAACCAAGTCTAATGGTAATTTGCTACTTCATCATGGGCTCATTCTGTTCATGCATGAATAGAGCAACTGTATTGGTGCTTGAGACTTAAGTGGGGCTCCTGGAAAATTACATCCACATACTGTTTGCTAAAATGGCCCTTTCAAGCTCCTTTTATCATCAGTTTTGATGAGAATCACTGAAGGGTCTTGTTGATCTACTTACTGGTCTCATCTGTTCTTTGTACGCAAATGCAGTAGCAGAGAGAGGCACACCAGGCTGGTTTTGTTCATAAAACTTAACTACTGGAAGCTCAATTCCCACAAGAGATTTCAGGATGCTGATGCTGAAATGCACAGCAGATAATTGCTAGAGAAGGTCCAGCCTGACACACAAAGCCAAGCCAAACTCCAGCAATTACAGAATTTTCCCAGCAGGAGCAGAAGCAGCTCTGTAAACATTTGCACTCTCCTTCCTCCATCACTTCCGCGGTGTTTCAGGCACAGGCAGAGCTGGGTCAGCCTGGGCTGACCTGTTGGGGGGATGATTCCGGCAGTGAAGCTCTGCAGGCAAAGTGTCCTGGGCAGTTCCTAACGTGCTCCTGAATGTCTCTGTGCAGTACATAGACGATGCCCTGCCTCCAGAGTCTCCCCACCTGTACGGCCTCCACCCCAACGCCGAGATCGGGTTCCTGACGCAGCGCTCGGAGCGGCTCCTGCGCACCGTGCTGGAGCTGCAGCCCCGGGCCAGCAGCACGGGCCAGGGAGTGCTGGGGACCCGGGAGGAGACGGTGAGAGTGCCCAGGGGCACTGGGGACCCGGGAGGAGACGGTGACAGTGCCCAGGGGCACTGGGGACCCAGGGGGGAATGGTGAGAGTGCCTAGGGGCAGTGGGGACCCGGGAGGGGATGGTGACAGTGCCCAGGGGCACTGGGGACCCGGGAGGGGATGGTGAGAGTGCCCAGGGGCACTGGGGACCCGGGAGGGGATGGTGAGAGTGCCCAGGGGCAGCTGCTGGGGTTTGATGCCTGTCTCATCCATCAGTCCTGTCTAGCTCCAAGTTGTCCATGGTTCTGTGTTCTGCCTTTGCCTGCCTAAAGCCTGGTTTTATGCAGAACATCACCCTGGTGGGATGTAACTGAGCTTTGGCAGTAACAGGACAGTGTCTCCTAATTACCCCAAGCACTGCAGAGCCTTTGATATCATCCTCCAAAAGTATTGCTAATAAACCTTCCCTGAGCAGCAGCTCCTGTGACTGGCATAGCAATGGGCCCTGAGCACCTGCCTGCCACCCACAGCGTGCCAGCCAGAGCTCAGCCCTCCTCTTGCTGCTGCCACTGTGTCCCAAGGGCTTTGTAATTCCTTATTTCCAGCTGAACTCCTCTGCTACACCTGTGTCCTGGGCTGATCTCAGCCCTCCCTCTGGAAACTCACAGCTCATTAAAACATGACCCAAACATCCCTGACAAGATCTGGAATCAGCCAACACATGCTCAGGTTTCCACTCCTGCAGTCTTAAGGTGCCAGCTCTGTGTCTGAAGATTTGCAGTTTAATGAATGGCTAATAGCAGCTCACATAAAGCTGTGCTTTCACACCAGCTTCCTTTGGCTTGGTGTGAAGCTGGGGAACTGACTGCCTGCCCCTAAGGGGCTCCTAGAAGTGCCCAGCATGGTCAATTTTCAGTTCATACTCGAGTTTGAGGTGAGGGGAATTATCCAGAGGTAGCAAAGCCAAATAAGATGTTCAGAGATAGCAAATGTGATGCCTCTTCTCTCCTCCCGCTCCTTTTGTTATTGAAACACAAACAAACTCTTCAGCCAGAGAAGCGATGAGTGAGTGCCCCAGCAGTGGTGTCACAGCTCATGGCCATCCTGCAAACTCCTGGTGACAGTCAAGAAGACTCTCACAGGAGCACAGAAGTCCTCATGGCTCTGTCTGGGAATAAAATCAGCCTGAGAGCAAGCAGAGTGTGACCTCAGTGCCCTGCATTGTGCCTGGGGACATGCTCCCACAGCTCATTTTCTTCCTGAAGTGATCTCTGTCATTATCCAAGCTGTCCCTTCCACTTGGCCTTGGATGGGAGTGAGCAAAGCCTTGTCTCAACTCCTCCCCTGAAAGATATCCAGCCCCTGGTTCGGCTGAGGTGATTTTAGGGAGCTTCCAGGGAAAATGTGAGCCTGTCATTTTCCCCAGGCTCTGACAAGTCCAGTTACTCCCACAGATTTCTGAGGTCACATTACAGCAAATGAGCTGTAATTGCTGTGAAGGAATCAGAGCCAAAGGGACTTGCAGGGGAATTTCAAATGAGCAGGTATTTCTGTACTGCCCCCAAGGTGCAGCTGAGGAGCTTTTCCAGCTTTAGCCACCTGTGTGGCTGCAATAACAGCCCACACACCATCACTGCTGATGGGAGCTGAGGCTTGGGAAGAGCAGCAACAGCAGGGAACTGGAGTACAGAGTCCAAAATACAAACATTGGTGGCCCTGGCTGGAAAATGACCCTGCCCTAGCTGGCACTAGGTTTGCATGACAGGTTTGGCACTGTAGATCATAGAATTTTAACTGTGTTATGTACGCCCAAAGGTCCCCAGCAAGAAGAAGTCTTGCTCAGATTCCAGCTCAGAAGCGAAGCAAAGCAAAGCTTTGAGTGAGACCTTCCACAGTAAACCTGGGAAATGCAGCTGATCCCATGGACTGCAGGGGCTTCGTGCCTCACTGTCAGAAAGGGGGTTGGCTATTTAATTTAATTTTTTAGATGCTACAAAGATCCTCTTGCATTAGAGCTTTCCCTGTTTAGTACTTAGAGTTCTGAAGAAGCTGTGGTGGTGACCAGAAAATAATTTAGTTTTGTTATGTTTTTCTTCCACGGCTCCATTAGTCCAGAATGCCAAATTCAGCTTAAAATTCAATTTTATATAATCACCTCTCTCCATCAATACACCAGAGGAGACCAGCTCATAAGCTGTGTTGTCCTGAGGCTCAGCTGAGGCTCCAGCCCCATCCATCTCCTTGTGAGCGTGACCTCAGGAGAAATAAGAGAGCCAAGAAGCGAGGAGGCTGCCACATGTCACAGGGACATTTTAAACCCATCATTTTGCAAGCTGCTCATCTGACATTAACTTTGTCAGCATTTGGATTTTAATAGGATGGGGCAAGCTCTTTGAATGGTGCCTGGGGCTGACAGGGATGGTTGACAGGGCAGAGGGATTGTCACAGCTCAGGCAGCTGTGAGCCTGGGGGTCACTCACCAGCATCCCCCTCTCTCCTCCCTCTGGCACAGGTGCAAGCCCTTCTGGAAGAGATGCTGGAGAAGCTCACGGACGAGTTCAACATGGCAGAGCTGGTGGCAAAGGTGGAGGAGAGGACGCCCTACGCCGTGGTTGCGCTGCAGGAGTGCGAGCGCATGAACGCGCTCACGGCCGAGCTGCGGCGCTCGCTCACCGAGCTGGAGCTGGGGCTGAAGGTGGGGACAGCTCAGAGTGCCCACCTGGAACACAGCCTGGGCACAGCTCAGAGCATAAACTGGGGTTTTAGTAAAGGCCTTCAATAGATACAGCTTGGGCAGTCAAAGCCTTGCACAGGGTACACCCAAAATGAACTATTGGTGCCTGGAGAGGCTCCCTGGAGCAGAGGCTGGGCAGTGTCACAGCAATAAAGCAGGGATTTATTCCAAGGCCTCCAAAGGATTCACCTTGGCCAGTGCCAGAGC
>JANRGV010000008.1:19408280-19420797 GCA_024734035.1 Alethe castanea
AAGGCCAGGCTGGACACTGGGGCTTGGAGCAGCCTGGGACAGTGGAAGGTGTCCCTGCCATGGCAGGGGTGGCACTGAGGTCCCTTCCCAACCTGGCACTGGCCAGGAAGAAATAGTGTGCAGTGTTAGCAGAATTCCAGAATATTTGTATATTCTACACCTGTCCTTGGTCTCTGTTAGCAGAAAGTAAGAGCAAGATGCTGGTGGGGTCACAGTTCAGCTCTTGGCTTTTTCCAACCTCGAATCAAACAAAACTCAGGAATGGGTGAGTTGGAAGGAAATGTTTCCTGGAGCCTTATTTACCTAACAAGCAGAAAATGTTTAACGACCTCAAAGTGTGCTTCAGAGAAACCAAGTGATTGCAATTGCTTAGAGATTGGTGGAAAAGGGATTAAGAAGACATTAGATAAGTACCTGGTGCTTCATGGGCTCCAAAAACCCCAGAAGGTGTCAAGCTGATCTTTTCTAAAGAAGCAGAATTTCAAGCAGAATGTTTCCATAAGCCTGGCTTGCTCTAGGAAAGCTCAGACAGAGCTGTAGGAGCTGCTGGCAGCCTGATCTTCCTGCTGTGACCTCGGTTCAGGTGGGATTTCAGCTGTTCTGGTGGGCACCAGGGGCTGGGACAGGGACACTAGGACTGCCAGCTGCAGTCTGAGAGTCCTTGGCACCAGCTGGGGTTTCTCCCTCTGCAGAAGTTACTTCCAGGATTAACCAAGAGGGGCTTGGAGAGTTTGGTTAAATCCAGAGTGTGGAGCCCCTCGCAGAGCCAGAGCCTTTCCTGTGAGGTCATTTCCATTCAGTGCCTCTGAATTTCTCCTGGGGCTTTGTGCCATTGTAGGAATGAGGTGCTTTAGCATTTTTCCTGGCTCCCTCCCCCCTCTCTATCCCCCCAGTGCACTGCAAGGCTCTAAATATAGGTCACCCCAGGCAATTAGGGAAGAGTTGCTGGTTTTGAAAGAGTGAACAGGCAGGAAGCCCAGTTTCCAAACGAGTTATCAGGTGAGATGATGCTTGGCCTCAACCAGAGTGATTGACAGAGGGTCTGCATGTTCACAGATACATTATTTAAACATGGGGAGATATAAGAGATCTTCTGCACTAATTACTTCAAAGGCTGTATTAATCACAAGACACTTTAATAGTCAATCAATACTTGCATTTGTCAATGACCTTGTAAATCTCCTCACTTTAACTCTGCTGTGTGGCAAAAGTGTCATTTGACATCTTCAGGGGCTGGTTTTGTGCAGCTGTTGCTCAGTAAAAATGCATGTTTTGCTAAGTCTTAGTTCCAGTGTCTGAAGTTCTGTTTCAGAAGTGGAAATAGGAAGAGGACAGATGTTAAGGCAGCTGTGGAGCTGTGTTTCAACCACTGGCTCATCATTTTGGATGTGACCTGAGCTCACACCTGTTGAAGGGGACATTTCATAGGGCATCCATGGATTCTGGCTTCACCTGGAGACTGGGCCATGGTGACTTGGTGGCAGAACAATGAGGCCTTTGCCATCCTGTGTGTTACAGCTGGGTGTGTGCATTAATGGGGGGTACTGGAGTGCTGACCCTAATATCTTTTAGATGTCAGGAACATGAAACTTGGTAATTTCATCAAAATAAAGGAAGCAAGTAAAATAACGTCTTCAAATTCAGACAAGATTGCACTGCAGCCCAGATATTCAAAGTGGAAAAGAGCCATGATGTTGGTTTTCTATAAGGCACTGAACTGGAAGAGGGGAACTGAGAGGATAAAAGCCCTGTGCACTATTAACTCCTGGAGCTGTTTACCTTTTCTAGTTTTTCCAGCTCTTATGCCATTGTTTGAGCAGATATTTCTCATAGTCCCAGTGGAATTGTACAACTAATAGTATTTTACCTGCCTGTCTTTGGGATGTTTTTAAGCTGAGTCCTGTGGGTGGTTTGCTCAGTTGCTTTTATGTGGCAACCAGAAAGCAAAGCCTGGTCCTGGGCTAGGTCTGAGACTTGCTGAGGCTGGGGGGCAGCTCTGGATGTTGTCCTGTCCAGAATGTCTGTGTCCGTCGTGCACTGGGGAGCCAGAACTGGGCCCAGAGCTCCAGGCACAGCCCTGGCAGTGCTGAGCAGAGCGGGCACCGGGGTCAGATGGGATCCTGCACCCTGGCTCTCAGCAATCCCAATGAACCTGGCACCATTCTCCTGCCCGCTCCGTGCATTTTTTCCCAGTATCCTCATTGGATAAGGTAATTGTTACAGCATTCCTGCTTTGCACTCTAGCCTTGGTATCAGATCTAAAGGTCAAGGTTTGAAAATATTTAGAGCATTTTGTTGGTCATTGCATGTGACCCCTTTCTTTAAAATGAGAAAAGTTTTATCTTTAAAAATCCCTTTATTGGGTCAGTACTTCATTTCCCCACCCCTGGCACAGCAGTTTGGGCTGGAACACAAACCCATTTTCCCATATTCTCCACTGTTGCGCACATTATACTCTTCAGAGGAATTTCATCTCTCTGCTCCTTTCCGTGGAATCCTCCTGCAGAAATCTCATTGGCAGCATACAAAAATTGCCTTTTCCCATTCCAACTGCCCCTGCCTTAGTCACTGCTGTCAGATCTGAAGCTGCTCAGCTGCAGAGGGAGGGGAGTTTAGTGCTTTCCCTCTGCTCTCAGGCCATTTTTCCTATGCTTCTTTTTTATTCTTTTATTTTATTTGTGGTCCCTGTCATTCTGTCGGGGCAAAGGGGTAAAGAGATTTGACACTAAGTGCGGGGAAATGCTGTATCTGGAATCTATCTTCCAGACGGCGAAAGAATAAAAATTCATGGCAGGACAGCGGCTGCTGCCACGTTCCCCAAGACATATTGCAGGTAGCGTTATTTATTGTGGCACGGAGTTCACGCGAGCGCTACCTCCGAGCGCCCGCGGAGATCCTAAAAAGCCCATCTCCCATCAGGGGCCGCAGATTTACGGCGGGGCCGGAGCGCGGCGGGGCCGGGGGCGCTGCGGGCGGGGAGAGCGGAGCCAGCGCTGCCCGAACCGGGCCGGGACAGTGCCGGAACGGGGCCGGGACAGTGCCGGAACCGGGCTGGGGACAGTGCCGGAACGGGGCCGGGAGAGTGCCAGAACCGGGCCGGGAACAGTGCCCGAACCGGGCCGGGACAGTGCCGGAACCGGGCTGGGGACAGTGCCGGAACCGGGCTGGGGACAGTGCCGGAACGGGGCCGGGACAGTGCCGGAACGGGGCCGGGACAGTGCCGGAACCGGGCCGGGAACAGTGCCCGAACGGGGCCGGGACAGCGCCAGGACCGGGCCGGGGACAGTGCCAGAACCGGGCCGGGAACAGTGCCAGAACGGGGCCGGGACAGCGCCAGGACCGGGCCGGGAACAGTGCCGGAACCGGGCCGGGAACAGTGCCAGAACCGGGCCGGGACAGCGCCAGAACCAGGCTGGGGACAGTGCCGGAACCGGGCCGGGAACAGCGCCAGAACCAGGCTGGGGACAGTGCCGGAACCGGGCTGGGACAGTGGAGCCAGCGCTGCCCGAACCGGGCCGGGACAGTGCCGGAACCGGGCCGGGACAGTGCCGGAACCGGGCTGGGACAGTGCCGGAACCGGGCCGGGACAGTGCCGGAACCGGGGACGGCCCGGGCCGGGCTCAGGGACCCGGCTGGGCTCGGGCAGGGCCCGGACCCTCCCAGCCTCGGCTCGGGCCAGTGGCCAGTGGCCGGGTGGAAACCGCGGCATCACCGCGTTGCTCTGCTGGGCCCGTGCACGGCTCCCATCACGGATTCTGGGGCAAAAGAGAAGGTTCCTGGTCCTGTGGGCTCCAGGAGGGAGGGGCTGAGCATTTATTCGCTTGGGGCTCTCAGAAACGTGCAGGGTGGTGAACAGGAATGTTGGAAACCCCGGAGGTCATTAAAGACCTCTCAAACTATACAAATACAGTACCAATAGCTCATTAATTCTTGGAGGCCTTCTGGACATTGGTTCCCCCTTCCTCTCCTCTGCAGCCCCTGTTTTCTCACAATTTTTGACATGTAAAGACAAGCTCACATCTTTCAGCTTTTGGAGTTCCAACACAGTGACCACAATAAACATGAGAGCAATTGGGAGCAACAAGTATTCAGCTCAAAAACCCCCACAAAATTAGATGATGTTAGCTAAGTTAATAGCAATTCTGCTCTCTGAGTGCTTGTCCTTACCCTGCCTCTGCTTGCAGAGCTCCCAAAGATTCTGATTTCTGAAGACAGAGGAGCATGTTAGCAGAGAGACAGGATCCTGTATCTTGTTATTAAAGGTTTGTGGGGCCTCCTTTGGTGGTGGTACAAGCCAAGCAGTTTTCCATGTTTTTTCCAGCAGTTTCCCAGGATTCATCTCATTGCCTTCACCTGTGCTACCTGCCTTGCTGCTGTTGGGTTGGAATAATGGATCATGGGATAATGGGATCATGCAATGCTTTGGGTTGGAAGGGACCTTAAAGCTCATTCTGTTCCACGCCCTGCCCTTCCTTTCCCCTATCCCAGGCTGCTGCAAGCCCTGCCCAGCCTGGCCTTGCACACTTCCAGGCAGGGGGAGTCCTCAGCCTTTCTGCATTGTTCCCGTTCAAGCTGCAGAGCTGAAATTGGGCTCCGGCTGCAGTGGAGCTGTGGGAATCGCCGATGGCCAGGCATTGCTCAGAGTGACCCCTGGGGCCACTGCTGCCCTGCCCTGCGAGGGCAGCTGCTGCTGCTGCTGCTGCTGCAGGGCTGCTCAGGCTGCTGGTTTCCATGGGCAGCTTTTCCCCCAGCCAGCTGGAGGTTATCGAGGCCAGAGCTGCTCCCCAGCCTCATAAACCTCGCGCACTATTCGGAGTCATGGCTCTCGCCCCGAGCCGCCGGTGCTGTTCCGTGGGACAGCTAATCCCTCAGCGTGCCTGCTGCGGGCTGCCCTATTGATTTCTGCTCTCTCTAAACCTCACTTGTGTTCAGTGCTTGTCAGACATCTGAAGGAATATCCAGTGGGCCCCAGGGGCAGCCGGGGAGCGGGGCACCGGCAGCGGGGCCAGGGGACGTTGGCATCAGGTTCGAGACATGCCAGCAGGAAGGTGGCAGTGGGACCTCTGAGCCCCAGGAAAACTCTTGGACAGGATTTAAACTAGCACGACACCGCTGGCTCACTCTGTGATCATTGAAGTTGGTTTCTGTGTGTTGGGCTCAGGGATTTGATGCTCCTCTGAGGCAGGTTTAGGGCAATGGATGCCCTTTGCAAGCTGTGCCCAGATAAAAGTGCAAGGGAGACACTGCTGGGGATTTTTTTCATTTTACTCCTTGTAAGTCACAGGAAGCCTCTGAATTCCAGCCCCTGTTGGCAGGCCGTGCATGGCTCTCTGGAAGCACATTTGGGCTGGATCTGTTGGATTTCCACTCTCTGGGATCTGCCATCATGCCCAGTGTCACCCTCTGCCACGTACCCTGTTCCCAGACTGACACAGCTCCAAAGAGCTCCTTTATGTGGAGAGAGCAGTGGATGATTAGGGAGGTTATGTGGACACTGGAATTGAAGCTTAGAGCCAGGATGAGAGGGCTGAAAGAGGCAAAAAGAAGGATTTAGCATATTTTTAATTAAAATAACAAGCTGGGACCTGTCACTACATAGATTCCTTTGTATCCAGAGTTCCTTTCCCTCTTTTCATCTTTGACTTTTTAGATTAGGCACTCTCAGAGCAGGGATCACAGTTTCCTCTGATCTGGAAAATGCCTGGCATGCTTTGAGGGCTGGCATTGTCTATGCAATAATGAAATAACCACAGTTTTAGTCTCGTTGCTGTCTAACTCCTATCTGTCGTCGTCATGAGATAGTTAGCTTAAAATAATTGCACCTAGCACTTACATTATACTTTGGGTTGGTCACAAATTAATTCTCATACCACTCTGAGATCAGAACTGGTACAGCTGCTCTGTGAATTTGGAAGGGATGTACAGAGATGTAGCTTTTTCTCCCCAAAAGTGATGGTGCCTGCTGTGTCATGGTGAGCTGCATAAACACAAACCTCATCCCAGCTTGAGCATTTTATATTAGGACATTAGGAAAAGTGGCTGGCCTGTCATGTTCTTTATTTATGTTAAATTAAAAATTAGTAGATTAAGCCAGATTTTGCTGTATTAAACACAGACAGACTGGTTTAAAGTGACCCTATCAATCAAAATGGTGATTGTATCACACAATTTAAAATTTGTTCCAACAATGGCACAACCTAGAAAAACCAGATCTTTTAAACAAAGCTTGACCCTCCATCCATGTAATTTAGCATAAAACCTTGAAAAGAAGCAAAGCAAACTGAAGTAATTGCAAAATACAAATTTTAATAGACCTAATCCCCAGGAGGATCTCTGTCGGGGGAGTTGAATTTGGATTTGTTTGTACAGATGAGTGCTGGTGTAGAGCTGCTCCCAGCTCTGCTGGGAGAGCTTCCTGCTGCAAGCCAGGAGCAGGGGATGTGCTGGTGGAGCCTGGAGGTTTCCTAAGGAATCACCTTCTGCTTCCTGCTTTCCCCTCTCTCATACTCCCCATTCCCATGGTCTGTGTTGCTGGCTTTGCTCAGGGATCACTCACTGCCCTGGACACAGCCGCTGTCCATGGACCTCCTTCCACTCCTGCGGGCTCCAGGCTCAGCCAGCACGAGAGAGGAGGAAGCAGAAATCTGTCACTCAGACCTCTACCATTAATTCACATTTCCCCCTGTTTGTCACATATGTCCATAGGGTAAATCCTGAGTTGTGCTGGGTGTTGCATTCTCTGTGGCTGGTGGCACTTTCCTGCCTCGATTCCATCTTTCTGGGGCACCACCCAATCAGGTCTTGTGTTTTGCCAAATCCAGCCTTACGTGTTGGTGCCACTCCACAGAATATGCTGTGTCTGGTTATAGCCTCATCTTGGCCTTAGAATTTTACCTTTTCACAAACTCCCCAAGGTGTGCTGTCTCTGGCTGGTGGGTGCCCAGCTAAGCAAGATTCAGCAAACATAACTTTGGTTTTCATATCGTATCACGTATCATGCAAACTACTTGCAACTGCTTACAAATTTATTAATCAGTTTTCATGTTCCTTGTGTACAATTCGCAGGGACTTTGCCACCCAGGTGTGCACCCTGTATCTGTGTGAAAGCACCAACGTTTGATTCTGATCACACCTCTCTTGTGCGTCACGTTCCATTGCAGACACCTTGGTCAGACTGTCCTGCGTTTTCTTTTCTGAAGCTTTCAGACATGACTGGTTTTGCCACTTAAATATTTTCATCCCTCTGATTAGAGGTTTTGTTCTGTTTTAATATTTGTCAAGCACTAATGGTCGCTGGGTGTTGCTTTTAATTGTAACATCTGCTCCAGCTGTAGAGGAGTTGAAGTATTCTCAGCCGTGTGCATAGGTCAAAGACTTGGCCACTTTTTCCTCTAAACTGAGTCCAGGCAACTTATTTCTCCAGAGCTGCTGGTCTAAGCCAGCACTTTCATTCGGGAGATGAAAGGTGAGTGCCAGGCTGTGGGGCTGCCGAGCCTCTCCATCTCCTTTCCCCATTAGCACCTGGGAGCGGAGCGGGCAGGTGGAGCAGGCTGAGCGTGCCTTTGCAACACCACCTAAAATCACGTTTGATTTGCTCCCTTTGATGGCATGTTCACAGTTATCTTGCCACGACTCTGATCTTCTCCAGCTGCATGGCCCTTTAAATCCCCCATTTCAAATAGGAAGGAGAAAGCGATTTGGTGGAGCCCTTCCCATCCTTCGGATCCGTGCTCTTATTAAGGCTCATATCTATTACTTTCTTCCTTTCTGAAGGAGTCAGCTTGATTCAGTACTTTTGGGACTCGGTGACATTAATGTATCTGTTTTATGTAACACGGAGTCATTATTAACAGAATCCTAGATCATAAAAAAAGGGCTAACGAGAGCCAAGGAGGGTTTTTCCCCTTGAAGCTCGTAGCACGGCGGGGCCGGGGTCAGGGAGCCGCCGCAGTGGCATTTCTGCAGCTTCATCACAAAGTCTGAATAATCCATGTGCAAGCCAGGGTTATTTACAGGAGACACGTGGTGCTCAGGGAGCATCGGCTCCGTGTTTGTGCGGGACACGGCTCAGGCTGGGAGGGCACGGCTGGACCGGCCCCAGCTGCTGGGCAGGAGTGCGGCCAGGGATGGACACAGGGTCAGGGAGGGTCAGAAGCAGAGCAGGAATGGCCTGGGGCAGGGAATGACCTGAGCAGGGGAGACTGCCAGGGACCCAGGGCTGCTTTATGCTGCTCGAGCAAGGGGGGAACTTATCACTGGTGTGTGCAGGGCAGGGCAGGGCAGGGCTGCTGCTCCCCTCTGGCACCCCAGCCTCTCCCAGCACGGAGCCACTCCCTGACAAAAGCTTTAATTTTCTGTGTTTGAGCACAGGCTGCCCCTAAGCCAGGAGAAGGAATTGGAACTGAGGCTTTGACACAGAGAACCTGCAGTGAGAAGGGGCTCCGGAAGCTTTGGGTCTCCTCATCCTTGAATCACAGAATCCCAGACTGGTTCGGGTGGGAAGGGCTCATCCCGTCCCACCCCTGCCATGGCAGGGACACCTCCCCCTGTCCCAGGCTGCTCCAAGCCCTGTCCAGCCTGGCCTGGGACACTGCCAGAGATCCAGGGGCAGCCACAGCTGCTCTAGACAAATGTCCTTTGGGATTGTCCAGTACCTCAGGAGGGTGGTGGGAAGCAAGTAAATTGTGCCAGAGAGATTACCAGCCAATCCATTTGTTTGGGATTAGAATTTAATAATTTTTTTTCTACCTTCAAGTTTTAAACTTATTTACAGGGAGTTGAAATGCCTCCTTTGCTGTTTATATCTCTGTTTAAATATTTTTCCTTTTCTTTCTAAATGGTTTTGTTTTATATAAATTGACACATGAGTATTTGGGGCGGGGGAAGACTAGCGGTGTTTCCTTTAAGGTTTTATTAAAGAATTCTCTTTTATATCTGTTTTCTTCATTCTGTTTCTGAAAGGAGAATAATGTCAGGAAACCACCTCTCTTGCTGGTTCATGACATTTTGCAGCTGGCTGAGATCTTAGAGCAGTGCCTGGGCTTCCTCCCTTCCCTCTCAGCAGTTCTCCTTGCAAGAGATGGTGTAAGGAATTAATCTGCTCTAATTCTGCTCTTTGCAGAAACCAGATTGATGACAAAGGAAGGACAAGCCTGCAGCTAGGCTTGCCGTGGGGACCACTCGCAGATGGTGTTGGGCTGTGGAGCTCCATGGCCAGGCTGGGCTGTGGGTGCAGCACTGGCTGTAGGCACACACAGGGTTAGAGGGGATGGGAAATAAAACCCCTGTCGTGGCTGTGACTGCAGCTCCCTAAAGCACAGATTTTACAGAAATATGTATAGGGTATTAAAACTGATGTAGTTCCTATTTTCCTTGGAACTCAGTGCTTTCCACCACAACCACAGACATTGGGAAGGATTTGAACTGAAGGCTGAGCTGGCTATGGCTGCAAACAGGAGCTTCAAGAAAGCCACCAAGTTGGATGAGTAAAACCTTCCCAAGGAAATCTAGGGTCATCAGCTCTGGGCTTGGGTGACATGGTGGAAAAACCCAAGTGTGGGCCCCAAAGCCAGCGCTTGGCTGAGTTTGACTGCATTGGTTTTCTCTGGGCAAAGCACATCCAGAGCTGCTGGATGCATTCAGTGTGAGCCCTTCTTTCAATTTGCTTTGAGATTAGGCTTGGCCACAAGATCACAGCCTAGGGGGAAATTTTGGAACAGTTTTCAAAGCAGTTAATTTGGAGATATTTCAAGTATTTAAATGCAAATACAAATGAATAAATAATTTATGCTCGCTTTAACTGAAAAATATTTTAGTCTAAGAACACACGAATTGTCCCACATTTAGTATGGGCTGTCTGTGGAGCAGCTGGCAGCTGCAAGTTCTAAACCTGGGAAAGGGGCCACGTAGTGCTCAGTACCTTCCCAGTTGTGTTTACCTTTGTATCTGTTGCTTTGTATCTGGGCTGTTAGGGAGCGAAGGAAACCGTGACAGTACAATAATATGCACTTAAGAAAAAATTATAGAACCTATTACAACGTTGTTTAAAAATCATTATTATATTGTAATGGAGTTAAATGCTGTGTTTATGTAAGGCTTTAATTCCTGAGGAATTCCAGACTGTGGGGCCAGGCTAATGTGACAAAATACTGAACTCAGAGATGTGTGTGTGTGTTCATTGTGGAGCAAAGGCTCCTGCAGGGACCCAGACATAGAGGGAAAGAATTTACTTTCAGAAGAACAGTTTTTAGAAGTTTGTAAAGCTATATTAAATGGAAGATATTGAATAAAAGTGAAGATATTTTAGAAAATCAGGGATAGAGATGCAGGAGATAACGAGGCTTGGAGCAGCCTGGGGTACTGGAAAGTGTCCCTGCCCATGGCAGGGGTTGGAATGAGATGGGCTTTAAGGTCCCTTCCCACCCAAATGTTCCATGTTTTTATGGTTTGTTGTTTGTGTCAGGAAACAAAAGCCCGGTGGTTTTGGGACACAGTGTGAGTTTGGGAGCACATTTGCTTCCTTTGCTCCTGAGGAGCTGTGCAGGGACCCAGAGCAGCGTGAGCAGCACTGGCTCCTCCTGCCACAGCTGGGGACAATCCATGTCCCTCCTGCTCCAGCTGCTCCGTGTCACCCAGAGTGACAGAGGTGACCCTGCCACGTCCCTGTGTGTGCCCAGGGCAGGGCTCTCCTCAGCCCTGGCTCCAGCAGGGTCCTGGGAGAAACCCCAGCCAGCCTCAGGCTTGGGCTGGGAAACAAAGACTGACTGATCTAAAATAGCAGTGCCAGAATCCTAACTAGATTATTTGACTTTAAAGGAGGGGGGATGAGAGAACATTTTTCATGCATTTTTATTGATTTTCAGTATGGTACAAAGCCCAGCCATGTACAGCAGTAGCACAGGAGAAGATACAATCATTGCAAACCGATTGCAGCTCCAGCAGCCCGTTCTGGGCTGTGCTGCTCACCCAGCCCCTCACTCCCGCTCCAGCCCCACCAGGTGCACGCTCAGGGTATAAAAACTTACAGCCAGCATTTAAAATGCAACAATTCCGTGTCCTGCCCGTGCTCCTGGGGGATTTCCTCCCTGGGGTACTGGCATGTCCCTTTCCCCTCTTCCCAAGCCATCCTCTTCCCAAGCCTGGAGGCCGAGCAGGATGTGAGGCCCCAGGCAGCTCCAGCTCCTCATCCTGCAATCCCAGAGGGGTTTGTGCTGGAAGGGACCTCAGAGCCCATCCTGTCCCCTGCCGTGGGCAGGGACCTCCCACTATCCCAGGCTGCTCCAAGCCCTGTCCAGCCTGCTCTGGAGCAGTTCCAGGGCTGGGGCAATTCCCGGCCACATCCTGATGTGCCTCAGCCTCTCCATGCAGGGTCTGTGTCCCTTTCTCACACAGCAAGCCCAGTGCTCAATAAATGGCTTTATTTGCTGCATGGAGCCAGGCTGTGCTCTGCAATCGATGGCAGCTCTGTGTTGGGGACACATGGGGACACAGGCCCAGCCATGTGTGTGCCAGCCCTTGTAAGCAACGGAGTGTAAAAATCCAAATAACCAAAAACCTCTCTAGCATTGTGAAAGTTTTATGGTCATTTTTCCAATTACATAATAGAGTTCATAATCTGTTATGAATTAGCATAAATCAGAATCAGCTCACAATTAAGAAAATAAGTTAAATTGCATTTTGTGAAGCATTGTTCTGTGTGGACAGTTTGCTCTCGTGCTGCTAACCTGACAAATTCAGTAATTCACAATATTCTCCTTGGAATCAGTTGGAATTACTGAGGATTTACAACAGCCTCTATGTGCAGGTTACAACAGCCCTGGGTTCTGCAGACAGGCTGGTTTCAGGAGAGCAGAGTGTCCTTCAAAAGCCAAACTGCTGAGTCTGTGTGAGGTTGGGTATTGGGAGAAATTCCTTCCTGGCAAGGGCTGTGCAGCCCTGGCACAGCTGCCCAGGGCAGTGCTGGAGTCCCCATCCCTGCAGGGGTTTAAAAACCATGTGGATGTGGGCAGTGGTGGCCATGGCAGTGCTGGGGGATGGCTGCAGTCAATGAGCTTTTCCAACCCTGAGGGTTCTGTGGTTCTGTCCTGGCTGACACCAGGCAGGAGGGAATCACCACCCAGAAATGTCAGGAACATCACCAGCTCAGCAGGCAGAGTTTGTGGGGTGTTCTGACCACCATCATGGTATCCCCAGATGATGTCAGGAGTGATGTTCAGACAGCAGCAGGGGACAAGAAGCACTGAAGAGCATGTTTTCATCAGCCTGTGGCTGGCTGTGCCAGGGCCCAAGGTGGCTGGGAGCCCTCAGCCCTCCCTGCTCCTGTGGGGGGTGCCCATGGCTCAGCACAGGGCCTGGCACAGGGCACTGGGGCTGTCCCCACCTCCATCCCAGCTTTGGAATGAGGTTTGTGTGGCCCGGGCAGGGCACTGGGTGCAGCCTGGCTGTAGCTGTCCCTGCTGAGAGGGCTGGGTCCCTGCTGGTCACCCTGTGCCTGGCATGGCATGGGGTGGGATGGGAT
>JANRGV010000008.1:19420939-19434899 GCA_024734035.1 Alethe castanea
GGGATGGGATGGGATGGGATGGGATGGGATGGGATGGGATGGGATAATGGGATGGGATGGGATAATGGGATGGGATGTGCTCCTTGCTGAGTTCCACAGCTCTGCAGCAGTGATGCAGCCTTGGGGTTTCAGCACCTGGAGACAGCTGATTTTTCTGAATGTGTGGGTTAATGTGACAGAGCAGGGAGTGTGGCAGAGCCCCTCGCCTGGCGCAGTCCCACACAGCATGCTCAGGGCCGGGGCTGTGGCTGCTGCCGCCTCCAGCCTGCACGGGTGTTTGTGACAAAGGAGCAGCGTCCGTGGGCGCTCGCTGCTGCCACAAAGGCCTCCCGGAGGGGCCGGGCTGCCCCGGCTGGCAGCGGCTGGAACTCTTGGCAGGGTGTGACATGCCCATCCTCTCGAATTAGCTCGGGGCACGAGGAATTTGGCACGCTGCTAATTGCCATCAGAGGGAACAAGTGGCCTCAGTATGTGGGCACGTGGTGGGACAAAGGGACCCTGAGCCCCCAGCCCCACGAGGGACAGGTGCTGCCCACCCTGGGCAGGCGTCAGGAACCCCCCTTGGCTCTGTGCTGCCGAGAAGGACTCGGCTTTAATTCCCTGTGGCTTTGTTGGATGCTCTTTCTTTGCCATGCAGGAACTCAGCTGCTGCAGAACCAAGGCAGCTGCTGCTGGGAGACCTCCCTGCCATGCTGGGAATGCTCCCTGCCATGCTGGGAAAGCTCCCTGCCATGCTGGGAGACCTCCCTGCCATGCTGGGAAAGCTCCCTGCCATGCTGGGAGACCTCCCTGCCATGCTGGGAATGCTCCCTGCCATGCTGGGAGACCTCCCTGCCATGCTGGGAAAGCTCCCTGGCATGCAGGGAATGCTCCCTGCCATGCTGGGAAAGCTCCCTGGCATGCTGGCCATTACAGATGTGCATGTACACATGGCCATTACAGATGTGCACTGGCACTGTGGCTCCAGTCTGAGCTCCAGGTGCTTTGGCAGAACTCTTCTCTCTCAAACTTGACTTTTCTGAAAAACTCTGCATGTCACCCTTGTTACCTGCGTGTCACTTTGCTTTCTCCTCTGTGAGTTATTCATGGCTAAGCTGAAGCAGTGCAGGATTCCTGCTCCATCCCTTGATGATGATGTTGTGTTTGTGCCCTTTTTTCCCTGTCTTTTTATCAGGAATTCACAGGAAGATTAATCCCTCTTACTCCATGACAGTTTAGTTTCTTTAAGAACCTTTAGTGAGGGATGTTCTAGAAAAGCTTTTAGAAAATCAGATTCCACTGTATCAGCCCAAATCTCCTGTATTAGCAGGGCTGGTTCCTCATCAGATGACTCGGATCTGCACGTATAAACTCTGCTCTTGTCTTTCAGGCTCTGCCCCAGACATGTGTTTATTCATTGCTGCTAATTCTGATCAGTCCCACAGTTTTCTACCCTTTTGCCTGTTCTGGAAATCAGACTTTGTGGTCTGTCATTCCCAGGGTCACTCCTAAAGCCTTTTGTAAAAATTTGTCACCTTCCAATCTCAGATGCAAAGGAAGAAAGTTCAGCAATTTCATATGTGGGCTCCTTGAGGAAGCACTGTTGGCCTCTGGTGATTTGTTGCTCTGGCATATGAACCCTGCTGACCTCTGCCTAGTGAACGACAGTGCAAGGAATTAATTTAATTTTGCTGCTGTGCCCTTATCTTTCTTAATTCCCCCCTTTACTCCTTGCCCATCTATCAGCAGCTCTGGGTGACAGACAGGCTTCCTGCTTTTGTGTTGGAGAAGCTTTTATTAGCTCTACGGACTCTGATGATTGTTCTCCAGACCCTGTTTTGCCTTGCCTTATCGTGGGTTTGCACTTAGTATGCTGGGTTTATATCCTTTTCTATTTTTATTGTTTGGAAACAACTTCCATGTTCCTGAAAGTGCCTTTTTTATTTCAGATAACTTCCTTTTTCCATTGGTTTAAACCAAGCTTTGAATGTGTGGTGGTTTGGCCTTTCCCCTGGTGTGTCCCACAGTGTTCAGAGATTCCCAGGATGGTTTGGGTTGGAAGGGCCTGAATGTTCACCACATCCCACCCTGCCATGGGCAGGGACACCTTCCACTGTGCCAGGGGGCTGCAAACCCTGAGCAGCCTGGGACACTGCCAGGGATGGGGCAGCCACAGCTTCAGGTGTAGAGCGCAGACAGGAGCAACAAACTGGGCAACAGCAAACAGTATCAGTATTTCATGAGAGTTCTGTCATTTCTAGTTATAGATTCCTGACAGCCACAGATGTGTGACTGCAGCAAGAACCATCACTGGGATGGGAAAGTTCCTGTCCCAAAATCCTCCTGGCATGACACCTCCTGGTCAGCTGCCTGCCCAGGTGCCAAGCTGTGCAGCCAAAAGGAGAATTTTCCTTGGGAAGCAGAAGACTTCCCATGAATCAGGCTGTTTTCCCTGACTCTTCACCGTAATGGCTGGGTCAGTGTGTGGCACAGGTGACCGTGGGGATTTCTGTGGCAGAGCCACCTGAATGTAGCTGCTGGAGTGTGTCCTGAGAAGGCAGGAGGCTGGGAGGTGCAGCTGTCTGCTTTGTAGGAGGCAAAGGATACCTGTGACCGGTGAGCCCCCAGTGACAGAGGAGATGCAATGGCTGCGAATGTTGGCTGAGTTGGAACTGAACACAAAAAATATTAACAACTCCATGCTGTACCCAAACTTCTGTTCCTTTTGGTGCATTATTCCAAATCCTTCAAAATATTTTATATACTTCCCATTCTTTTATTTGCAGGCTTTGATCTGGAGAGTTTGTGCTGACTCTTTCTGGTCTGAATAGGAACCATCTCCCTGCCCCACTCATCGGCACCAGATCCTGTGAAATCTCCACGTTTGCACAGTGAGGTAGGAAGACCTAATTTTCATAAGCCTTGGAGAAGTGATTTTTGTGTTGGTGGCCCTCCTGGGATGTGTAATGTAAATCACCTGGATTAGGAGAGCTGTGATTACATGTAACAGAGCTGTTCTCAGGCTCAGCTGAGGGCTCTTTGTGCTCCCTGAGCTGCAGGCTTTGCTCACTCCTCTCCTCGTGGTGCTGTGGTTTTGTTCAATGCCACCTGCCTGAAGTGTTCCTGAGCACCTCACTCGCTGCCCAGTAGTGTTGGCTCCTCCACTTTCGGTGAAAATGTGTTTTTTAAACACAGCCATCCATAGATTGTGTTTTTCCTACATGTCTACAAAGCCTTGCCAGGCTGCAGCTCTGTCTGGGCTGGTGCAGAACCATGAGGGCTCTGTTATTTAATTATTTATGTTGACCTTAACTGTTAGTTTCTGTCATTAAAGAACAGGCCAAGTGATTAGAGCCCTTGGCCTAATCTTCTTAGCAGGAAAACTGTCCCTTGAAGGTCTGTCCTAATCAAACAGCCATAAGGGAGGATGAGGAAAGGACAAGACTCCTGATCTGGTTCATTTTCCATGTGAATTGGTGAAAGTGAATCAGGTTTGGGTGGTCTGTTAAATTCATAAATACAAGTTTCCCGAAACAATGGTAAATGATGTGCTGGCAGAAAACACATCTTCCTGAGCATGGGACAAATATCCCTTTCCATCCTACCAGCATCCCCACCATGGGATTTGGCACTGGAAAAATACCTGTCGTCCAAGTGTAGTAATCTCATTAAAAATCATTTTGTGTGTAAATAGACTTCAGTGAGTCACTGTGAAGTACCTGCTTTTAATGTATTTGTATATACTCAGTTACTACAAGGTCATTCATAATCTCTGGGATACTTGGTATTACCAAACTACCCTTGTGTGATCCTGAGAGCAATGGAAAGATTAATGACAGGTTTCAAAAAACACTCATCAGAGTTCTCTGTCTTGATGGAAAACTGAGAAATGTAAATTTGGAGCTGGATTTTTTTTTTCTATGTATGTAGTTCTTGGCGGGGGGGTGGTGGTTATCCTTTAAAGAAGGTTTCTTTCCTCTTTTCTTCCTACATCTTTATCTGAAGTATTTTGTTTACAACATGAATGCACAGTTTGAGTTCTTGAGAATCATCAGTCTTATAAATGTAATGGTGTGGTAGGCAAACTCTTATTTGCTTGGTGCTCTCAATATCTCAGAGGATCCTGAGGAAAGCAGCTATTTTTTCCCATTTACTTAGGAAATGTTCCAGGCCTTGGTGTTCTTTGAGGGGGTGAATGGTGTTCTTCAGGTGTTATAAACTGAATTTGTGGAGGAATGGCAATGCTGAAATCCCGCTTTCCCTGGGGTCAGTGTTCTTGATTTTGACATGAGGATGAGAGGGGAAAACAATGGATGGAGCACAGAAAGGACAGAAAAGCACAGAGAAGGTGGGACAGGAGAAGTGGAAGGTGGTTGACATGGGGACATTTGGAAAGATTTTGGAGAGACAACTCGTGTGGTCAGCTGTGACTTTCTCACACTGTGATGTCTTGACTGATGTTATTGTATTGGAGATTGCAAGTTCTCTTTAAAAATGTGTAGCACCTGCAGAAGAACTCAATTTTGGGAGCAATCTGTGTGCTGCTCCCATTAATGGCAGTGGTAGAAAAAGTGGGATTATGCTGTGGGATCCTCTCAGCCTCAGAGCCTCGTCAGACTGAGTGGGGCAATGGGGCTGTGAGAAGGTGACACAAACCCGAAATAAACCCCTGGTACTGGGGTGAAAGAGAAAAGATGGGTGGTGAACACCTCGGAGATTTCAGGTGATTGTTTTGGGCATCTCAGGTAATTAAAACTGCAGGTTCAGTGGTGTTAAAGAGACAAACACAGGTGATGAACAGCAAATGTGGGGTGAGTATGGAAGGACCTCACACAAGTGGAAAGGAGACAAGGAGAAAACCTCCAGAGAATTACTCTTCCAATGTCTATGGGGAAATTGGCTTTTGTTTAGCAGAATTGTAACTTTTAAATTTGTACAGCTGGTACAAGCAGGTACAATTTTATTCTGCCAAAGGGCACGATATTGTGAGGCTCATGCTTTCAGAAGAGACCCCAGGTCTGAACAAGCTAAGGGAGAAAAATCAGAAATTTTGGTTCTGTGTCAGTGGAACACACTCTGTTCACTTCCCCTGCAAAAAGGAAATTCCTTCTCCATGCTAGTCAGAATGGTTCTTTTGGACCTGGAATAGACTTGATCATTTAAATGAAGGCTTTGATTTCAGCATTGGGGGAAAAAGGCCCTTGTTCATAGTCTGCTACAGTTTCACAGATTTAATAGTGGGGTATTATTATAATTACCTGTTTAGTGGCTAATTGCTGTTCCATAAGTGCAGAGGAAGGGGAGAACATGGGACCAAGGCTATATTTCAGGGTACAAGAGGGTATATATATTTGTTACTGTAATTTAATGCACATCTTGATCTCCTAGTATAAGAATACAACGTATTTTTAGTAACCTTCCTCTATTTAATTTTAATGCCAAGAAAAACGCCTGGGCGTGTGCTTGCAGCTCTTCACCTGGGTGATATGCTGCCATATGAGAGACAGTTCTCATGTGATTTTCCAAAACACTTTTTAAGTAGCACCAGGCTCTTCCAGAAGCTGCTGTGGAAATGTGGTTTTATTTCAGTGGCTCCAAAACCCCCTGGCACCACATCAACAGCCCAGCCGTGGTCAGCAGGAGCCTGAGCAAACAGCAAACATTTGGCCCTGGCACAGGTGCCCAGAGCAGCAGTGGCTGCCCCTGGATCCCTGGCAGTGCCCAAGGCCAGGCTGGTCCCTTCCAACCCAAACCATTCTGTAATTCTGTGATTTCACCATTATTTTTCTGTGTTTACAATTAAAAGTTTAATGATAAGGACTGGTGGTGGTTGAGGATAAATTTTGAAGGTTCTTAAGGGATTTAGTTTGTTTATCTAATTGTGGAGATAGATTAAAGTCCATCAGAGTAAGATTATCCAGCATCTCTTTACCAGGTGCAAATTGGAGATGTTTCCTCAGACAAGAGGTTGTTGTTGTTTTTCTCACTGAAAAATGTGGACGTTTGGCAGGTGTTGAGAGTTTTTCTTCCAGTTTCTCCAGCAGATAAAATCTCTGTGCTCTCTGTCTTTGGTCCGTAGCTGGTGTAATCAGGAATTGTTTGGATACTCCCCTGGGCACAAACAGAGCCCTGGGGCCTTTGCCCATGGACCAAGCCAGTGTATGAGCTGGGTTGGGGGTGACAAAGGGGCTGGAGCCCATTTCCCCTTTCCCTGCTAACAGTTTTGCTTCCCAGAGGTACAAATTACAGACTCCTGGAGCTCAGAGAGCTGTGCCAGTGACACATTTTTGGGGATGCTGTGTCAGGGGCAGGGAAGGTTCCTGGCTGTGTCCAGCCCCACAGATGGGCACACTCAGACTGGGCATGGAGCTCTGGGGCTGAGGACATTCAGATTTGCCTAAAAAAACTGTTGGCAAATACCTAAGCTGTCCCTCTGTGATATTTAAAGCTCACGCACACCATTTACAAATTTAAAAATGATATGACATAGATTATTTCAGCTTTTCTCTTATTTGATCAATTCTGATAAAAAGGCCATGCTTGGATTAAATCTTTTTATTCTCACAGCCATGTGACACTTTAGGGGACAGTAACATTTGTGAAATAATTTAAGAAATAACAGAGGAGAGGAAGCCACCTGAAGAGCCGGGCGTCAGGTCCAGCATCCTGGGGCCAGGTCCAGGACAGTGTCCACACCATCCCCGTGGCCACCACACCATCCCCGTGGCCACCACACCATCCCCGTGGCCACCACACCTTCTCGTCGGGGCTGCTGGCTGAAGGACTCTGCTGGGCCACAGCAGAGGAGCCGTGTGAATGATCCCGAGTGATTTTAAAAGTCAAGTGATTTTAAATCTTTGCGGCCACTGAAAGTTGTTTCTAATTCAAGCCCACGTTGTAGCAGAGAGGAATTCCGGCGTCAGCGGCAGCCGCAGGGACAATGAGCGCCGGCCTCTCCTCTGACCAGTCGCTGCTATTTGTTGGAGGCTCTGTAAAGACAATGCTCCAACATCTTTACACACAGCCCCGGCTTTGTAGTCGCTGTTTCCTTGGAGCCTTGGCACGGGCGAGGACACGCATGTCCAGGCATTTTCCAGGTGGCAGGATTTCCTTCTCCAGTCCCGGCGCCACGAACCCCCTCCTTTCAGCCCCAGCAGCGTTTAAATAGATCATTTGTTTTCATTATAGGTTTTTGCATCCCCGCCTTTCATTGCTGTTAATGAATTTCTAGGGTCTGATTGGGAAACAAAAGGCAAACACAACTATAAAAAGGGCTGTGACAAAGGAGCCGGTTGAGCTGTGACAGGCTGTGCCCCGCACGGCCGCGGCTGCCGGGCAGCGCTGGTTAATGTGCTGGTTAATGTGCTGGTTAATATGCTAATCTGCTCGGGGCCAATTAACATTCCGCTCAGGTCCGGGCGGGCTCGGCAGGCGCGGGGAGCCCGCCCGGAGCCCCGGGCGAGCTGAGCCCGCTGCGCGCTCGCCCCGGCCCCGCCGCGCCCGCGCCCGCCGGGCGCTCCCGTACGTACCATGCGCCCGTCCGGAGAGCTGTCCGCGCAGCTGGCCAGCGGGAACGGCCACGAGCCACCTATGATTGGCTCCTCGCTCTGCCTCCGCGTCCCCAAAGATTCCCACTTCAACAGACCATGTGTTCCTGCTGCTGGAGAAGCCCAGGGTGTAGCGTGCCAAAATCCAGCAACAATGAAGTCAGACGGAGTTTAGCATCCAAAACAAAGGGACGGCATTTCTGTAGCTCACTGACAACACAGCAGTCACAGGATGGTTTAGAATTTCCCTTTATTCTCTCTCCCCACCCAACCTCAGCCCAAGAGAAAGCCAACGTTTATTAAAATCCATCCGTTCAGGACAGCAGCTGGATGCCCAGGTTGGCAGGAAGGCTCGCTCCTAATATTCCCGATGCCCGCCGCCTTTCCTGTGTGCTTGTGAGCTGCAATCCCCGGCTGGAGCAAGAGCCTTCTGATTTCCAGAATTAAGGAAAGAATCGATTCCGGAGACAGTTTCCATGGTCAGGTCCATCAGGTCCTGCAGCCACCTGCAGCCAGGAGAACTTAATTCCTCGAGCTCCCTTTCCTTTGTTTTCACAACATCACAGTAGTTCTGGAGAGGCGTCTGGAGAATCCTCAGCTCCGGCTTCAGCCAGGGGATTTCAGAAGTTGCATTTTCAGGGCAACTCAGATGTGGACAAAACCAAGTCTCCACCTGACACATGAGCAGACAAAGCTATTTAACCTCTGAATTATAGCAGAGCTCCATAGTTCTCTCTTCTGTTGTCTCATGCTCCAAGCAAACTGCTCCTTGCAGTTCTGTCTCCTGGTGCCAAGCACATATTCCAGCTGCAGCTCGGCAGCGCGAGGAAATTCCTTCCAAGTCCCTGGCAGAACAGTCGGCGCTTTCTCCGGAGCTGCAGGCTTGATTGTCCTTGATTATTTTATTTCTCTGGCTCTGATCCAAGATGTTCCCTGTCATCATTTCAGTGTCTTTTCTCATAATCCCTTTTCTAAACATCATCAACAATTAACTGATTCTCTCATATCTACAAACACATGCACACACACGCAGGCGCGCGCACACACTCCACCGAGCCTCATCAGGGTCTTTTTTGCCTTTAAGTATAAGAAATTACAGCTTCTCATTAGCTGAAGAGCATGTTTTGAAAGGCTTTGTGTTTACTCACTTTGCAAGTGATGCTGGCGCTTTTAATTATTCTCCTTTTGCATATCATAAGCGAGCAGCTCGCTGCTCCAGCCAGCCCGGGCGACGCGTATTCCCAGGAAGGCAGGAGGAAGGGATCGCGTTTTACCTCACTGCTGCTGCTTTCTTCCCTTTCTGTCAGCCAGCCAAGGAATCCCCCCAAAGCTCTTACGTAGCAGATACCAAAACCGTGAGTCACTTTTCACTCCCGAAGCAATAAGTCCATCGCATCCCTGTGCAGAAGGGCGAGCACAAGGCTGGAATGTCTCCAGGCTGCCGGCGTGCCCCAGCACCAGTTCTCCAGCGGTGACTTTGTTTTTCCTGCTCTTGCTTTTTCTCTTCTGCTCTCTCGTCTCTTCATTCCTTTTCATGCCATTCCCATTTTCTTCCTTCCATCCTCTCCATCCGTCTCCATTGCTGGCAGCAGCAAACCCAGCCAGATCTGGGTCTCTCTCGCCTTCTGTAGGGCTTTTTTCTCCTTTTCCTTTCCCCCCCTGTATCTGCTGCAGCCTTTGGCTGCTCACTCTGCCAGGTTGGATCACCAAAGACACACGACTCGCTCACAATGAATAATCAATACAGATATTGATCTGCGGAAAATGTTTGTAAATTCCTGAAAGGGGAATCGGGAGCAGCGGGACAGGGAGGCTTGTGGGGGACGACAGGGTGCTCCAGGCAGCAGCAGCGCTGGCCAGAGCCCGAGTCCTGCCGCCTCCGAGGTGACGGGTGCTGGAATGCGCGCGGGCGGTGGCGGGTGCGGGCGGGGGCTTCTGTATTTTCATTTCTCTACAGCTGCTTCCCCCGAAGAATCGGGAGGCGAGCAGCTGAGAGGCCCCGTCGGTGCCATGCCTTGGCTGCGCTCCAGCACTGTTTTGTTTCCATCATCACACGCCACTTTGAAATTTGCATAAATACAAGGGTTATTTTCCCTCGTGCCTCCAAGAAGGTTTAAGAAGGTGGGAAAGTGTTTCCATAACGAAAGATGGCTGGGTTTAGTCATCATTTTCAGGATTTACTTTCTAATCCATGTATTTGTAAGAAAGGGAGGCAGAGATGAAAATAAAGGGCAATAAGAAGGACACGGAGAAGACGGGAAAGCCGTTCAAACGTAGAAGAGCCTCGGATTGTGAAAAAAACCCTATTGTCCAGTGGGGACCTGCGTGTGTTTGGTTTGTGTGGGTGGAGAGCCAGGCCAGACCTCTCCATCCATTCCCATGTCCCTGTGGACAGTTCTGCCCTGGTCAGGAGCTGGGGATGATCATGGAGCTTCACGATTCTCTGAAGGCTGGAGTCTGAGCATCTCAAGAGCATCCTAAGCCCGTCCTCAGGAGCCACCTCCATCCTGCCCAGCCACCATCTGACGGCCCGTGAGCTGTGTGGAGCATGTGTGTAGCCAGGGACATTTGCCCAGTTTGCTCCTGCCATGGTCAACCTCACTCCTACTGCAGGAGCATCCTTGTAGTGTCTCTCTGGTTTTTGGTCTTTGTGGGGAAAGGCGCTGAAGGTGTCAATAGGCACAGTATTGGGATTGTTGAGTATTCAGCCCCTTTCTAATGCTTGAGGTCAGCAGTGGAGACCCCAAGGACTGCTGAGGGAGCCATGGGGTGTCTGCAATGCTGGCCAGACCAGGCGGCCGTGCAATATCATGGTCATGATCATGCCCCAGCCCAGGGCTGCCCAGGGTGCTCCTGGCCAGGGGCAGCCAGCTCCTCCCTGTGCTCACCTGCACTGCCCCGTGTGTGTGAGCACTGCCCTCGTGGGCAGCCATCCTCCCTGCTCTGCTGTGTGACCACCCCACGCCGGTGGCCCTGGGCTCCCCGGACAGCCATCTCGGGCCATGGTGGCCATGAGCACCCTGCAATCCCCATGTGGGGCCATGGTGGCCATGGGCACCCTGCAGTCCCCATCTCAGGCCATGGTGGCCCTGGGCACCCTGCAGTCCCCATCTCAGGCCATGGTGGCCCTGGGCACCCTGCAATCCCCATCTCAGGCCATGGTGGCCCTGGGCACCCTGCAATCCCCATCTCAGGCCGTGGCGCAATTCCTGCAGATGCAATTCCCGTGGCTGCTGGCTTTATCAGCCCACGCCAGCAGCAAGGAGGCTGAGCGCCTTCATTCTCTCTCCAGCCCCTGATTAGCTCCTGCAATCCAATTAGCAGAGGCATTTATATCACAAGGGGCTGAGGTGCCCCTGCTCATCACGGCAGCTCAGAGCCAGTCATAAATTCTCCCGACACTACATCTTTCCTGTGACGTGGATTAATTATGGCTCTGGGCCTCCAAGAGCAGCTTTGCAAATGAAGGTGCCTGTGCAATGAGAGTTAGGGAAGACAAAGCAGGAGTTTGCTGTCTGTGAGGGCTGGGGGGGATGCACAGGGTGGCCCAGGGCGGGGGCACCTGTGGGCGAGGGGCTGGGGCAGCTGGGCCGGGCAGGAGCTTTATTAACCAAGGCTGGCCGGGGGATGTTACGAGTCTGTGCCTGTGGCCATAATGAGAAATTCCTCATAACCTCCCTTTGTATGCTGTGCTGCAGTGCAGATGCTGAGAGTGAAGCTCCGAGAGCCTTAATAAAATTACATTTTCCCACTTGAGATGTTGCAGGCGCTGGCCAGCCTGGCCCCTGCGAGGGTTTGGCGTTGCAGGGATCGGCGCAGCTCTCAGGGGCATGGCCACCTTCTCTCCCCTTCACACAATCTGCTTTTCTCTGATACTTGTGCTCCAAAAGGAGCCATTTGCTGGCTCCCTGTGGCAGCCCTGCTCCCCTCGGGCGCTCCAGCCGCGGTGTGAGCCCCACAGGAGGGGGTTTGCAGTTGGGAACAGGCTGTGGGGCAGCAGCCAGGAGGGTGGCAGGGCTGGGGACAGCTGTGTCCTCACCCACGTGCTGCCAGTGCCTGGCTCTCTGCTCTGTGCTGGCCCTGCTCGCTGGTGCCCACCCAGCAGCGATCTGCCCTCGTGTCCCAGCAGTGCCAGTCTGCAGGGCTGCTGCTCTGGGCGTGTCTGCCACTCTGCTGAGTGGCCCTGGGTCTGTTCTCCCAGTCCTGTGTCAATTTAACCATTCAGCTAAGTTCTCCATCCATCAATCAGTTTTTAATTTATGTAGCAGTCAGTGGTTTTGTTACGTTTCCAGGCGTTTCTCTCTTGCCTGTTATTGAAATATAATTACTTAAGAAATCCACAAACTTACCTTTGAAATGCATGGGTAGATGGGGATTTTAAAGACACGAGGATGCATATTAAATTTAGTAGCATGTCAGCTCCATTTGATCTGTTTACTCTGGGCTGCTGACATCTTCTCTGTAAGCAAATGTGGTTCCTGCTGATAAAAGGGGTTGGGTTGGGGTTTGTTTGTTTGTTTTTAACTCAGTGAAGGTAGCAATGTCCAAAATGCAGCCCTGCCTGTGGAACAGTCATTCTCCCATCAAAGGGAAGTATTGGCTGATCTTTCAAAACAAGAAATCTTTTTGCTTTTGTATAATAACAAGTCCTGCGTTTCCTGACCAGTGAAATCATTGTTTGTGGTCACACAAAAGATCTCATTCCCCAGCTGATCTCTGCCACAACCTGCAGCTGGACAGCTCCAGACTTGAGGTGGGCTGATGTGGGAGGAGACAGGCCATGAGCCACTTTTCCATCTCACAGACCTCAGCCCAGCTGAGGCTTGTACATTAGGATTTATCAGACAACCCCAGAATGGTTTGGGTAGGAAGGGATCTTAAAAGTTCATCCAGTTCCAACCCCTGCCATGGGCAGGAGCAGCTTCCACTAGACCAGGCTGCTCATTTATGCTTTTATATATATATATATATGTATTTTAAAAGCTGTAACAGCTTCATGTCTGAATTTGGGGATGGGATCTCAGTGTTCCCTCTGATCAGTCAAGTCTGTGGATCTCAGACAGAGCTGAGGGTTTGGTCCTGTCTAGGATTTCCTTTGCTTTGCTCATTTTTGCATCCCACTCCTGATGTGTCATTGCTTTGGTGAGACTTGTTCTTGCTACTCGTTTGTTTTCCTGAGTACAGCCAGGAGTTTTCATTCACTACTCTGTAGTTCGACTTCTACAATGACTTTCTTCCACCTTCTAGTGAGCCATAAAATGCCACTGAAATTATTTGTTTTTAACAATAGTCTGACGTGAGCTTCCCTCCTGGTCTGAGTGAAATGACAAAACAATCTTCTTGCAGCATAATATTTTGGAAGTTATTTTCTTGATTAAAACTGCTTGAAAATGTTTTGTCAAATCTCCCTTCTGACCCCCACAAAAATGTCATTTAAACAAAACTGATAAAAAGACCTTCCTGCAAACATTTTTGGCATTTTTTTCCCAGAGCTACTCGAAGCCAATCAAGGTGTTTTGTTTCTTTATGTTGTCTGGTTTAAGATTTTTGTTTCAAGTTTACTTTTTTGTTCCAAGTTTTCGTACAATTTGTCATGTTGCCCTGTGTGTTCCCTGACTGAGCTGTTTAACTTCTGGTGATGAGATCAGTGAAGCACTTTTTAACAAAGAACCACTTTGATGCTTTTTTAATGGAAAGAGAATTTTTAAGAGAGCATCCAAGTGATGTCGAAGTGGAATTTGTGGAAATTCTGCTTTAAAGAAGTAAGTTTGGTTTAGAGGTTTGTGATCAGAGGAAGCCCCAGAGGGTGTGCAGCCACCTCTGGGATCCTGGCTGATCCCACAGCCCCTTCCCCAGAGCCCCATTTCTGTCCTGCCCTTGGCATCCACATCCCCAGTCCTGGCTCATTCCTGCCCCCCTCCAGGTCCCTCCTGTGCCAGCCCCGCTCATTTCCTGGGTTTCAGCTCCTGGAGCTGCCAGCCCTGGTGTGTGCAGGGCCCTCCTCTTGTTCCCTGGGATCCCTGGGAGGTTGTGCTGCTCCTGCAGCTCCATTCTCCCTCACCTTCTCAGGCACTGTTCTCTTCCTCATGGGTGACTTTATTCTTTTATAAAATTGTCCTGCTCCAATTCTTCCTGAAAAATACAGTTTAGAGGGAGTATTGTCAAAAATTCTGTCTCTCTCTCTACTTTATTATCCCCTCATTTTTTTTGTCATTTAACTCCAATTATGGGATGCTAAGTGCTTTTGGAAATTTCATTGTTAATATCTTCTTACAGTGCTATTAACGTAAATCAACGTTAATAGTGTCCCAGCAAGTATAAAAGCAATCAAAAATTCAGTACTCACGAATCATTCTGTAATTTCAGCATAAAATGTTATAATAAAACTCTTGGTGTTAAGTACATAGCAGTTTGAATTCATATAAAAAATATCA
>JANRGV010000008.1:19434999-19467384 GCA_024734035.1 Alethe castanea
TCTGTAATTTCAGCATAAAATGTTAATATAAATAAAATCCAATACCATAAAATATCAGCAAATTCAACTTTAAATACATGTGATGAATGACTTTACCATTCTACAGCATCCCATGGACTTTTGCAGTGGGAAGTCTCTTCTCAGCAAAGGTCTTGCCCCATCCCTCCCTCCTCCATTGCCTTCCCAGCATGAGCTGTGCCCAGGATTTTACATTTCCAGAAATTAAAAATCCATCCTCACTAACCATGTGGCATCTGTATGCAGGTGTTTGGTGGTAATAGGAAGGATTATCTGGAATGTGTTAACTTATTTGAGCTAATAGAAACTCCCTGCTCCTTTATTGCCATCAGCCTGGCTCGGAGAGCTCTGGCTGCCTTTCCCTTTTATTGAGATTGGGATTTTCTTACTGACAAATCTTTTAAATTGGAATTTAGTTGGTGAGGATCCATCATTTATTTCAAGGAAATTGCTAGGAGAATGGTATAGATTTCTCAAGAAATACAACAGTTGGCCTAAAAATTCAACTTGAAATTATCATGAAAGGAAAACTGAATCCCCCAAGTGATACCTGAGCAAGTGTTGGGTATTTAACCTCTGATTCATCACCCTGCCAGGCTAGAATCTTTTGATGTTATTTTTTTAAATTCCCTTGTTTTAATGGACTTGGGCTATTTGTGCTGCAGCCTTTTAAAGCAGGTTGGAGACCCTTTTCCTGCAGAGGTGGGGACAACACCTGCAGGCACTGCAGGGCTGGGTCTCCTTTCTCTCCCTTACCAGACAAGAAGCAGCACACAAGTCTGGGATTTCTGTGATCACAGAAGATGAAAGTGACAGTGTGATGCCTATAAAGAGAGTTTATTTGAGAAGGGATCATCTGGTCATTACATAGTTTCCTTTTCAGTTCTTATTCCCTTTTCCCCCATTATCTTGGTGTAATGTCTGTTTTTAGCCTCTGGATTGGGCCTTTTCTGCTCTCTTGGGTCTCTTTCTCCTTTGTCCCTCAATTCCCATGGGATTCCTCACCTGCAGATCTCTGTAGAGTTTTACAGACCCTTAGAAGACAGAGGGGATTTTTTGTGACATTTAGAAAATATTTACAAGATGTTAGGAGAGTTTCTGGAATCTCTAAATATCTCATAAAGGGTATCAGCAGCTAAACTGTTCCATCATCACTGTCTTTGTGCTTGTCCCCACAAGAATCAGACAAACCAGAGGCACTGGAAGCTTTGGTTGCCCTGGAATGTTAAGGTAAATGGTTAAGAACTCATCTGGATCCTTATATCTTACTAACTTTTTCATCTAGAACTTCTAAAAGAAATTTACGTTATAATAAAGCAAATCTATCCATTTTTGTACAATTAACTCTGGTTACACTCAGAATTACCAAAATCCTTCTTAAAATGGAGTTGTGTGGTCACTGTAAGCAAGTGGCCAGTGGCACACATCTGTCCAGCTGTGCGGGCTTTGCAGCTGGAGCTCAGGGGCAGTCACTCCTTTCACCTCATCTCATCCTCAGGAAAACTGTTTTCAGCACCCAAACTAATGTGTCATCCAGCCTGTGAACATCCCCTGTTATTTATTTCTGGTTCATTATGGAATATTTTTCTTTTCTAAATCAATCTGAAATCAAAGGCTTTATTCTCTGGCAGAGTGACACCGTTTCTCTTGGATTCATCCGAAGTTGGATCAGCTCTAAAGCAGGGAAGATTGAAACCTGCAGCAGAACTTTTGTTAGGGTTTCAGCTGAAAATCTTCCTGACCCGGGTTTTAAAGATACTGTTAAAAATCTTGTAACAGTTCCTTTAATTCCTCTTCCCCAGTTTCCTGTCTTCTGCTGAAATGGGAACTTTGCAGGTTCTGGTCCCCACCTCATATGGATAGTAAGGGGAAAACTACTTTTTTCAACGAGTTTTTTGAGAATTAGTGACTTCAGCAAAGATCCAGTAGGGGGGAATCGATGTACTGGCTCTTTGCCATCAAGTCACAGGAGCTTCACTCCAGAGCTGAGGGACTGCAGGGCCCTGCTGGCACCCTGCATGCTAAATCCTGCTCTCTGCTACCCAGGAATCTCAAGTGCTGCCTTTCTCTTGAATGCAACTGAGAGCAGAGCCCTGCCAAGATTGCACATTTGGCTTCATAAAAGGAAGGTTCGAGGGAATCCTGCCATAATTGTATTTGCAAGGTTGGTAAGAAGAAAAATTCCCCATATTCAATGAAGTTATGTTAATTAAACATCAGGACAAGAAAACACAGATGTGAAAAGATTAAAAATATAGGTTTAATGATATTTCAGCCATGAGGTGCTGTGTCTGAGACCCCTGAAATCCCAGTTTGCATGTGCCTGTTGCAGATGGTGCCTCAGACACCCCAGACTCGATGGGGGACCTGGCTCAGGGGCTGTGCTGCTCTGGGGCTCAGCCTCCTCTGCCAGAGCTGCTGTGATGGCTCCCAGGAGCCCTGGGAGCTCCAAATCAGTGCTAATTGTTCACATTTCTTGTACTTATTGGCTGTTTGTGAGGAACTGAGTTCCTGCAGTCAAAACACAAATCTGTGAATATTTTTGAGTAGGATGTAGTGAAAAATGGTATTTTTCCAGATGTGTCAGTCCTTTCAAGTCTGCCCTTTGGCCCTGTTGGTAGCTGAAGACCTTTGGTGTTGTTGAAGTTTTATTTTAAAGGTGTGCTGGTTCCTGTTGCCCGTGCCAGGAGTGGGAGCAGGTGAATCCACCCGGGGTGCCAGGGCAGCACTGGAGCGTCCCAGGGCTGCACCTGCAGGAGAAGGCGCTCAGGGCTTTAACCCCACAGATCTCCATATTAGAAGGAAGCAAAAGAAACAATCTTTAATCCTTCCAAAGCCCAATAATATTATGTATATTGACTGAAGCCCTATGGAGTGGGCCTGGCAGGGTTTTTCATTACTGCGCACGCTGTAGCCTAGCTACCTTGGAAGAGTAACCAATATCGAGAGCCACTTGACATTTGCAAAGGATTATGGGTGTCCTCTCCATCTCTTCTCAAGTTCCCAAATTTACAATGGTCTTAATTTAAAAGTTAAGCCGGGGGATCAGTTGCTTAGTCTGCTGCTGGGCTGCCCTTTAAAAAAGGAGAAGAGAAAGGAGAGTGTCTGTGCGTGCCTGCACAGAGCAGAGCTGGGGAGCAGCACCCTGTGCTGTGCTGTGCTGCTCTGGAGAGGCCTCGGCAGCAGCAGCAGGGCTCCAGCACTGGGATTCATTCCTGCAGGTGCTGCTGGAGTGCAGGGAGCAGCAGCAGCTGGTAATGAGTTGGTGAAAATGAAAAAGGGACATAAGTAGCTTCTTTAGCAAATCCCCTGGAAATGACATGGAGCCTCTGGGATCGATCCGATCGATCCCTCCAAAGGCTGCAGGCTCCTCTCATCCGACTGCCAGCGCAGGAAATCTGTAATGTTATTATCAGCACAACTCCGAGAAAAGCTGCCGGGAGAGCAGCAGCGCTCTGGGTGCTCTGCTCTGGGGAAGGGACGAGCTGGGGCATCCCATCCCAGTCCTGGGCACTGCCACACTGCCAGGGCACAGCTGGCACTGCCAGGCTGCTCCAGCACAGGGCTGGGCTGCAGTGAGCACTGGGCTTGGGCTGGCAGCTGGGAGCAGGATCCTGTCCTGCAGAGAGAGCAAAGGAATGGGTGAGGAGCAGGATCCCATCCTGCAGAGAGAGTAAAGGAATGGGGTGAGGAGCAGGATCCCATCCTGCAGAGAGAGTAAAGGAATGGGGTGAGGAGCAGGATCCTGTCCTGCAGAGAGAGCAAAGGAATGGGGTGAGGAGCAGGATCCTGTCCTGCAGAGAGAGTAAAGGAATGGGGTGAGGAGCAGGATCCTGTCCTGCAGAGAGAGTAAAGGAATGGGGTGAGGAGCAGGATCCCACCCTGCAGAAACAGGAAAGGGATGGGGTGAGGAGCAGGATCCCATCCTGCAGAGAGAGTAAAGGAATGGGTGAGGAGCAGGATCCTGTCCTGCAGAGGGAGTAAAGGAATGGAGTAAGGAGGAGGTGGGAGCAGGACCCGTTCTGCAGAGCCAGCACGAGGAGTGGGCTCAGGGGCTCAGGGGACATGGGGCTGTGCAAAGGTTCTGACAATGGTGATCTTCCTCCACCACGTGTGTGCTGTCATCAGCCAGTGCTGCTGATTTGCTCTGCAGCACTTTCTGAGGTTCCTGGCCATAATTTCACGTCCATCTGCAGCATGGTCTGAGCTGTCTGTGCCTGTGTTCCTGGGCAGCCCCCGAGCTTCCTCCTGCCCTGGGGGATGCTGGCAGGGGACCCCAGTGCTGCAGCTGCAGCTTTGGTGTCTCAAAGGGACACAGTCCTCAAACCAAACTGCTGCACTTCCTCCAGAGCTCTGCAGAAATGGGATAGGAAAGCTGTGCTCTGAGCCTTTACTTGGAGAAGAGTGGTCTTAAATCTCCCAGTCACATCCATGAGTTCAAGGGGCCTTTCCTTGAAGAACTCAACATTTCTTTGTTTATGTTTCTATAATCCTGTTGGGGGAAAGGGGCAATAAATTAGTTTTATTACATCTGTCCTGAGAAGTGTTCAGGCCAGACTCAGCTATCCCACAGCAGGTGTGTCCAGGCCTCTGTGGGATCATGCAAGGGCATGGCCTGGGGTGGGGGGAGCTGGGGGCACCCCAGGGACCCTGTGCTGGCAGATGGGCTTGTTTGGGTGCTGGTTGCTGCAGCGGGGGTCACCCAGCCCCTTTAACCCTCCTGATGGAATCTTCAGACTTTGGAGCAGCTGCACCCAAGAAAGGGAACGGCTGGGACGTGTTACTGGCATTTGTTTGGGCTTGTGCTCCACACACCGTGATCCTTTGGCTCTTTCGGACACAGTATTTAATCTGAAGTGCATCGTTAGAGAGGTGTGTTGATATAACTGTGTGCTGTGCATATACCCTCTATCACATGGATATGAGGATATTTATTTTACCCACTGAAAGTTTGCCAGTTTGTGGAAAGCCCTAATTCTCAGGAGTTACAGGCATCGCTGCTTCCACAGAATCAATTAAACCAACATCAGCTTAGTGTTTCGGAATCACGCATCTTAGAGGACTTAGACGTGGCCATATGTGACCTTTGGTGCAAGACTGTAAATTTTGAAATATGGTCGTTGAGGAATATGAAATAAAACTATGAAATGAGCTAAAGTTGGAACAGTGTTAAGGAAATATGTGTAACAGTTGTTGTCTGAATGGTTTATGAGAGTAAAAATAGGGAGAGATCAGCCACTTCAAATTCATAAACTATTAAAATGAACACACAGTACTTCTAAAAATTTTATTGTCTGGAATATTTCATCAATTTTGGGTGCATTTGTCTTTCCCTCTATAATGAACTAAATTGATGGACTCTCTCAGTATCAGTACCTGAGATGTGTGCTGTCCATGTGGGGTGTAGGACATTGCTGTGGGGTGGGAACTGCTGAGGCACTGCAGGAATGTGCAAGGGTGCAGAGGTGTCTGTCAAAAAAATTGCTGAGGTTCCTCACAAGATGGGCTTGAACCAGCACATTCCCACACAGCATATCATGGCTGACAAATCTCATGAGGAAATGCTGCACTGGAAAATCTCATGGTGGCTGCAGGGCCGTGCTCAGGGACCGAGCATCACACTGCTGAGAGGAAAAGGCAAGAAAAGGCCAAGATCACTTCATGGCAGGAAAAGTGAGGACAGGACATGAGCATTCTAATCTTTCTGAATGCATGGAAATTCAGATGCAGTTTTGTACTTTCTAAACCACTTGATTTCTAAGTCCCAGCCAGGCAGGAGCTCTGAGCTGTGCTCTGACTGCTGCCTTGTTGAGTAGCCCAGTTAATCCAGGTCTGCACTGGGAAATAAGATTTAAGAGTTAACAGAGCTTCACTGATAATTCATTTCTCTAATTTTACTGGCCATCTTGCTTCTGGTTGTCCTGTGGTCAGTTCACTGGCCATGGAAACTCGGCCTTTTGGGGAATCCTGCCTAAGTTATTTTTTGTCTTAACTTTTAGACGAAAAGACCCTCTCAATATAATTTCCTTGCCTCAGTGCAAGAGAAGCTCTTTGTAGTTTGCTGTCCTTGCTCGTGACGAGGCTCCCTTCTCTTCCCACCTGCCTGTCCACAGACCAGTGGTTATCTCCAGTTACACCCAAAATAGCATTAGTTCAGCTGCCCTGTGAGGGACATGCATTATTCATTTCTTGGGGTTTAGCCATACACTTCACAGTCCCTTATTAGCTGTATGAGACTAATTTTGGGGGTACAAATTTGCTCTAATTCAAATTGTCTAAGAAAAACATCTTGATATGATACGCCTGCAGCTGCTCAAATTTCCTCCTTGACTATCAAGTTTGTCAATTTGTCATCTTTTCTGACGAACTTGTTGCCTACCTTTGGTATCTCAAGTGAGCTCCATGATCTCACCCTGAGGTGTTAAGAATCGCTGAGGGCTATCAGAACTTGTGTAAATTACAGCGATGCAGACAGCACGTTGAAAAATCAATAAGTAATGAAATAGTACTGCAGTGAAGTAGCCAAGAGAGCAGTGGGTGAAAAAATCCCAAGGACTCAGTTTCATTTTGTCAAAGTATAAAAGATAATGTTCTGCTGTGATGCTATAAAATCATCCCCACTGGCCACAGAAAATTGAAATACCAAAGAGCAGTGCGGAGGTGCGGGTGCTTCCCCTGGCAGGGGTCTGGGCAGGCAGAGGCTCCTCTGCCTCTGTGGGCTGGGCACTGAGGGCAGCTCGTGCCAAGGGTTCCTGAAGCCTCTTCCTAATTCCCAGTAATCCTCACATCTGCCCATCCCGTTATCCTGTATGGGCAAGCTGGGAAACACCAGCAGAGCGTTTTCCCTGGAAAACCAGCACACTCCATGGTGCCTTCCGGGGCACTGAGCGTGGGTTTACATCTTGAATTTTATCTAGGAAGGTCCTTCCTGGCTGGAGACAGGGCATTTCTGAGATACAGTTTTACAGTAATATGAGCTGCTCTATGGGCAGTGAATCCACGGGGCTTGGTTTTCCATGCAGGCCATGCCCTGGACCCCCCCTGTCCATTCCACAGCAGCAGCCCCAGCCCCTTCCATCTCTGGAGCGTTGGCACCGTGTGCTGGGCTGCTCCCCAGGAGCTGTGCTGGCCCCCTGGGCTGTGGCAGGGCTGGGCTGCTCTCCCTGGGAGCACTGCTCCCTCCAAGCATCCAGCATCCCTCCGTGGGGCACCCTGCCCACGCTGCTTCCTCCAACACCCACAGTCACACAGAACACCCCTGAGCCTTTTCCTCTTCTCTCATTTTGGCTGGAATCAGCCAAGCTGGGCATGAGGTGGGAACGGCCAGTCAGACAATCTTGCTTCCTGACTAAGTCCTTAGAAAATCAGGTTCAAAAAGAGTAGTTGGCTCCAAAAGGAGAAGAAAAATATTGAACTGAAACAAATTTTCCCAAGCTGGGTGTTGCCATGAGAGTCTTTTGCTTGAATCCATAAACTATGAAGTTTTCTCAAATGAATTCTTAAAGCTGATGAGTTTTTCCCCACTTGGATATGTAAGATAGTTAAAATGTATTTAAACAAAATGAATGACTGAAATACCACTAAATTAAATGTACCTTCTAAAAGATACACCAGCATTTTGTGTGAAGAGAAATTCCCCCTACTTCAGCCTGTCTGGCTAATCAGCCTATTATCCTCTCTGTAGATCTGTGAAAGGAATCAGGTTTAAGAGCCACAGAACTGCTCTTTGATCCCAGGGGACCAAAAAAGCAGGTTGGATAATGGTCCTGCACGGATTTTCTCTGAATGCTTTTGCCTGTGTTTTCTGCCTGCTGCCTGGAAAAGTGGGTTCTGTGTTGGCTTCTGGAGGAGCCTCTGCCAGAGGCAGCCAGAGAAATACAGTCCTTGGGAAAGGAGGAGAGAAAATGGTTCCCTTAATGTGCTCCAATGATGTCCTTGCTAAGGATTGATGCTTGCTGGGTGAGCAGCACGGGATGGAGCAGTGCTGCGGGGAGTGTGGGTGTGCCTGCTGGGAGGGTGCTGCTTCCAGCCATTGGCTCCAGTCACCTCCACAGACCATCTGTGCCTTTCTTTAACCTGCCATGATTTTGTTCCATTAGGGGTAACAGGAAATGAGCAGCAGCTCTCGCCACAGCCGGAGCTGTCTGAGTGAGATGGCAGCAGCTCCCAGTTCAGATATTCAGACCAGGTTGGGCTGGAGTGAAAAGAGCCCATTAACTCCAGTGACTTTGGAGAGGCCCTTTGTTCTTTAAAAAGTTGTTATGGGCTACAGAACTCAAAAGCCTCTTTTCTTGCCCATTATGAGCAGAGTGCAATGAATCACTGTGTTTAGCATGGACACTTGGGAGCGTTCCAGGGAGTGCAGGACTGTTTGTGAGGAGGCAGCAGGTCAGTGCTGAGGAGGTCCCAGGGAATGGAATGGGGCACAACAGCTAGGCCTTGGGAGCAGAAGCATTTCTTTACATGTGAGCATCTAGAATGTTCTACAGTGCATTCACTACAAAACCTTGGAGGAAGGTTTGTAACCAGGGAGGAGCAGCTCCTCGGCCGACACCCCCCGTTTCCAGGACACCCCTGAAGAGCCGTCCGTGCCTGGGGCTGGGGGCTGCGGGGGCTCCAGCGCTGCCCTGCCTGCTCCCATCACCCTGACAAGCCAGCTGCTGCCCCTGTGAGCTCCAGTGCAGCCTGGCCAGTGCTGCTGGCCTGCCAGCGTGACCTGAGACACTCAGTGCTGGTGTTCCACAGCACCAACACCCGCGAGTTGCACTTCCCTTCTGAAATGTTCCTTTCCCTTTTTACCTTTGTCTGGCATAAACCTCTTCAACTGGAAATTCTCCATGTCGCCTCTAAGTGCCATTTTGATCGTCTATGTCTTTTTTTTTTTTTCTTACCAATCTAACTGTTGATTACTTTAAAGAAAAAATTAATTAGAGATAGAATAGTTTGTTTATATTAAGGAATTCTACCAAATTTTCCCCAGAAATCTCCAGCCCAGATTTCAAATGTGACATTTGGCAGAGGATGGATTTTGCATTAGGGATTTATCTTGGGTTTACCCACACTGTAACCTTTAAAGAATGTTCCAAATCCTGCATTTCTCGGGTGTGCAGGGGGATGGGATTAGATCAAGCAGGTGCCCAGGAGACTCCATCCATGGTGGGCACACTTAAGCCAGGTATTGAGGCTGTCCATGGGTTTCATCTTAGAGTTGGTGCCTGCTGTGCCACACTGGGGTGTTTGTGGCACTCACAGGTGACATGGGACACACTGGTGTCATGGGACACACACAGGTGACATGGCACACACTGGTGACACAGCACACCCAGGGACGATCAGAACAGCTGTGCTGCTGGCCCTGCTGCTGGCCCTGCTGGTGGCACACCAAGGTGCTGTTCACTGGCCCAGGTTGCCCACCAGGCTGGAGTGGCCTGGGCAGTCGGTGGTTCCTGGGCTCTGAGTGACCCCTGCTGGGGCCAGCACGAGGGAGGAGGAGGAAGGCCCAGGGGTGAGGTGCAGGCTGTGCTGGCTGCAGGACCCCCCTTTTGTCTGCTTCAGGAGTTGGAAGTAGCAAATCAGCCTAAGAAAGGGAGAAGAAAGGATTATTTAATGCTTAAGATGATTGAATGCTGCCTTGGAAAACTGATTGTTTTCCCTTCCTTTGCCACCTTTTCTCCTTTGTGATGCTGGTTAATTCACTTCAACCTAACTTTTCACAGACTGTTACTAATTGGGTATTCTTCAGTTTCTTCATGGTTCATTTGAGATGCAGGGCTCTGAATTTGTACTCTACTGCTGCTGAAGACCATTTTGGACACATAAGGAGTGATCTGAGAGAACAGTTTGTAGACCTCTCTTAATTAGACATCCACAGTTAGAAGATACATTTCCTTTAATCACTATAGATCTCAGCTCTGCAGTCAGTGCAATGGAGGTAATAATAGCACCTTGGATCACGAGGGATTTGAGGAAAAGCTTACAAGGAATTTAATAACTTGGACATCAGAGCAGCATTTGAATTGTATAAGGTAAATAAAGGGAGCCGTGCGTTGAGCAACGGGGAAAATATGTGTGTGTGCTCTATATAGTGTGGAAACATGGGGAAAAAATAGCATGGCCCCCAATTTATAGCCTATATCATGAGGAAAGGGGTGTCTGCATTTCTAATCCAGTTCTTTTCATGTGTCTTTCTCTGATCTGTCATTAACAGCCCTTTTTAAGTGTCTCTGTCTCCTCACACAACATCTCCAGCTATAGTCCTTTTCTCAAGAAACTCTTAAAACTTAATTCCTTCTTGCACATTTTAAATGGAATAAACCAGAAGGATAAACAACATTCTTTGCTAGGATGATTCATAAGGAAATATTCCCCACCTATTTGCGTTACAGTGTAATTGCTCATTCTTGTCTTCCTGAGCTTCCCTCTCCATGAGCATCTCTCTTCTATTTATACACATCTACCATTGCTAATATTCTTACACACACACACAAATATAAAATTCAGTTTGGGACGTCTTCTATAGCAATTAAAAAACATGTTTTCTGTGAGTGCTTCTTCTAGTGAAATCTGGTAATAATAATAAAACTAGGTGTAAGGTTGAATGTGAAAAAACGTACCTTGCAGAGCACTTTTACTGCTCAATTTGGGAGCATCCCCAAAATTTCATATTCACGAGGCTGTTTGAGCAATAGATCAGCTAGACAAGAATAGAGGGAGTGTTTCTATTTCCAAGCCAAGTGCTATGGCAGAATGAGTGGCCTGGGGAGCGCACTGCTCCTGCTGCTCCTGCTGCTCCTGCTGCTCCTGCTGCTCCTGCTGCTCCAGGGCTGCAGTGCTCAGTGCCAGGGTGCTCGCTGGGCGTGCTGGGCTGGTGGCCACGTTTGCAGAGAGCCTTTCTGGAGAGCTCAGGGCACAGCAGCAGCTGTGGGCACGGCTCAGGCCGGGCTGGCAGAGCCATCCCCGAGGTGGTGCTGGTGTCCCCCAGCCCTGCCACCCTCCTGCCTGGGGAGCTGGAGGGGCCTGGAGACACAGGAGAACTACATTTTCATCAGAAACACGCTCTGTATGGTTTTGAGGACAGAAAATAAAGAAACCAAAGGAAAATGGCATTTAAAAGCTTTCTATAGTGCTTTCTGCTTGAAGCCCTAAAATCGTGACGTGATGCCGTCAGAGCTCCTCTGAATGACTTGATGAAGGTTTTTTTTGTTTTGGTTGCTGCACTCTTGGGACTCATTGGAGTGGCAGGATTAAAATTAATTAGAGGCTGTTTGGAGGGGGCTTTGGAAGATGGCCTGGGGCTATACTTCAGTCTGGTTGTTAGAAGCAATATCATCACCGCCTCCTCTTGCAGTGAACAGCCCTGCGCTGGGGCGGCTGCGGGGAGCCACAGAACATCCAACGCAGACATCAGAGCAAAGACTTCCTCCCAAAGAGATTACTTACCACAAAACCAGTGGATCTACCTGCTGACAACCCTAGAAATATGTCTTGTTTCATTTTATGGTTTCTTAAAGAGGCTGCTTTATGAAGCTCTCCAGAATCTTGATGAAATATCCATGCGAGGATGCTCATTTTCCTTCCTTCTTACCATGAATTATGTTGATTAGTGTGGCTGGGAAGAGATGAGAGGGAAAGCTCTGTTCCAGCAGCTGGAGTTTGGTTTCATTTGCTCTGTTTTGCAAAGAATAGACAGCCAAAGCCACCAGTGACAAAAGTGGACAAATAATCATTTCAAACCACTTGTCAGCCTAACTTTGAGTTTTCTTCATTGTGGAGGATCAGTTGCAGAACAGATAAAATGCTGCATCTCAAAACTGGTGTCAAGTTTTCAGATGGTTTGTGCATTTGTAGACTCATAGATAATTATAGCCAATCTCTCTGTACAGGAAGTTGATGCTTACCTGATTCCTACACAGGCAGAGTTAGTAGAAGCAAGAATTCAAACTTTTAGGATTCATTTTAACCTGTAGTCAAGTCCTGTTGACTTTGTAAGAACTGCCATGTCATACCCAGTCGCTGACTCTGTATTGATGTGGCTCAGAGTAAGGTGAGATGATACCTGGCTTCCTATGGTGCAAATTAGTAGAAATAGCTAAAAATTGGCACTACTCATATGCAACAGTTGTAATAATTTTTATAAACTGGTGAAGTAATCCTTCTAGAAGTACAGCCAAAAGTAATTTGGTTTCTCCAACTCTCTTTTTTTTTTTTTTTTTTTTTCTGATTTCCTTTTCCATCCCACTAATATCTGCTCATCAAAAGGGCTTAAACATGCAGGAAGAACTTTAGTGTGATTTTTTCCTACTCAATAGCCTGTGTGCTTTGGAAGAAGGTAGACAAATTCATACAAGGTGACATCATTTGGTGCCTCTGTTGGCTCTTCTTAATGAGTCATTCAACAATGGGCATTATTTGTCTCAGGAAGAGCTATATCTTCACAGCACTCTCAGAATTTAATCACTGATTGAGAAAAATGAATTTTTCCATATTTCAGGAGCAGTAATTGTGTTGTTTTCTCTCAGTATCTTAGGATAAGTACAGTATAGGTGAGTATTTAGTGCTAAAAATACAAAGTAACAAACCAGATAAGGCTTCCAGAAGTCAGAATAATTATCCTCAGGTTGTGATTAATGAGTCCTTAATCGAAAACTTAGTAAAAATATCAATATGCAATAGAAGAACAAGTAGCAAAAGCTATTTAAAAATTATAAGCCATGTGACTTCCATTAAGATTTACAGGTTTTCTGACTCAGCCTGCTAAAGCTGGGGATGGCAGTGCTCAAAGTCAAGTGTTCCTGGGATCACGATGGCCAAACTGAAATCAATTCCCACTTCAGACTCTCAGGGAGTTTGGTGGGAGTGACACTGGGGCAGCAGCATCTGTGGAGATGAGCCACTCCTGGAATTAAGTACAATAAGTAGTGTCTCCTAAAATTTTCCAATCCAACAAGTAATTGTTTACAAGAATAGAGCACATCATTCTGAGCTGCAGCACCTCACACTTGATCCTAGAGAGAAACAGAAGACTCTGGAGTCCTGGTTGATGAGTAATTCCCAGCTCCCCTGGCTGTGCCCGTGGAGCAGTGAAGTGCACCAGGGGAAGGCAGTGGTTCTTTGTGCAGTTCTTTTCCTTAGCCAGGTGTCAGGCACGAGGGGGTTTGAGCAGGACTGGAGCAGAGCAGAGCCCCTGGAGCCCTTCCTGCTCCCTGTGTGCCCCGTGCCTCCTGCACAGAGCGAGCAAACAGAATTCATTATCTCAGCTCGGCGCTGCAGCTTCCTAAGTTCAATGTCAATAGCGAGTTAGGAAAGGGCAGCCGGGTCAGGGATTAGGACTCCGAACTGTCCTTGACGTTCCTCTGTAGGATGATCTGCTGTTTGCATCAGCACACTGAAAAAAAATCTGTCTGCTCTATCCTGGGAATGATCAGGATGGGAAAATGTCAGTTTAGGGGCTGACAGAGCTCTGATAAGAACGAGATAGAAATGGCAGGGAGTGAAGAAACAGAGAGGGGCAGAGGTACAAACACTGTCATTCTAAGTTTAAAATTTCGTTTTTAAGTATATTTGTGAGTGCACAGTGTTTTCTTCCAGCATTTCAGCGCATGGGCTTCTTTTTTGAGCAGTTTCATTTTAAGGAAGTCTGAATCTATTTTTATTTGATTGGATTTTACAAGTTCTGGTAAGGTCATCCTGCCTGGCCTGGAAGCTGCAAATACATTCACTCCCACAGAATTACTTATATGCACGAAAATAGTTCCCACTTTCAAAAGTATCCGTAGGGCCTTGGAGTTACCAGCTTGGTCCGAATTCTCAGGCTTAGAGGGGGAAACAAAGTGTTCAGATGGAAATATTTTTGAAGTGTGATGACCTCTGAACACAAATAAAAAAATCACTGTGCTAGGAATGATTTGGGTTTTTTCGAGTTTCTATGCCCTTTCTATAAATCTGATAAATTTGTAGAAAAACCCTTGTGATGTTACTGGCAGTGTGTTTGGTGTGGGGTGCAGGAGATGCCTCCAAGCAGCACTGAGCAGTGTGCACAGTGCAGCCCCAGCTCTGCTCTCACCCAGGGAACACGTGCTATGGAGGCAGAAAATAAAAACCAGGGAATCGTAGAATCATTTAGGCTGGAAGAGCCCTCTGGGGATCATCTGGGCCAGGCCCCTGCTCAAGGCAATTACAAATAGATCGAGTTGCTCAAGGACTTGTCCAGTCGAGTTTCTGCTCGGTGCAAACAGACTGAGCACAAACCCCTCCTGCCTCTCTCTGCCTCTGTGCTGTCTGAGATGGACAATAGTGAGAAACTTCTGCTGATGGCAAGCACCAAGTAAAACATCTTTACTGTCACCTCAAGTCTGCCCGGGGGGAGCTAATTAAATAGATGATAAAAATACTCATAAGATACATTCAATATCACCACCCCTTCCATATTAATTACAGAAATAACTGCATGTGACCGTAAAATGAACCTAAAAATGCAACTGAAAAGAAGTTATCTTCTTTGGATGATTCCAGCTCTGTAGACAAGTCCAAAGAAACATGGAAGTCCTTGTGCATCCATCTGCACTTCCTGAGGCTGCTGGAATTCTGTGTAACCCTTTCTCAGAGCAGACTAAAACCAGAAATTACCTGTAATTAATGCCACACACTTTCTCTTGGTCTCCTTAGTCCACATTCCTGGTTCTTCTCAGATGTTTTCTACCTGGAGTCTATAATTTTAATCAAGCTGTATCATTTTTGTATTGTGTTGCACTGACATCATCATAATTGGGGCACTTGTAGACTTGTAGGAATGTTCTGGGTTTGTGCCTCCCTTCTCTGGCTGGTTCCTGGCTGGTCTGCCCAGCTGGGGCCATCCTCTGGCTCTTGGTGGCCCTTTGGGCTAGCGGGGTGCCAGGTCAGTGAGCTCCCTGCACAAGGGACTGCATCTCTGCAGCCGTGGGACAAAAAAGATTTCCACCAACCTTCCACCACCTCAGGAGGACCTGGATCTCTGAGAAGAGAACTCTGTTTTTGCAGAACATAGGGATCATCAGGTCATGTCTAGATGCCCGTGGCCAGGCCCCTAGAACATTGCATGTAATTATAAATGAGTGATTTCTTGTAGGCCAGGGTGACTGGGAGTGACCAGGGTCACTGTGCTGGTGAAGGTGGTTGGGCACTCTGAGTTTGAAACATCCTGAATTATCAATTTCAGTTTAAACCTTGCATTTCATCTTGGATCATCTTGTATTACAAGTCAGGGCTGTGTGAAAGCAGAGGTGTTGGAAAGGTGACAGCCAGCACGGCTTCCTCCCTTTAGTTATAAAAAAGTACAAATTTGCCAGCAAATTTTTTAATGGCATATTTAAAATTAAAGATATCAAATTTACAGAGTATGTTAATACAGCAAATTCTTCAACATTCTGCTGCAGGTGTGTTTCAGAGCAGAGATGGGCAGGAGGGACTCAGGATTGCTGCTGTTGTTGCTGCCCAGCCCAGGCTCCAGAAACAGGCAGGGAGAAATATTTCCAAGCATTTTAACTTCCTGCCTGAGAGACAACAAGAGTCAGAGGCTGTGTGCTGTGCCAGCCCTAGCTCAGAGTCGGGGAGGTAGAGTGCTTGGCAGTGACAGGTCTGTCACCCCACAGCCCTGGCTGGGGCAGGAGCTCAGTGCCATGCCCAGCCTGTCCTCACCACACTCATCCCACCTCGGCCTCTGCCTGCAGAGTCCCTGGGTGACCTTTGCTGCATCTCCCTTCCCTTTCAGACCTCACCTTGGACTCACCTGCTTCCCTCCAAACGTGACACTTCCCCCAGCCCTTTGCCAGGACTGCCTGGCTCCCAGAGCAGGCTTTAGTGCATGGAAAGCAGTTAAAGACATCAGAATTCAATTATTTATTGCAAATTTTAGGCATTGGGGTCCCAACCCCGTCGTGTCCATCCATGGTCCTGCATCTCCCGTCAGGGCAAGGGTCATCCATGAGGAATGGCTTTGGCTTTTGGTGGAGGAATTTCTCCTTGCATCCTTGCCTTGCTTTCCTCTCTGTGCACAATTCCAGCCCCCAAAGCAAGGGAACCTCCTGGACATTTGCAGTCTGAGGTTCCCTGAGGTCTGACAAGGTGCCCAGCCCCAGCCTGGTGCTGGGGGAGTGGAGGGGCCCATCGGGGTCAGTCTGCTGGAACAGGAGTCAAACAGAAATCTCTTGGGATGGTGTGTAAGATTCCTCTTTGGATCTTCTCTATCTAGGAAGATTTCAGCCTAGAGAGGGGAGCAGCAATGCTCTTTGAGACACTCTAGTCTAAGCTCCATCAAAGGGAAAACAGGCATAATGATGCTGAGACAGGGAATGGGAACTTAAACTCGTCCTTAAATGTCAGTGGGGAATGTATCTGGGTGTGGAAAAATGAAATAATCTGCAAACAGCCTGGACAAAGGGTAAAAATATTAAAAATACACTCAATGTTATAAAATAAGAGTGGGTGCTGCAAGCCGTGGCATGCTTTGGCTTTCAGGAAGCACAGTCCTGAAGAAGTACAAAAGGCCTTTAGTTTGAGGTAATGAGGTGCATCTAATTATATTTAAGAAAGAACATCAAGAACTGCTTAAGAATACACTACCCACCCTTTTCTTTTCACCAGGGCTAGGCAGAATCCCAATCCTGAGACACCGTTATTTTATAAAGGGTGAGGATTTCAGAGCATCACAGAAAACAAGGTTATTTTCCCATAACTGTGGGAAAAAAAATGGCAAAGTCTTTCTTGTCTGTTCTCTTCTTCCTCTCAATAACTCCCATTAGGGGAGAGAAAGAAAAAAACACAACAAAAAACAAGCAGGCCAAAATAAGCCTGGCCGTCATGAGAAATGAAGGCTGTCAGAGTGACATCTGACACCGGCGGGCCACAGCTGAAGAACAAGGGAAAAGTTTTCGGACGACTGTCACTGACCCATAGTCCCTCGCTCCTAACCTTGCTCTCCAACATATGTTTCTCATTTCCTTGCTTATAGCTGGCCCAAGCTAATGATATGTGTTTTGGCAGTCCTCCCGTGCTTGGCATAGTGCCTGCCTTGTTCTCATTGTCTCCGCTACTTACAGAAACCCCTTTCTCCGTCTTTCTCTCTCTCTCAGAAAATCAGCTTTGTACAAGTCCAAGTATGCAAAGCAGCTCTGGCTGCCCCAGCTACCATCTCCAGCTCCGTGTCCCCGGCCCTGCAGCAGTGCCAGACACGCCGGCACAAACGCGGGGCGGCTGCCACGGCCAGGACTCGGGCCGGGGAAACAGTGGAAAATCAAACATATCGGCCCATTTGAGCCTTGCTAAAAATACAGGGAGCAGAGCTATTCTGAGGGACCATGGCATGGGAAAGCTCTGCCTGGAATCCTGGGTCCCTGCGAGCAGACAGGGCTGTCAGGCAGACGTGGGAAGGGGAGTCGAGTCCAGCCCCAGGGCAGAGGGCACCGCGCTTGGCTGGCCGGGCTGGGCAGCCTGTCTGCCATCAATAAACATCTGGCACGGCCAGAACACACCTCCTGCAGGGCCCAGGGCACCACTGCCCGCTGTGGGTGGGCACCACACCTGGCACTGGGCTTGGGCTGGGCCTGGCTCTCTCGGGGCGCTGCTGGGACGGGCTGGGGGCTCGGGCTGCCCTCGCCTCGGGGCTCCGGCGCTGCTGGATCCCGGCTCACGGGTGTTTGGTTTGTGCTGGCATGAGGGACTCTGTCCCCTGCGTCCAAACTAAAGGCCACTTCAACCACCCAAAATGCCACAGCAAACAGAGCAAGCGGCAGCAGTGAGCAGCAGCTCCAGGCTACAGAGCGGCTCTGCCCCAAAGTTGTTTGATGAATCTCACTAATTTCTTCTCATAAACTTCCCCATACCCACAAATACAATTTATATGTTAGTCTGGGCAGTGTTTTGGCCACCCTAACTAAGAGCACAGGTTGTTAGAAACTGCAATTTCTTCGACGTATGCTTTTTTCTAGACATGGGAATATATGGTTGTATTATATACATTTACTTATCAAAGGCTCCATCACCTGTTTGTCCTCTGTATATGTATCGTCTATATATAAGTATTCTCAGTCAGTGTGCAAACTAACTTTATTTTGTGCTAGCAGAGGCAGGGTAGTGGTGGTGATGTAAAAGCCAGTGACATCAGTGTACAGCAGGCATTCTGTAGGATTTTGTGTGATGGTTTTTAGGCTATCATCACTGGTTTTATATCCAGGGCAGGGTGAAGGACTCACCCTGATAAATCATCAAGAATTAATCTCTGGCAAGAAGAAAGCCATGCCATCGTTTTAAAGAAACTGAGTCAGTTAATTCCAGCCACTCCTCTGTGTTTGGTGCAAAATATTTATGTTCATATTTGAAAGAGGGAACAGCAGAATTTCAGCAGTGAACTCATCCTCAGCATGATGAAAGTGAAACTTAAATTTTTTCCTTCTTTCCTCCTCTCTTTTCTGACACTGTCATCCACTTTAGTGCCTGCTCTTTTAGAGCCTGGTGCCGTGTCACCGAAGTTAATGGGAGATTTTCCATGCGCATTGTCTGGGAGCAGGAGCAGGCCATTACCAGGGCTCGTCACCCCCGCACCACATTCAGCTGTTTCCTCTTTGTTCCTGCTCCTTGTAGCAAGGTCACTGCTGAACACTTTTCATTCTTGCCCTGCTCTGTGCGCAGACAGCGCTTCTCGCACGGAGCCGGGCTCGCGCTCTGTGATCTCGCTGCAGTGACCCCCTGCTCCTGCCCTTCCTGGTTATTGGGGTGTAATTTGAGTGAGAAGGGACCTTTGGAGGTCACCTTGTGCAATGCCCTGCTGAAAGCAAGGCCAGCACAAATCAAGCTGCTGAGGGCTCTCTCCAGTCGGGCATTAGAACCTCGGCAGCCTCTCAGGGCCCCCGGGCTGATTTTGGCTGATTTCAGTGACGATCTGTGTGTGTCACCCCAGCAGGACCTGCCTCCCTCCCCTGATGCCACTGCTGCACAGGCTGTCTGCAGGCCGTCCCTGTGATCCCCTCCAGCCTGCCCAGCGCTCTGAGCCTGCCTGGGCTCCATCCCCAGCTGGGCCAGCAGGCACCTTGTGCTGTGCCCCACGGTCCCGTGAGCTGCATTCCCCAGGCTCCAGGGCGTCACACTGGCCAAGGGCCAGGAGCTCTCTGGCTCTGGCTCACACTGATCCCAAAGCTAGCTTTGCTGGACAGCTGTGCCAGCTGATTCCCCTGTGGCACCTGAAGCCCCTTTGCATTCTGTCCTTCATCGTGTCCTTATCTCCCCAGGAAATCTCAGGCTGAGCATGAATCCAGAACCACTCACCGGGCTGTAGGGCTGCTTCTTTAGAGGTTCTGAAGGATACAGAGACAGGAAAATTGCATTTTGGAGATCTGTGAGTTCTACAAACTGACATGAAAATAAGAAAGAAGCACCAAGATCTTTTTAAGGCACATAATGAGGGAAAAGGGCAGGAAGATTGGCAGGACAGTTGTCTCTCAGAGCAGCACGTGGGTGTCAGGGCCTGGTGAGTTTGCAGGGCGAGGCTTGGCCAGGTTGTGTGCAGGGCACTTCTCCTGGCAGGTGCCAGACAGGCACCAGGGGCTCCAGGGCAGGGCGGGAGAGCTGGAGTTTAAATGGTTAAACCATCACCACATTTGGCTGTCTTGAGTTTCTCATAAACATTCAGCAAAGCACTTTCATTCAATCACACATATTAACTACTTAAGTTCCCCTCTCCAAGGATGTGGATTGTTATTTTATGCCAAATGTGCTGTAATTAAGTTTGACATAAGCACATGGATTAAATATGTGGTTTGGTGGGCAAATGGGAGATGGCTTTTCCTTCTGGCCATATGGAGGATGCAGCCACATGATGTGAGGCGGAGGGAAGGGTTTCTTTACTCTTTGTTTTATTTGGTGCTGTTTCTTTTATTAAAATTGCTCAGATTAATCAGCCAGTACCAAGAACATCAGTGTTGGTTTAACCACTGTAGGGAGAAGGGAACACAGAGCCTTGCCCTGGCTTTCTCCATGCACTCCCTACGAAATACCAGGGTATGTACATGTCTGCATACAGAGATATGTTAGGGAAATATTGGATAATTATAGTTTGTGATTGTCAGTGAATTTTTTCCAGGGACTGACCACATGATTGGTTTTAATTGTCCAGCCCCAGCAAGAACACTGTGCCTTGCAGTGGTGTAACATTGGTGTGCACTTGTAAGTTATGGTTTGCAATGATAGAGACCTCACTTGAGGGCCTTGACATCATCATCATTATTATTATTATGATTACTGTACTACATCCTACTTTAATGTCAATAGCATCTACACCAGGACATGGTTGTCATGGTGCTTGCCACTAAGCTCATGAGAAAACTTGACATTTATTCCATAAATACTACTGTCTAGTTTAAGGCCAAATAAAGCTGATGATAGAAGAAAACACAGAGGTAAGGAGATGAGGAAGATCACATCCTCATGATCAGTGTGCACAGGAAAGGATCATTTCAAATTAAATATTGCATTGTAAATGCCACAGGAAAACAAACTTTCTGTGTTCTTTACATGTCCCTCCTCTCCTCTGATAGGTGGCTGTAGAGTTACTTGTATATGAATTTATTGAATATTTCTTTTCCCAATTCTCTGTATATCAGCAGCTTTGCTATAATTTCAGTTCCTGAATTCTGCCATCTGGTGTAACATCTTGTACCTCTTTGTTTAGAAACTGACCTTTTGGTCAGCAGACCAAAGCTATTCCCAGTCTTGTGTGTCCACCATGAAATGCTGCAGAGGGACCTGATTTTCAGGCAGTTGTTGTTACCTGGTGGCTCTCTCTGCTGTGCCTTATTCAAGGAGCCAGGTGGATGCAGGACACCTCAGGGGAGCACTGCAGTCCCCCGTTGGTGAGAGGTGAGGAGGCTTTGGCCATGCACCAGACGGGACGAGCCCCTCGCAGGGCTCCTGGCTGGGCTCAGCTCTCAGTGCTGCTCGGCTCTGAGTGAGTTGTTCCTCTTTGCTTGCCCTTCCTGGACATTTCTGCCAGACCTCCCCTTGTTTCACCCATTGTAGGCAAAGACCATCCCATGAAGTGTTTGGTTTTCCAGCTCTGAGTGGAGGGCTGGGAGCTTTTCTCAGCGCTCTCCTTTGGGAAATGGGGGCTTGGCACACGTTTACAGCATTGCCAGAGGGGAGATTAGGTGATCTGAGAGTCCACAGTGAAAGTTGCTGAGAAAATGAAAGCCAGTGGTCACTTGCAGTGCAATACCATCCCTGTGAAGCATGTGTCCATCCTTCTCTTTGCTGGCACGTGGCCAGCGTTACCTGCTATTGCACACTCTGGTTAATCCTGTGCACTTCTAAAAAACCTGCCACCAAAGTTCTTCCCGAGCCTTGCAGAGACTTTCCCATTTCCCAGGCATATTAAGGATTAGCAAGAAGCTTTTGAAGAGTTTCCAAACGATTATTTTAAAATTATTAGATACAAGTGTTCAGAATTGGTGATTTAAAAATCTTTATATTTAACAAATGCTACTTAACCTGCACCTTTACTGTTACATGACCTTGATTATATATTTACATCAACCACTTTGATTACAAATGTGCACCAGGAATGTTTTACTGCACAGTTACAGACATTCTTCCCTTCTCTGTTTAGTAACAGTTAATTATTGCACATAATAATCAATTATTTGAATTTATCATATCAAAGGTGGACTTCAGAGCTCTCAGGTTTATTGTTTGTGAGGGTTCTGTGGGTAGTGCTTGACACAGCTGGCTCTTCTTACAAGTTGTTCACACCCATCAGCTTTGGCTCATACTGATCGTCACAGATGTTTCCTTGTTTAATTTGTTGTACTTTGATTCCTGTTTTTTATAGCTGCTTTCATATCCTCTTTTAGAAGAGATGTATAAACTTCCTTGTGAAGAGAAATTTGCAGCTTTTGGGGCTCCGAATGAATCGTCCTTAGATCTTGGCTGGTTTTCACAGGGAGTTTTCAGGTTATTTGTTCTGTTCCACACAGGTGTCTTTAGGGTTGGGAGATTTACTCCTTTCAAACACGTGGGAATAGAACCGTGTGGGTTTTTTAAGGAACATAACCAGTCTTGTCTCTGTGCATTTAATCCACTCAGGGTTTGCTCAGGGGGTGAGGGGCCGATGCTCCATGGCCCCATTATGGCAGTGGACACAGCACAAGTCACATCCATTTCTCAGTGACCTTTCTCAGTCCTCTCCCTTTGGGACTTTTTTTTCCTTTTTCTTCTACTGGAAACGGCTGAAAGCAAAACCCAAACATTTAAACATGACAGTATGAAACCAGCTCCTGTGCTCTATGAATACCCAGTGGTTTCTGGACATTTACACTGAGAATCCTGGTCAGAGCTCCAGAAACACTTCCCTGCAGCTGGCAAAGGCTGAGCTGGGGCTGGTGGCCCAGGCTGGACACAGCAGCTCTGAGGGCACAGGGCAGGGGGGGCAGGACCCATGTGCCTGGCTCAGGGCCAGCAGTGCCAGGGCCCTGCCCCAGGTCCCCTGCTCTGACACTCACTGGGTTTTGCTGGCACTGGGCAAGGAGGGAGTTGGTTTGTTGCTCCAGCACAGCCCCGTGCTGGGGGTGTTGGCTGAAATGTTGATGTCAGCCCCGTGGGTGGGTTGGTGAGCGTGGAGCTGAGGGTGTCAGCATTACACTCTGGGTACCATGTGCCCCCAGTGATGAGCAGCCTGAGTGAGCCCCTTGGCTTGTCCTGCCCTGGGGCCCTGCAGGTGCTGCAGCTGCTGGCCAGCATCCTCTGGGTTTGGTGCCTCTGACCAGCCGCAGCTCACCTGGACTGTGTGGGGGCTCCTGCCACCGTGGCTGCTCCTGGGAGAGCAGAACCCGTGGGTGGGCACCTGCTCTGATCTCCTGTGTGATGTCTGAGTCATGTCTGTGAAAGCTGGAGCAATCAGAGCTACCTCAGGACTCCTTACACTTGTGCATCTCATCCTTATCTCCTCAGACCTTCACTGAAGTTCCCTTAAAGAAAGGCAGACTTGGGGTTCATTTTCTTTCTGACTTTCTTTGAAGTTTCCAGTGGCACTGAGGAGAGTGTGGTGACTCTGAGGGACCTGAGGGGTGTCACCAGGATCCCTGCAGGTCTCTCACCTAGGAGCAGACCTGCAGGGCTGTTCTTGTAGAGAGACACAGACTCAGTCTTACAGGAGCTGTTGTTTTGGAACCCTAACAACTAACATCGGCTCCAGCACTACTGACTGCTGGCACTTTGCTTTATGTGATATAAACAGGGTCATTTAGTCATTTACAGCTCTTAAATACTGAAAAATTATTAGAAACCTCCTCTGTTTGCTTACTGGTCAATGTTTAATCATAGGTAAATATTCCACATAAAAACAACAGGTTATCATTAAAGTCTGGCAAACTGGCTGCTTTTGGCAGAGGTGGGATTGTGTGGAGGTTGATGGCACACACATGGGCAGGGGGACCTGAGCTGGCAGCAGTGGCACAGGAGTGTCCTGTGGGATGTCCTGTGCTCTTGGGATGGGCTATTGCTGTGCTGTTGGGATGGGTTATTGTAGGGGCGTGCTGTGGGATGAGTGTGCTGTTGGGATGGGTTATTGCTGTGCTGTTGGGATGGGTTATTGCTGTGCTCTTGGGATGGGTTATTGCAGGGGTGTCCTGTGGGATGTCCTGTGCTGTTGGGATGGGTTTTTGCGGTTGGCACAGGTGCTGCTGTGCCACAAGGCGGGTGAGAACCTGGCCCTCAGCTCTTTGAGCCCCAGGGCTGCTGTGAGCACTGGGGAAGTGCTGAAAGAGGAACAGGAAACAGATGGGACATGAGATTTCTTAGAGTGCCGCACATTTCTGCGAGTTTCCAGCGCAGTCCCACACCTGGGAGAGGCAGGGCAGCCCTGAGCTGGTGTCCTCTCCCAGGGGAGCAGGGACACAAGCACAGCAGAGCCACAGTGAACTGCCGGGTAGCAAAGTGAGCACAAGAAGCATTTTCCTGCTCCTCTGGGGTTTTGAGAACAAATGTAAATATTTTAACTGCCTTATATCAGAGAGCAAGGGGCTCATCAGCCCGGGCTGATGCGGGGCAGGAGGATGGGACAAGACAGGGCTGGGGACACGGGACAGGGCTGGGGACACCGCTGGGGACAAGGACACCGCTGGGGACACCGCTGGGGACAGCCTGGCCTCGGGAAGCGGCTCCCCAGCCCCGAGGCGCTGCCACAGGTTTTTCTCGGGCGATCCCGTTGGCAGCTTTATTTTCGTTTTCCTTCAGAGCGGAGCTGAGCTCTTTAACCGCGAAGGGAGGTTTAATCTTTTGCCGACAGGACGGTGGAATGGCGCAGTCCGGCTGCTCCGGAGAGCAGGTCCCGCGGCCGGGCTGTCCCGGCGATGCCGCCCGGCGGGGCCGTGACCCGCGGCCGGCGCAGCCCGCTCCGCTCCCGCAAAGCTCCTTCCTCCCCCGCCGGCCCCCTTTCATTTTCCTACAGCGCATTAAACCTCAAGACGTAGTTAACACTAATCCTGATTTATTTAGGATTTATCTGCATTATTAATTCCAGTCGTGTTGTGAAAAAGTACCGAGAGTTCCAGTTCGTATGTAAACTCGTGCCGTTTTGCAGAGAGCTTTATTTCAATCTTCCCCTTGAAGTGATATTTTAGCCAAAATTTTAGAATTTCCCCTTTTTAAAACACTTCAGATGGAAGCTGGCCATAATAATTTGGTTTATTGTTATTTTTTCCCCCCAGTAAATACCCTCTTGGACTATTTTATGCATTAATCTGGATTTGATGTGGATTTAAACATTTACAATGCAAAATAATTTGGGTTAAAAATAATCCCCCTTGATAAAGCTAAAAAACCCCCCCAACTGTCACCATCTCTGACAGCCAGACATCGGCGATCCTTGAATATGCAAATGAAGGCGAGGAGAAGCTGAGAGCAGGAGCCGCGGCTGCCTTGGCTGGCCCGGCCCGTCGAACATCCCGAGCCGGGTGGTGGGTGCTGAGCACCCCAAAGCCCAGTGCCGAGCTCAGATCTCCCTGCTCAGCCCGTGCCCCCTCCCTGCCCCGGCCTGGCGCTCTGCAGGAGGAGAATATCGAATATTCCTGCGGGATCTGGGTCTCCTCAGCACATAATACATTTCTAATTCAGGCTTTCAGTGGGAGCCGTGCCAGAATTCATCTGCGGCCGTGGTGCTGCTCCTCACCTGCCTCTTCACTGATATTCCCAACCACATCGCCAGACCTGGAGGGAGCAATATTCCAGGGCATTTATTTGTTTCCTGATCATCTCTTGATTATCTCTGTGTGCAGGAACAACTGAACAGCTTCCTGGGAGAAACACCCACTGAGGACTGCTGAGAAGTGGGACATCCCTGTAGTTCAGAAAGTCCTTTAATCTGGAGTTGGTGGTGATAGCAGCACTGTCTGCTGTGATTCCATACTCCTGCCTGCAGGACTCTTACTGGTCCCTGTTGTTGACAGGACATTGGCTAGATGGAGCTTAATTTATCTTCTTACAATCTCTTAACTAGTGTGGAAATGGGATGTATATGGTTTGGTTACAATCTTTTTCCAGTACAACAGAAATCCATGAGGAATTTCCCCTTGTTACACCTTTGTAGTCACCACCATGGTGCCTGAGCCAGGCCGTTGTGGGGTCAGCAGGGGTTTGTGCTCAGGCTGGGAAGGGCAGCCCAGGGCTGGTCCCAGCCAGCAGCACCTGAGTGGATCAGGGGCTGAGCCTGCTGGCTGGGGATCCATCCTGGGGCATTCATCCCTGGGGAAAGCCCAGCTCTGTGGCTGCTGTCAGCCACTTCCATCAGCTCCTGGGCTGTCCTTGTCCAACACAGACAACATCCCAGTCCTGGGGCATTGTGTCCTCCCTCCAGCCATTGGAGGCCACTGCTGGCTCACACTCTGTTAGCAGCAGACACTGACCCTGGCCCTGGGTGCACACAGGGTCCAGCTGGGCCAGTGCAGCTCCCAGCACTGCTGGTGGCTGGAGGGGCAGCTCTGTTCACAGTGGGGCAGACCCCTGCCAGGCCAGACCCCTGCCAAAGGACACCCCAGGAATGACCCCCAGAACCTGAAAAGCCAGTCAGGAAAAGGTGGTGACCCTGTTCCAGCCAGGTTCCACCCAGCCCCGGTTCTCTGACTCCCACTTGCCGTCACTTATCGGAGCTGTTCCCTGTTGAAGACTCAAAGGCCTCCCAGTCAATAAACACATTAGCTCACTAAACGTGCGGATGCCTTTTCTTCTCTGGATTAACCCTTTGGGAGCTGGGGCTTCCATTGGATTTGTTAGGATATTGATCACAGATCATGTTTGCCTTTCAAACTCTGTTTCTGCTTTAGACTTGACAGACAGTTGCAGTGCTGAAGCCCAGCAGCAAATTCCGTGCAGCTGCACAGAGAAGGAGCTTTGGGAACCACCCACATTGGGCAGGGACCCCTTCTGGAGCCCCCCAGGGAACCATTCACCTCACCACGAGAGACTTGTTCTCACAGGGAACTGCTCATTCTAATTAACCAAATACTGAAATGTTAAACAAAGTCGCATATATGTCTATTTTTAGTATTAGCAAAAATTGTATTACATTAAAATACACTTTAGCCTAATTTGGCTCTTCTTCCTGTACTGAACATCACAGGCCCTCAGTAAATGTGTGTGTGGAACGGAAAAGGAGCCCAGCTGAGCCAGCCCCACTGCTCTGGGTAAGAACACATTAAAGGAGCTCTTGGAGAATGATTTAGAAGAAACTTTGCAAAATGGAAAGGTCATATTTTATGACCCTGCTGACCCAAATGGATGCAAAAATATCAGAATTAGTGACCTAGAAGAAAGCAGATCTGGCTTTTTAACACGTGTGGTAACCTTATCCTCTCATTCCCCGTTGCCTGAGAATCTGGAGTAAAACGTCGCTGGTTTTGGTTAAGGCTCTTCCCTATGGCACCTCTCGTGTGTGTCAGAGTCCTCTTTTACACACTCTTAAAAATGCAGCTGCACCTGCCTGGCTCAGAACTGGGCAAAGCAGGTGTCGAGTTCCCTTTAATCTGGACCATATTCTCAGGTTTTTGAGCTCCTGGTAAATCCTCCTCTTGTGTGACTTTGCTGTTCCCGTGCAGATACCGCCTTCTCCTGCCACTCTAATAAGTTATAGCAAGTCTACATGCTTTAGTTTTAGGGCTGTCTGTTAGACTCGCTAAGATCTTCCCTTTTTTCCATCTAGTTGAGGATTTCATAGTTTTTCCTCTTTTTATGCTTTTTTTGAAGAAGGATTTTTCAAAATTCTGCTGTGGACTGCATGTGAGCTGTGCCTTTCCCAGTCTGCCATACAAAGATAATCCTCTCACTGTACAACATCTAACTTTATCCTCTTTCTAGGCATTAAATTTAATAACAAAACCCCCAGGAAGGTGGTATAAAAACTCATCCAAACCTTGCCTCCAGGCTTGGTTGCCCCTAAGGTTCCTTTAGCCCCTCTTTCCTCCCACAGTCGCTCCCTGTCCATCCAAGGGCTGCTGGCTTTAGCAGCACCTCCCTGTGCACAACTTCTCCTGAGGAGGAGGAACATCATCGTCTGATAAGAAGGAATTTTTCAGGCAGGGAATGCTGAAATGCTATAAATGCTTCTAGAAAAATCATGGTGTCACCCTGTACTGCTCATGTGGCCCAAAAGAGAACTGTTACAAAACTCTCATTTAAGTGAAATATCTGTGTTTTGTGAGTTTAGCGTGCTGCCTCCTCTGTCCTGCCGTGTTGTACAGGGATTTGTCCTAGATGGGATTTGGTTCTCAAGGTTATTCCTGTGGTTCTTGCTAGCCTCTGTGTTTACTTTTTGATTTGTTCTCATTTAGGCAGCAGAGATTTCTCTTTGTCTTCTGAATTCGTGTAATGGGTTTGCATCATTTTCTGCATTGTGCACTGGGGAAATTACCAATTCTGCACACCGCCGTGCTGAAGCAGCCACACTGAAACTTTGTTTTGAAATCCCAGTTCACACCCAAGCCACCTGACAACCTGCTCTGGAAATCCCTTAGTGCAGTGCCATGACTGACTGAAAGCTGTGGTGTAATCCCTGACGGAAAGGGGCTCTGTGTTTTAATACTCGTGTTGGAGAAGCAGCTGATAAGAGTTACAATTTAAAGAAGTTTTTCCAAGGCTGTGAATGATTAACCTTCCACCCTTAGGAAGCAGCGTCGCCTGCCCGCTGCTGGGTGGGGACAGCTCCCAGCTTTTGGGGCACGTTGGGAGGATCCTGCACCCTTCTCCATCAGCTCTGACTGGCTCTGCTGGAACCAAGCAGTGCTGGGGCTGCTCACCTGGGGGCTCCAGGTGAGCCCACATGGCCACCTGCCCTGCCCTGCCCTGCCCTGCCCTCCCTGTGGCCATGGCCAGTGCCCCTTCATGGGGAAGCAGAGTCTTACTCCTGCAGAGAATTTATCTAAGAGGATTTCCTTTCTCGTGCAGAGCCCACAGTAGCCATGCCAATAAGGGTGGGAGTGATGGTAAGAGGTTGATGCTGGAATAGAATCCCAGTGTGGATGATATCCCAGTGTGGAATACAATCCCTGTGGATGATATCCCTGTGTGGATGATGTATTTCCCTGTGTGGATGATAACCCTGTGTGGAATACAATCCCTGTGTGGGTTATATCCCTGTGGATGATATCAGTGTGGATGATATCCCAGTGTGGATGATATCCCTGCGTGGATGATTTATATCCCAGTGTGGAATACAGTCCCTGTGGGTGATCTGTCCCTGTGGATGATCCCCCTGTGTGCTGTGCTGGGGTCTGGGGCAGGCTGAGTTCCCAAGCAGCTGCTCACCCCGCAAAGAGCGCTCTAATGAGATCCGACAGCCCTGATTTCTCTGGTGATACAGTGAAACAACACGAGCAGTGCTGATGGTTTGGGGTCCTGACCTTTAACAAGGACTCACGACACAGGGCAAGCTGCCCAAGAGAGATGGAGGGGCAGGAGGCCAGGGGACAAGGTCGGTACATAATGAAGTGGTCAGCATTGGATTTCTGTCACTCACCGTGGTTAAGTACAACAGTGAGGGACTTCAGCAAGAGGAGCTGTGAAAGAGCACAGGCAGGAATCACAGAGAGCAAGGGTCTGGGGAGGGTCAGGTACCTTCTGTGCGGGCTCCAGCAGTCCCAGTGACTTTGGTAATGAACAGGGTGAGGGCAGGAATCATGCAAAGACAGCGAGAGAGCAGGGAGGGAGCACGAAAGATTAAAGCAAACAGAGGAGGAAACCCAAGGGGACTGGCAGTGTGTGCACTGTGGTCTGGAATGGAGCACCTGCAGCAGCAGAACAGTCTGGAGCAGAGAGGAGCCCCTGCTTGGTGCAGCCAGCGTTGCAGTGTCCCTGTGGTGGCATGGCCCTGGCCCAGGACCTGCTCACACAGTCCCAAATAACACCAGGGGCACCCCTGGGCATGGCCCTGGCCCAGGACCTGCTCACACTGTCCCCAGGACACCACAGCCCTGGAGGAGCAGTCCCCAAACACACGTCCCCCATCCCAGGTGCTGCCAGCCTCAGCCTGTTCTGGCACCAGCAGCTCCTCTGGGGCCCCAGGGGTGGCTCGTCTCCTTTTGGTTCCTTTCTGCTGCTAGATCTAAATTTAGTGGGACTCTTAGCTAAGAAAACTAAAATACCCAAACCATTTGGTGTCAGACTGCCTGGGGTGAATGCAGAGAGCAAACAGTGAAATACAGAGCCAGCCAAGACCTGCTCTGAAGGAGGCACTGGCAGCTGATGGGCTCTGAATTTCACATCTGGTTTCTTTTCAAGTGTCCTCCTTCAGAACCCCGTTTAATAGAAACGTTTCATTGCAATTTTGCTAATACATCCATCGAGGCTTCAAGTGACAGAAATTAAATGCATTCACCCTAAATACAGAAGAATTCTCTTACTAAGCAGTAACCTCAAAATTCAGGTGACCAGAAACCAAAGTGAGAATGGAAAATCTGAACATGTTAATTCATGTCCAGCATGGATGGGATGCTGTGTAGGATGCCAAAAGCAATAAGTAGGAAAATACATTTTAAAGCCACTTTAGACACAGTAGCTAGTCTTATTTGCATTAAGAAAAACATAATATATAGTTTTAACACTGCTGATCCCTTGGGAGGTGTTTGGACTGCAGGGCCCACAAAGGACAGAACCAGTAAATCTGATGTGTACAGGAGTCTTTTACAGAGGAAAATAACCTTTAGTCTCAGCTGTAGGACTGTGAGAATGATTGCAGAGAGTGACCTGCGTTTGCATTGGCCATGGTCAATGCCAGGTTTGTTCTTTTGCCAGTTTTTCTTTATTTGGGTGTTTTATTGTTGTTTTTTTCTATTGGAAATGCAACCATTGAAGCCAGGCAGCCTGTGAAAGAGGTGAATTGCTTGATTCCACAGCATTGTTTTAATTTGTCTTTGGATGAATTCTCATATGCCTTCATGAGAAAATCGCCCATTAGAAGCATTCATTTAATTTAAGAACAGTTGGGAGAGGAAGGGTTGGGATGACAGATGGAGACTGTGGGTGTCTTATAAGAGAGCAGAGCTTTTTGTGTTTATCTTTTTGTGGCACATAGTTGCTGTTCTCTGCTGCTTCCATTTTTTTTAATCTGCCCTTTTTTTGCGCAGTATTTCTTAGAAATCTCTTCTCTTTTGTATTGGAAGTCTAATAGATTTCATTAGTTTTTCCTGTACCGTGTCAGCTTTAAAACATTCCATTATAACAGAATGCAGGAAGGTAGCCTGGTAGGAAAGCAGGATGAAACAGGCTGGATTTCAGTCTAGGCTGGAATTGCACAGAATTTAGCAGAAAAGATACTGGAATATTGAACTGATTTCTTCCCTGGACCATCCCACTGACTGCCCAGCAGTGGTGCACACAGCCTGAGGGGGTTTTCTTGCTGTGCCAGTGCTTTCACTGTGCAGTTGAAGGTTCACTGTCAGAATGTGGCTTAAATCTCACACTCAACCTTTATTTAAATTAGTCTAGAAGTAAATACAAGGTTTCAAAGTCTTCTCTTTGAAAGCATGTACGTAAGAGCTGTAGGATTTGTGGATGTCAGTGTGTCTGTCCGTGGCAATGGCCTGCAACACCTACACGGCCACAAACCTGGGAACCAGTTCAGGCAGGCACTGGCAGCCCTGAGGACCTGGTTTTATAAACTCCTGAACATCAGCACATGCAAATACAAACAACTGTGTGCCCAGACCAGCTGCTGACAGTATTTTAGCCGTCCAGTCCCTGGGTTGTAACTCACACCTCTTCTAACAGTCCTGAAATTGTGATGACAAATAACCTGTAAGTTGTGGTGCCTCTACCTTGGGACTGCCAGGCCCCTGCATGAAACTAATTAAAATTTAAAAGTAAAATTAACTCCTGTTAAAGGAAGATGGAAAATGCAGTGTTTGTTCAATATAGAACTTGCTTTGCTCTGCAATATAAGCAGCACCCTATAAATACAGGGCAGAAATTTCAAGCATTAGTCTCACTTGTTCTCGCCACATTACACATGGATTTATTTGTGTCTCTATGTGCTGTCCTGAGGTTTGCATTGAACAAAATAAACAAGGTGATACAAGAAGCAAAGTATATTTATTAGATTTTTGTTACTTTTCCATGAAGTTTTTCTTACTGTGACCCAGTTTTTTCCCTTGCCCTGCACAATTGCTGAATGATTGGATCATTCTCCACTCTCCATTCTAAAGACAAAACCTCTTTTCCAAGGCTCTGTCATTGCTTCCTTTGATTGCCACAGGCACTTCTTTTTGCTGCTACACACCCATTTCAGTCCATAAAAAATACACCTTAGGAGTTTTCTTAGTGTTTGCTTTGTCTTTTATATTCCTTCAGACCCCTTGTTCTTCCTCCATCCCTCCTTCCTAGCAAGTGAAGTTTGTTCACCACCTCCAGCCCTTCTCCTGTGTGTTTCAGGTTCCTGTTCCCACTCTCTCCATCAGCTCCATTAGAGATGAACCTCTACAGGTACTTCTCTTATTCTTTTGATCTCATAGAAACATCTCTGTTCTTTCATTCATCTGTATCATCTGTGGTGTTGTCCACCAGCTGAGCTGCAGAGCTTTGCTTTCTCCTGTCTGCAGCCCACACTGGCCCTACAGGGCTCAGCTTTCCTTGCCCCCAGCTGCAGTCCTTGAGCTGTGTCTGTCCCTGCACAGCAAGCCCAGCCAGGAGCAGTGTGCTGGGCTTGCTGTGGTCACTGGGAGGGCAGGGAGTGCTGGTGGGCTCCGTGGGGAAGGGCTGCACCCTGCTCTGCCAGGGACAGTGGGTGCTGTGGCACAGCCCTGGCCTTTCCTCGCACTCAGCCAGAGCCATCCCATCCCATCCCACCCCATCCCATCCCATCCCATC
>JANRGV010000008.1:19467484-19477826 GCA_024734035.1 Alethe castanea
ATGGAGCCGGGCCATCCCATCCCATCCCATTATCCCATTATCCCATCCCATCCCAGGCAGCCCCTGGGAGCCTGTCCTTCCCTGGTCAGTGCTCCAGCTCCACAGGACGTGCTGACTGCCTTCAGCTGCCTCCTCCTTCCTCAGAGCACTGCTGGCTGTGTTACAGGCTCCTCTCTAGGTTTGCTGTCAGCCCTGAAGCTGTTATCCCGTGCCCCATTGTCTGCACGAGCAGATGGGAGACAGGGACATTCCTGCATCAGTCTTTTCCTGCTGCCCTGATTTATTACGCTGTAAAATAATAAAACGTTAAAAAGGTTGAACCTGAACTGAAGCTATGACTATGACACTATTAATCAAACTGCTGGAGAATTACTTTATATTCGGTGCCTTAAGCACTGATCCAGTCCACCAAAAGTTGGCCTGAGACACTGTCCACAGTCCTAGCACCGGCCTGAGAAAAGCAGTTCTGGCTGTCTCTGTTCTCAGCGTGTGGCTGTGCAGGGCAGGCAGGGCTGGCTCCTCAGGCTCTCCTGCTCCATCACAGCATCTCTTATCTCAGCCGTCGATGCCACGCTCACTTGATGTCTCAGTTCTGGAGCAGAGACATTCCAGCTGCTATCTGCGAAGGCTCTGGCCCCAAAAATATTTAGTTAGCAGCCATTCAGTTAAGTGGAATTGACTTTTTATCGGCTTTCCACTGTTGGTCTGCCACCAGCGAGGGCTGTTTCCTCCCCGCCCGTTTGGGGCTGTCAGCCCAGGGCCGTTGCTGTGGGCAGCCCTGAGCTCTGATCAATAGCAGCCCTGCAACAGCTCATGCATGGCTGCTCAGCTCCATTGATCCACCCCTTCCAACAGGTACTGCCTCTGGAGCCAGCAGCTTGACATCAGCACTGCTTTTACTGCAGGCTCCTCCGTTCTGGGGGCTCAGGGCACCCAGGGCCCTTCTCTCCAAGAGTTCTCTGGACACTCACCAAGAGCAGACTTGCAGCAACTTGTCTCCTGCCTGGGACAATCCATGACCCCACTGCTCCCAGCCCATCCCTTGGGACACCCAGCCTGTACAAACCCATACAAGCACTTCCAAAGCACCCAGCCTGACACCTTGGACCGCTCCAGTGAGAACTCAGAGGTTTTCCAGTAAAGGAACACGTGCATTGATGGGACACAGAGCATCTGCAGCTGTCCCAGCACTGCTCCCCACAGGGACCCTCTTCTGTCCCAGCTGGGATCTGGGGCTGTGTCCCCGTGTGCCCCTGTGCTCCTGGGCTGGCACTGGGCATCACCCCCAGCTTCCATGGGGCAGGAATACCTGCAGGGGTACCCGAGGGAGGAGGGAGGTTCATTGTGCCAAGAGAAACTGCTCATCCAGCAGATGTGTCCTCCCCTAGCAGCACCCTCACCCAGCAGAGGCTCTTGCTGGAGCTCAGAGCACCTGGCTTTCAGCATGGCACCTTCAGGCCACCTGTTCTGGTCAGGTGCCACAGCAGGACAGGAGATACTGGGCTGTGAACACTGAGCAGTGTTCACACTGTGAACACACCAGCAGTGTGCTGCTGGCACTTTCCTGACTTGCTGCTGCCCCCAAATCTGGCAGCATTTAGGGAACTGGTCAGTGTTGTGAAGGAGCCCCAGCAGCTGTCCCTGCACAGATGTGCTCCCTGCCAGGCTGCTGCAGACCCCAGTGCCAGGCTGCTGCTGCTGCTGCAGACCCCAGTGCCAGGCTGCTGCTGCTGCTGCTGCCAGACCCCAGTGCCAGGCTGCTGCTGCTGCTGCTTCCAGACCCCAGTGCCAGGCTGCTGCTGCTGCTGCAGACCCCAGTGCCAGGCTGCTGCTGCTGCTGCCAGACCCCAGTGCCAGGCTGCTGCTGCTGCCAGACCCCAGTGCCAGGCTGCTGCTGCTGCTGCAGACCCCAGTGCCAGGCTGCTGCTGCAGACCCCAGTGCCAGGCTGCTCTCTGGGCTGCAGAGGGCACAGGGCACATGCAGACATGGGTGCCCCAGTCTGTCAGGTAGGTACCCATGGCCCAGACCTGCTCAGCCTGGAAAGCCCCTGAAGAAGTCAGAGGTTGGTTTGTACTTTCCTGGTTGGTTTGTGTGTGTGCTGTTACAGAAGGGCTGCGGGGCTGCCACAGCAGCTACAAACTTGCAGTGAAATGAGTGTTTATTATTATAGGTTTGATGCAGTTCCCCAAAGACCCTAATCAACAAGTAATAAGGCCTCAAGAGAGCAATTAGAAATCTGAACTTTAACTCTCTTATAACCACAGTGTAGGAAGTGACTTCTGCTCCAGTGTGAGGTTTGCTGCCTGGCATGTGAACAAGGGGAAAATACCAAAATCCTGAAATACTCAAAAACCTGAAATACAGAATAACTGCAGACAAGTATTTGAACAATGAGGTACAAGGTCCATTTCCATGGCAAGTGAATGTATGTGTGGCAAAAAACATAATGGTTTAGGGGGGTTCATGTCCAAATTTGCAGCCTCTCTATCACATCTAGGAGTTTTCAATGCTGCTTCCCAGCTTTAGACAAGCACTCAGGGTGTCCAGTGCCTGTACATGTGCAGCATCTTCCCCCTTTTAAAGAAAAAAAATTACCTCAGTTTTCCCACTTGTGAAATAACAACAAGATCTGCCTGAAGGCAACAGCAGCCCTGGAGATGTGGGTTTGCTCAGAACTTGTTTTGAATACTTTGGATGGGCCACTTCAGACAGGAACTGCACATTGAGCAATTCTTGCCATAGACAGTCACGTGGCTACTGGAAAGCAGAAAATTGCATCAGAGCCCATCCATGCAGCACGGCTGAGTTGGGGAGTGCTGGCCAAGAGGGCTCCTGCCCCACCAGCCCAGCAGAGCTGGGGGCCCTTGGCTTCCCAAGGAGCTGTGCCAGCAGCAGCACACATCCACTGGGATACCCCTTCAGCCCTGGAGGGGTGTTCTTCACAAGTGTTACTCTCCTGATTTCTCCTCCTGAGGTGCCAGGTGTTGGAATGCCAGGCTGTAGTTGCCTGGGGAGGCTGTGCCAAGGCAGCAGGCAGTGGAGCAGGCAGGAGGCTGCAGTTACCTGTAGGTGCACACAGCTCTTGGCCCCAACAGGTACAGCTGAGCTGGGTCCTGCTCTCTTTCCACCCAGCGTGGAATGGAGCCACTTCCCATTTAGACGTAGCAGGGGGTGCTGGCAGTGCCAGGGTCCTGTCCCCAGCCCGGGATGCTGTGGCTGGGAGCAGGAAGGGCTGCAAGGACAGCAGGCCCTGCAACCTGGAGATCCAGGTGGATTTTTGATGCCCCAGCCTTAAAAAAAGTCAGGTCTCAAAAGCTTCATTTGATGTATAAATGGAGCCAGCAGAGGGAGTGAAATGCAGGGACACTCTGGTGTTCATGGAAAAAGGTTCCATGGCACATCTCAGAGCCCAAAGTGGGGGTTCTGGCTCAGCCCTGGGCCACAGGTGACACAGATGTGGATTAACAGAGGCAGGTGATCACTTGTAGGAGTGAGGGATTGTCTCCTGCATCCTTATCAATGGAAAAAGCAGTGTTCTTGGGGCTAACGCTGTATGTTTCCAGTATGAAGAAGGTACCCAGAGGAACCTGAACCTCTCAAATAATTTCTGTTCCAAGGGAATCTGAGTGCTGTCCCTATGAACAGGTTCAAATGCTTTATCTTCTAGCACTGTTCATACAGTCCTGAGAGTGACTGTATAACACATAAACATATATAACATATATAACATATATAACATATATAACATATATAACATATATAACATATATAACATACATTATAACATAAAAAGTCCTGAGGAGAAGCTGAAAACCAGCAATGCTGATACTGCTCCTTGTTCTCTTATGCCTCCAAAATGTCCTGGTCTTGGCATTATCCTAAGCACTAATGTGACAGACGTGTTCACAAACAGCTTCTTGATGATTTCTTAGTTAAGTCCTTTCTTCAAAAATAGCAATTTTGCAAATGGATTAGTTCTTCATCATCCACTTAGGATTTTTTTAGACTTATCTTTAATGTGCCTTCAAAGACAGTTTCCCCTTTTGACTGAGCATTGGCCATCTTCATTCACCATTTGATTGGAAGAGATAGGACATGATCTTTACTAAACTCTTTAGTAATGTGTGAGCTTCCTCCCAGCTGCCTCTGAAGGAGAATTTAGACAAGTTTTTTAATCTGTGTATTTATGCACCAGTTTCCAAAGAAACACTTCTTTTAGCAAAATGCTAACTTGTAACAAGTTGGTAGCTCTAATAATTGCATTGAATATTACGGAATTAGCTTAAAATAAGTTTTTCCTCATTGAAATGAGATTGTGTTTGTGCCTGGATCAAGGAACTCTGCACCAGTCTTGAACTTGTTAAAGATGGAAATCAGAGTAACCACTGCAGTATTGAAACGGTAAAACGAGAACAGAATGGCAATTGGCCAGTGTTTATGAATCAGAGAATATGATCATGAAATCATAAGAATAACCACCAAAAGGTAAATAAATTACCTGACCTACTACTTATTTTCATGTGCAGCTTGACACAAAAGCTGAAGCCATTAATGATTTATACCTGTTTTAACAATAATACTCATTTTCCTGAAAGATGGTCAGCACTCAGGCTGCTGTGGGCACCGTGCCAGTCATTGAAAGGTTAATGTCTCAGCAGCAATACATTAAATTATGAATTATACCAGTCCCAAAATGGAAGGTTATTAGCTCGGTATGTTTAATTAGCCCGGCTCGAACTTTGCCATCTGCCAGCAGTGCCCATCACTAATGCACAGCCACGTGGGATAGGAGGGGTGGGAATGAGATGCCAGAGGCAGCAGCCACTGCCCTGGGCCAGCCCAGCTCACCTGCCCAGCTCTGCCTGGCACCCCTGAGCTGCCCAGCCCTGGGATCATCACCCCTGTGTGCCACTGCCCAACACAGCTCTGTGTGCCACTGCCCAGCCCTGGGATCATCACCCCTGTGTGCCACTGCCCAGCCCTGGCACCATCACCCCTGTGTGCCACTGCCCAGCAGAGCCCTGGCACCATCACCCCTGTGTGCCACTGCCCAGCCCTGGCACCATCACCCCTGTGTGCCACTGCCCAGCCCTGGCACCATCACCCCTGTGTGCCACTGCCCAGCACAGCTCTGTGTGCCACTGCCCAGCCCTGGCACCATCACCCCTGTGTGCCACTGCCCACCTCAGCCGTGTCTGGGCACTCCGCAGACCCTCCCATAACAGGAGAGGCCACACAGGTGTGGGCCCAACACACCTGAGCCCCAGATGTGGCACCCACATGTGCCAGGGAACTCCCAGAGCCTCAGGGCTGCGGGGCCAGTGCTCAGGGGTGTGGGAATCCTGCCGGGGTTTTTTTATTTGCACAGCATCTCCTGCCAATAACTGCACAAGGCTACAACATTGAGCTTTTCAATAAATATTTAAATTTTGCTTCTTTGCTTATTTATTTTTTTAAAAGAACAAACAGTAAATTCTGTTGGGCTTTTTATTAGTTGAGATTATGGGATGCTTTGGAAACATAATGCACTTAGTATTGCAATAACTTGATGGCTTCCCGTGACTTTGCTCTCGGGGAGCCTGTGTGCTAAAACTCTGGTTGGAACCGTGTCCTGGAAAACGTGGGGCAGGATCTGAACTTGTAAGAAGCCAAACAAAACCTTAATTTTAATTCTTACTTTTGTAGGTAGGATAACCTTGCCAAAGAGGAAAGGAATTTGGACAGACTTAACATCCAGCCTGTGCAGCTTCCACGAGCTGGACGCTAAAATGAAGAGAGAGTTTATTCATTCCTATCTCAACACAGCCCACCAGAATTAAAAGACATTTGAACCTACAAGGGAGACTGGATCAAACACTTCCCAAGCTGCCTACAGAGAAGGTTGTTCAAATCCTCTGGCTACCAATCTCCACATTTCTGTGTTGGATGTGAAGAGCAGAGGGAGCCTGGCAGGAATCAGGAGGCATCCAAGTCAGCGTAAGAGACAGCACCAGGTAGGGGCTTGATTCCTTTTCCTTACTATTCTTGCAGTATGCAGTATATCCATTATTTCTTCTCCTCCCCTTGAACTTTTGGTGATTTCCTCTTCTCCACATCAGTGGAGCCTCTGTAGTTGTGCTTCTGGAGCAGGTGGCATGGTTGGAATATGGGAGCAGTATGTATTAGAGTGAAACCTACAGACAGAAATAGAAAGTAAATGGAAGATGAATTGATCAGAGGAAAGGCAGAGGATGGAGGGGATAAAGTAAAGGCAAGGAGAGAGACAAGTAATATCTTGCCTGTGTGCTGTGGTAATTTATTATTTTTATATGGTGCCCGGGGTGTGCAGTATCTGTTTTACTGAACAAATAGAAGAGTTCTCAGCCCCAAACAGCCAGCATATTAATTTATTGTGTGACAGCCTGACAAAATGAGCAGCCAGGCCAGTGTGATGAGGAATAATTTAGTGCTTGTGGAGCATGAGTAAGTTTACTATTGGTACCCTCACTTGTATATGGCATCCAATGGACAGCTCTTGTTTGTAAGGACTTACTGTACAAGAAAAATTTCCCTTTGACGGGAAATCTGCCTGGGGGCTGTCTTAGGGCATGGTGCAGAGTTGTGTCTGGGGGAGCAGCCTGTGCCAGGTCAGTACTCTGGCAGGGCAGGGGTGAGGACCTGAGCCCCAGGCTGGCACGGGGGGAGCAGCACAGACCCCAGAGCAGGGACAGGCACAGGGCAGCCAGATGTGGGGAGGAGGGAAGGAAGGGGCTGGGGAGGGAAGGCTGCAGTGTTTGTGAGCTGTCTCGAGCTGCAGTTTCCAAGGAGCCGTGCAGCTGGGACAGCAGGATGACCTGAAGCAGCCCGCTCCAACGGGAGAGGCTCCAGTGCAAACCTGCCGTGACCGCGGCACCGCGGGAGCAATAGCTGAGTTGTTTTCCAACACAGTTATTGCCACTTAAATTGCAGTTTTATTCCAAAAGCAAATTCCAAAGTTTTATGTCCATAAAGGTTTAGACATAAACAAGAAAGAAGTCAGGAAAGTGGTATGTACTGTGTAAACAGTCTCACTTTATAATTAATGCTGGAGATCAGGGAGCAGGAATGGCTGTGCATGTGTGGTCATTCAGATTTACTGTTGCTCTGATTAAAACCTAGTTGGGCAATAATTTTATGCCCAGGTAGGGGCAGGAGGAGAGCAGGATGCCCCCAAGCAACCCATAAATAGTGTGGTGAAGACAAAGCGTTTATTACTTAGCTTCACAAAGGCTCTGTAAGTGCTCTCCCAGGGTACGTATACTCATACCCCAGGTGCCAATTCTGCAAATTAACATTATTTCTCAAAATCCTGTGTAAATAGAAGTCATTTAAATACTTGATTTCATCAGACAGAATCACTCATGGAAATATCAGTCTCGTTTTCTCCCGTTTGTGGGGTGAGCAGAGGTTTTCTCTGCCTGGGTTTTCATTTCTCTTGGAATGCTTCCACTGATGGCAGAACCTGGCAGGATCTGGGATCCGTACAGGGCTCAATCTGCAGGATTCCGTCCCATCTCAGTGCCTCATGCTGATGTAAAAGCAACTCTGGGGCATAAACTTTACCATTTATTACTGAAATGTGCTATTTTGAATCTTCTATCTAGCAGTTTAAATTACTGTGCCAAAAGTGGTTTCATAGCTAAGACACACAGGGAATTATAGGGATTTGAGATTCTGTCAAAGTAGCATTGGGATGTTCCTTTTTTGTAATTAGAGAAGCTACCAGTGAGTTCAGCTCAGGCTTTGCTAAAGGGACTCTTGTTTTGTCATTGGGCATCCTGCCACTACTAACTTGTTCAAATTTTAGAAACTTTCACAATTATTTTAATCCATTTTTGTATGGGATTCCATGTAGAAACAGGTATCTTGGTTAACAGGGTGAGAAAGACTCATCAAATCATTTTTACATGATGAAACAGTTTTCCCAGATATAATACATTAAAAGGTGAGTATTTCAGGATTTTCCAGGGCTAAAACCGAGTGTTGCATTTTAAGGATGCCTCTCTCTCCTGTTCACGGCAATAAAGAGACAGATTTAATACTGAATTTTGCAGGGCACTGGACTTGAGCATCCTTAGACAAATTGTCACTGACCAGGAGGGCAGTGCAAGGAAGTGCTGTGTTTGCTTGGAGGGAGAAAGCATTTTTCTAGCAGGTAGTTTCTTTTTTAATCATAAGTGTTTGTACCTGCTGATGTTTTAAATTTTGAAAGTTAATTCCAGAGAAACAGGGAAGGAAGAAAAGGGCAGGTGAGCTTGATCAGTGGGGGCACCATGAAAGGACGTGGTTTCATGGAAACCATGGAGGAATTGCACCAACTCCACCTCGTGCTCTGCTCCATCAGAGTCACGTTTGTACCCACTGTACAGGCTGGGAACATCGGGCAGAAAGTGGGGGAGTGAGCTCTGAAGTGCATTTCTGGGCACTCCAGCATGCCCCGTGTCCTGTCTGAGCTGGTCCTTCATTGCAGACACTGAGTCTGTGGCAGAGCTAGGAATAGAATCCATCCCTTGTTCCAACTCCCAGATCCTCAAGAGTATTTTTAGGTACTTAATACCATTAATTTTATACTCTTTTTGGCCAAGGATCTTAGAAACAAGATCATGCTTCTTTCTGAATTAATGTTTTAAATCCTACTTGTGTGCTCTTGGACAATTTTTTTTCAGGGATCGTGTACAGTTTAGCGCTATTTAGGAACAAATGGGCTTAAAAATTAGCTTTGGGAAGAGTTTTGCATGGACTGTGCTTTTGTTCAGCCTCCAAGTGTGAGTAAGGATGGGGAGGAGATGGTGTAGAGTCTTTGTATTGTGCAGGGCAACCAGAACCTGTCTGTGAGGGGCTTTGGCAGAGGGCACTGGGGCTCAGGCAGCTCATGTTGGCATGTTCAAGCTGACTGAAAAGGTAGAGAAAAAGTTCTGTGTCCACAGATTTCTACACACAGTCGTGTTTTTCATTGTGCTAACTCAGCAAACCCCTTTAAGCCCTGCTCCTGCATCCTTTCTATTATTAATTAATTGATTTCCTATAAGCTCATTATTTCGTTTGCCTGAGTTCCTGACAGGCTGCTCAGCTGCAGACAGTGGAACAGCTCCTGTCACAAAGGACAACTTGGAAAAGGCCAGCCCAGGCAAAGGGGAGGTTGGGACTGGACATTCAGGAGGTGCTGGACAAAGCTCTCAGGCTTGTGCTGAGATTCTTGGGCCTGCAATTGCACTCGATATTCCTCGTAGGTTCCTTCCAGCTCAGGATATTCTATGATTTAGTGATTAGGAGCAATCTCTTCTCTGAAAGTGCTGTCCAGCCCTTGCACAGGCTGCCCAGAGTGGAGTCCTCACCCCTGGAGGGGATTAAAAGCTGCGTGGGTACGGCACTGGGGCCATGGTTAGGACATGGGCTACTGCTCTCCTGGGCAGTGCTGGGGGAGCTTTTCCAGCCCCAGTGACTGATTCCACAGCACGGTGGGACAGCAGCTTCCCGAGGTGCAGCCACTCATCAGGTGAGCAGAGTTTCCTTCCCTGCAGGAAGGGAAGGTCTCGGGGGGTGCCTGAGGGTCTGGGCATAGGGCGAGGAGGACAGGGAGGAATCCCGGGTGGGACAGGCTCAGCTACGCGTGGCAGGAGGGGCTCTCGCTGCTGCTGCTGCTCCAGGTGCCAGAGGCTCCTCTCCTCTGCTCCATCCTCTGCCTCACCCGGTCCAGCTCGGGTGGTAAACGTGCTTATTGCAGCGCTAATGTCCTGCAAGTGGGATCCCACCTCCAGGTATATTAGAGTAATGAGTTCACACCTAACTAATGGAGACTTAATAGAGTTACTAATAGGCTGCCTTTTCCCCCCACGGTTTATGACCCCGCGGCCGGGGCTGTCAGGGGAGGGAGAGGTGAGGCAGTGTCAGCCCCGGCCCGCCGGCGTTTCCAGGGACATCGTCGCTCCACCTTTCTGCAAGGAAAAATAAACAGTTTGAGGCTCCTGTGTCTTTATTAAACATTTCCTTTAAGCTGCATACTTTGGCTCCCTGCCCAAATGCACCAAGAAAGCATCCACAGAGCAGCTCGGCCGCGGGCTGAGCGAGCGGCCCCCGCAGGGGCAGGGGCAGGGGCGAGCACCTGCGTGGCTGCGGTGGCCAAGGTGCGCCCAGGGCCCCGGGGCTACCGCAGGGACGGGAGCGGCCCCGGGCACGGTGCGGGCGGCGAGCAGCGGCAGCATGGTGCTGGCCCCCGGGCACGGCGGGGGCCACGGGCCGCGGGCGAGTAAAAGGCTTCCCCTGAATGAGAGGGTGTTACCTGCTTAGTTGAGAAATATGATTTTGTTCCAGCTATGACATATT
>JANRGV010000008.1:19517633-19536516 GCA_024734035.1 Alethe castanea
TTACATGCTTTGGCCAAATGCCTCTTAAACACTGACAGCCTTGGGGAGTTAATTGTCCACTGGGAATCCTGTTTCAGCAGCCTGGCTCTCTGGGCTCCTGTCTTCCTGTCCATTACCACAGGCTGCACACTGCAAGCTGTGTCCCACCGAGTAGCTTAGGTAAACTTCCCACGGCAGGAGGTGTAATCAGAGGGTAAATAATTAGGTAACATTTATTTGACATTTATATGAAATTCACTGCCATGGAATTTAACTCAGTGCTGGCTGTAGAGGGTGAGGAGGAAGGAAAATGTGATGGGATGTTGGGAACCTGGGTGATTTAAAGGATTCCAGATTGGGGTGGAAGTTACAATATTGGTGTTACTGTAAGCCATGTCATTCATCCAACTTCAGGATTTCTAGAATGGTTCTGGAATGCTCTCTTGAACACAAGGCTCGTATTCCACATCCAGGCTTGGGAGGTGGGAAATTCAGCCCTGCTGGGTGGGATCTGTGGGATGCAGGGGTTTGGGGGTGCTGAGGGGATGCTGCTTGGTCACCTCTGTGTGTTCTGAGTGGCTGCTGGGGCTGGGGGCTCCCCAAGGACGGCTGAGTCTCGTGGTGGTGGGAGCAGCACTCAGGGAGTAGCGAGGGTGCAAGAGATGAGGTTTCCATCAGTGCTGACTAAAGAGTTTTGGAGCTTCATGGCTCGTTCCTAATTAAAGGCTGGAGTGTGTGGGTGCTGCACTCACAGGGCTGCCAGGATGGCAGTGGTGGCCCTGGGACAGCCCTTTCATCCTGACACTTCACCTCTCTGTCCTTCTGCTTTCTTTGCAATGGCTGAGGATGGCTCTGGGGGCTTTTATGTGGTTGTTTTTCATTATTGGGTTTCAGAGAAGCACTTGATCAGGAGTCCATGTTTCTAGTAATTATGCTTCACAGGGACCTATTTCCTTATGCATTTAATAGGGCTCTGTCTTTCAGCTTGTGCTTGGCCTGAACTCTTGAGCAGGGGCCTTGCACGAGTGAGATGGGCATTAAAGGCTTTGATTTTCTGCAGGGCAATTATTGTGGCCGGGTGAGGAAGAGGAAGCTGTTCAGTGAGCAGTGAGGGGAGAAGGTGAGAAGGAGACCCTGACATGAGTAATCAGTTCAGTGTTTCAGGTTCCTGAGTTCAGGGGCTGTTCACACTGTGGGGATCCCCAGGTGACCTGCAGGCTTTGAGCCCTGCCTGAAGAGACCTCTTCAAGGGAGCTCCTTTAACCAGATGGTTTGTCTTTGAGCTCTGCTGAAAAACTGGATTCTGAAGATGAGAAAAAAATTCCCTTAGTGCACCTTCTAATTGTTCATTTAGGAGCAGAGCTCTCCTCCAGCTGGGAGGGTTCAGGGCTGCTGTAAAGTGCTAATTAAAAGTAATAGTGATAATGAAAACAGATGTTTTCCAGAAAAGTAAGTGCTGCTGCGGCCCCAATCTGCTGTCCCTGCCTTCTCTGCAGGACAGGAGTAAGTTGTGTCTTCAGAGCTGCAGGTCCAGGGGTGCTGTGGGAGGGGAGCAGGTCCCAGGGGGCTCCTGCTGCATTAGCAGCCAGAGTTGGCTCTGGATAAAGCACAGAGGTGCCCCCAGCCCTGCATCCAGCACTGCCACAGAGCAGCTGCAGCTTCCCCTGCAGAGGGGGAGGAGTGGTGGCAGGACTTGCGTGGAGGAGTAGGACAGAAGTGTTGAGGACACTGAATTGTTTTCCAGAGTGTTGTTCTAGAACAGGAGGGGAAAAACCCTGATGCAAGATGGCTCCTTAGGAGGGTGACAGGGAGGGAGATCTTCTCCCTTGTAGATTTTAATAAGAAGGGATTGTTTTAATCTTGTTTATAACTGATACACTGCTGAGTGCTTAAAAGAGCAGCCCCAGCTCTCCAGGAGCTCTGGATAAGTTTCATAGGGCTCTGCAGCCCATCACCAGTGTTTGGGCTGAGAGGGGTCCAATTTTAGAAGCTCACATCTGGATCTCCAGCCTGTAAGGCAGTGGCTGTGTGGCATGTCGTGCTTGCTCCCTGGAGTGCTGTGTTCAGTGGTGCTGTCAGTTCCATCACTAACCCAGCACACCCTGACCCTTCTCATTGCTCTGCTAGCAGGCTGGAGAGGGGTGACACCATCCTCTCCATGTCCAGCCGTACAGGTGTGCATGAAAGAGCAGCTGAGGAAGAAGGGATTGGTTCAGCATGGAAGGATGAAGCAGTTGTGGAGGTGTAAGGTTTTGTATTTCACCCTGAAAAACTTGGCTTGAGAGTCTTTGGCTGACTGTGCTTGTGGGAGAAGTGGCATCTTTTAGAGGGATGGGAGGCACCAAGGAATAGGAGATGAGGGGCACACAGCAGGGTGGGTTATCCTGGTCCTGATGAGAGAAGGCATTAGGAGAAGGAGGAAGGGCCAGAGGCACTTCTGTGATCTTGTCCAGGTTGAAGCCAGTCCACAGTAAGGCTGCTGGTGTAAAGTTTATTTTGCAGATGTCAGCAGTGATTTGTCAGAGAAGGTGATTCAGTTGCACAGGAGCAGGCAGCCAGGGCAGTGGAGGTGGCACCGAGTGCTGCCTGCAGCCCTCAGCAAATGGTCCTTGGGGTTAACACTGGGATGGAACTGTCAGAGCCTTGTCTGTACTGGGAGGTAATGGGACCCACACTCCTTAATTACTGCCCACAGAGCTGCTGACAGAACCCTGGAGCTGCAGCCCTCGTTAAGGTCATTTTCAGCTGTCACTTGGCCATGGTGGCTGTGGAGCCCCGAGTGTGTGACAGCCTCTGCTGCTGCTCCTGCAGGTGGAGGAGCAGTAGATGCTTTTACCAGAGCACGCCTCATCAGCAGTCTGGCATCACTTCTGGGGGCTGGGCCATACATGTTACTGGCTTTAATCCAGGAGAAACTGTTCTGATATTTGAAAGTACTTCAGAGTCAAAGTGTTGCCTTGCTGTGTGCTGGCAGAGCGGCTGCTGGCCCTGCAGACACGCGGTGGCGTGGCAGGTGACAAGCTGCAGTGTGTCACCTGTTCTGAGGCATGGCCTGCATGAACATCCCTGCTGGATCTTCCACACTGACTGTATCCAGAGTTCAGTCTTCGCAAAAAAAGAATTCCTAATGCATTGCATAAGAATTTGGGTCCTGAAAGGATAAATTCTGTTAAATCTTGTTTAAAGGAAGCTGTACAAAGTCCAGAGTAGAGGTAAAAGTAATTGAAATACTGAAGGAAATGTTTTAGAGTGGGAAGTAGAGTTTAATATTCAGCTGATCAGGAGGAGAATCCAGAACTGAAGTTAGAGGTTTTGAGGTTTGAGCTGTGTTTTCCCTGGGAGGGGTGCTTCAGCAGAAGGTGCACGGTGGCTGTAGGAGTAAGCCCTGGTAGGGGTGTGTGTGTAGGATAAACATGAACAGTTCAGGGGCTGTGTGGCAGTGGAACCCCCTCCATCCCAGTGGCAGCTGGCTGTGGAGGTGGCTGGGGGTCACTGGGGCAGGGGGGCTGCAGACAGGTGATGCTCTGGCAATTCTTACTTTGGTAAAAAGCTCAAGACAGCACTAGGAACACCTTGCAGGCACCCCACAATTATCATAATAAACATTTATCATCTGCTAGGCGGTCAATAGTGTGGCTTACGCTGCTTTAGTATCTCTCTGGTATTGATCACTGTCACAGCTGTGCCACGGTCAGCTCCTGTTAACCCCTGCACTGCCAGCAGCTCTGGCCATCCTGCCAGGGGCCTGGGCTCACCTGGCACCCAGGTGTGTGCAGCAAGGGACAGCAGCACGGGGCAAACCCACCTTTGAACGGGGGCCTGGCGGTGGGATTTTCATCCAGGAGTAAGGGATTGAGTGCACACCCTGTGCATGGGGGGCTTTAAAACAAAAGGCTTAGCATGTGCATCCCAGTTGGGCTGAGAGGGGTGTGGGCTTGTACCAGTGTGGTGCTGAGTCAGAAGGGGGTTCCCTGGGGCCCCTGTGTGCTGCAGGCTGCTGTGTGCCCCTTGGGGAGGGGGGCTGCTCTCTGCAGTGCCACTGCAGTGCTTTGCTGCCCCTCGGGCTCCAGGCAGGACCATCCCTGCACATCCCCTGGCCTGGCCTGGCTGTGCTGGCACTGGCTGAGGCACTGGCCTGCCAGCACCACTCACACCTGCCTGGCTGTGAGAACAGAGGCTGGCAAGGGTGCGAGCTGGGAAACAGCCCTGGCCCTGCTGGGGCAGCCGGGTGCTGCTGGCTCTGCCAAAGGCACTGCCGGGGCTAAGTGAGCCCTTGGGGCTGCTCTGACAGCATTGCCTCCGCTTCTGGCAGCGCAGCAGCAATTAGGAATATCAGGTTAGGAGCTGACTCCATTTTGGGAGGAAGAAAGATGATTTGCTGCCACATCCCGATGGGGCTTTGAGGAAGGATGGGACTTTCTGGGATTTGGTTGTACCTAGATAGTTGGGTCTTGTGGCCCAGTATTTCTCCTAATGGAATTTCCCATCATTTACTGCCCTGCTGATTCCTGATCAATGAAAATAAAATTGCATTGCCTCCTGAGAGGCTCCATGTATGGCTGCAGCCTCCAGCTGTGTCAGTTCCGGTAAGATAATCTCATCAGGCGTGCAAGAGGGTAATAGGAAATAAAAATAAAACCCACAATTAGCAAGAGGCCAGGCAGCCGAGTAACACTTTCAGTCCTGGAGGTCTGGAGACGTGCACTCAGCAGCTCCCTCCCTCCTCCATGTGCTGCCCTGTGCTGCTCCCTGGGCTGGGGAGTGCCTGCAGGTGCACTGGGCACAGCCTCTGGCATCCCCATTCACCTGCCTCTGTGTCAGCCCTCCCGGCCTGAGGTGCTTCTGAGGGGCACCAGGGATGCAGCAGCCGATGGAGGGACTGGGCATGGGGCATGTGGAGAGGGTGAACTTGAGACTTTGAGCTGTCAAGTGGTGCACAGGTGTTGACTCCTGATGGTTGCTGCAATCAGGAGAGTTTATTTTGGCCAGATAAGGAACATGCTTGGGCTGTATTTGAAGTCTGCAGCAGGGTGTAGTTTTGGAAGCAGCGAGTGTTGATGTTGTTTACAGGAGTACCGGACCACTTGGATCTGCTGAAGGTTGGCCTAAAGGTTGCTCTTAATGAGGTGGTTTCCCAGCTATACCAGCAAGTTTCTTTGCCTGTTTTAGGGTTGTTTTAGATTATCTCCCAATGATACGGCTGTAGCTGGTGTTTATACTGAACCATGAATGGCTGGTGTGAGCAGACATCCCGGTGACCTTTGTGATGAGACTGTGCAATCCCAGTGTGTAGCTCAGAGCTGACGTACGAGCCGTGGTGTTTGTCTGAGCAGCCAGTGGAATGGTTACAGGATGACCTAATAGCTCTGAGCCTGCTCTCCCATCCAAAGCATCGGCTTTCCCAAAGGGTGGGAAAGAGCAGCGAGCCCAGAATGTCGCAGCGAGTCTGCTTCCTAACAAGGACTGGATCCGAGCCCTGGCACCCGAGAGCTGCACGGCTTACGAGTCTCGCTCTGGGCCTTGGCTTGGCCCTGGACACTAGTCTGGAGCACACATGTTGTTTGGGTAAAGCCGGAGGAAGGGGGAAGGAGCCTTGGCAGGGTTTGTGCGTGAGTCCCTGCGTGTGTGGGGATGGCAGTGCAGCAGAGCTGGCAGCAGTGCAGCCCAGCCCAGCAGTGCAGCTCAGCCCAGCAGTGCAGCCCAGCCCAGCAGCCCAGCCCGGCAGCAGCACAGCAGAGCCCAGCAGCAGCGCAGCCCAGCCTGGCAGCAGAACTGGCAGCAGTGCAGCAGAGCCCAGCAGCAGTGCAGCCCAGCCCAGCAGTGCAGCCCAGCCCAGCAGTGCAGCCCAGCCCAGCAGCCCAGCCCGGCAGCAGCGCAGCAGAGCTGCAGCTGTTCCAGCTGCACCACTGGGGCCGGCTGTGCCTCCTCCCAGAGCCGTGTGGCAGCACTGCAAACTCAGAGCACTTTGGGCCTCTCTGTTCACAAGCATCAGCAGGGCTTCAGTGGGGTAGGGGTTGTGCAGAGCAAGGTCTGGTGGATTTTCCTGCCCTCCATGGAGGGACACGGGGCGCAGACTGAGCTGTGGTGGCTGGAACTGGTGTGAGGCACTGGGGACACAGGACAAGCTGCAGCATGGCACAGTGTGGGACAAGCATGGCACTTCCTGAGGCACTTGGGGGAGCCTGGGGGGCTGTGGGGTCTGTGTGACAGAGTGAGGCAATTTGTCCTCAGCAGCTCTGTGATTAGTTTTGGAGTTGGATCAACAACGGAGCACTGAAAATGCAAACCAGATGCAAATGTAGTTATTTATGCAGCAGCATGGGCTGAGAACACCATTTAACAAGAAAGATTGGGGGTTTGGAGCAAAGGGTGAGTTGCACAGTGGCAGAATCATGAGATGTGTGACATTTTGAAACAAAACCTGGAACTTCTGTGGTGTCCTGCTCAAGAGGAGAGGATCCTGCAGAACCTGAGAACAAGCTCTGTGCCCTGGGAGCATGTGAATGCCTTGTCATATATGAGCTAAACAAGTGCTTCCGTTTGCTGTGTAGAGAGAAATGTGACTGAAGCCAGTTTACCTCTGCTGCAAAATATTCTTAGTGCTAAGGATCTCCTGAAGGACTAAGCACTCTTGTCCCCAGCTGCTCTCAGAAAGCCTTCTGGCCCGCCTTGGGATCACTCCACTCTCAATGGCAGCAGGCTGAAGATCAGATGAGTATTTTTGTGTGTAGTGCAGTAGCTGGCTCAAAGGGATCAGCGAACTTGGAATAATAGTTCATAACAAAATGCCTTGTGAAAAGCTGCCTGGCTCGTGTTACTCCATTGGCTCAGTTGTAGCTGGTGTGAAGGGCAGAGGAAACTGTGGATAATGTGGAAGGTTCACCTCTTCAAGGAGCCCCTTTCTCTCAATTCCGTGCCAAGTGCTTGAGCCCTGCTGCTTTCAGGCCTGTTTTGTTCAGCGTTTCCTTTGCTGCCTGCTGCTTGAGAAGCTGTTTGTGCTAATGGTGCTGGGAAGATCTGAGGGGCCGGCTGTGCCCGTGGGTGTGGGCCTGTGTCCCCTCGTGCCGTGGCCGTGTCCCCATGGCTGTGGCTGTGAGCCTGTGTCCCCTCATGGCTGTGTCCCCATGTCCCCTCATGCCATATCCCTGTGTCCCCTCGTGCCATATCCCCGTGTCCCCTCGTGCCGTGGCCGTGTCCCCATGGCCATGTCCCCATGGCCGTGTCCCCTCGGCCATGTCCCCCCTGGCCGTGCCCCTGCTCAGAGCGGCTCCCCCGGTGCTCTCGGCTGGAGCACTGCCCAAAGCCACCCCTGCACACTCCTGCTGTCCTGTCCTGTCCTGCCCTTTCGGTGCCTGATGGATCTTCTCTCCCGTTAGGCCACTGTGTGCCACATCATCCCCTTCTGAGACCTTGGGCCCTTCAGGATGCAGGGCTGGAATCCCTCCAAGGGGAAAGCTCTGCTGTTGATAGGGATTTCCACAGAGGCAGGTCTTTTTCACTGAGGAGGTGGTCAGGCACTAGCACAGGCTAGCACAGGCTACCAGGGCAGTGGTACAGTCACTATCCCAGAGAGGGATTTAAAAGGTGTGCAGATGTGGTATTTTGGGACATGGGGTCGTGGTGGCCTTGGTAGTGCTGGGTTAATGGTTAGACTGGATGATCTTAAGGGTCTTTTCCAACCCAAATGATTCTTCAGTGCTATGAATTCTTGGCTTTGTCGGGATAACCAAGCAGTTTGTGAGGACTTGCAGCCCCAAGACTCTTTGGAACCTTGAGTCAATGTTGTTTGGATGTTTCTCCCACCAGCAGGCAGGGCTGGCTTGGTAATTCTGCTCCCACTGCAGAGGTGTTGGATGTGGCCATTGTCCAGATGGAAGCAGTGTGGCACAGAGCAGAACGCTGGAAAATGTCAGAACTGAGCTTGGGCTTTCGGTTGGTCAAACATCACTGCAAAAGAAGAAGAGACATGGAAGGTGTTCAGTATTTGGCAAGACTGGTATCTTGCTCATCAGACCATGTTTGCCAGTGAAACAACTGCACTGCGAACAGGGTGTGTGCTAAAACACACCTTGGGCTCACTTGGAGAGGTGCAAAATATGACTTGCTGTGTGAAAAGGAAAAATGAGTTTGTAATTGCTTCATTAAAATGTTGAACTTGGCAAATAAGTATCAGTATTTTCAGGTTGGGTTTTTTTGGTTAGGAATTGCTTAAGAGGAATCCCAAGGCACTGTGTTGTAAAATGCTGGTGGAAAAACCCCAACTAGATACACACTGTGCATCCATGTTCCCTGCTATGCCCAGGTTTTGGCACATAAGTACTGTTTTATCCTAATATCTCAAGTCTTGTTGCAGGGTTTTCAGCACTTCCCTTAGGCTGGCAGGTATCTTGCTGCTTTCTGGCACCTTAATGAATGTGAGAGAGCTGGGATCCGTGTCTTCTGTTTAATTTAAAAGGTAGAAGCGTTCTACGGAACTGGGAATTGAAACTCTCGGTATTGCCACTCGAATCTCCAGCCAGCGTTACTGAGGAAATTTGAAAAGATCTTCTATTCTAGGAGGTAACTCTTCACATGTTTGTGTGATAGCAGCTGCTGTAGAAATCACATAAAGTGACAACATGCTCCTGCCACCTTGTTTTACCCTCTTCTGTGACCGTCCCGCTTGCCAAGCCAGGCAGCGTGTGCTCACCTAATTGCAGGCACTATCATAATTCATATGCATAAAGGAGCAAAATGAAAGTTGCTTTGGCAACATACATTCTGTTCTTCCTTAATTTTTGAATTCTTGATCCTAGGCAATTATTTTTCTCGTGTCTTTCCACTTGCAGTTTCCTAAGTGTTGCTGAGTGCTGCGCAGCACGCCAGGTGTGGGGAGGCAGCACAGAGAGCTGTGCTGCTCAGATGGGGTGTGCCACCACTTCAGAGGGTCACGGTGACCCTCACAGCCCTGCCTGGGCTCCTGCTCTCTGCACTTCGTGCACACCTGTTGCAGGGACCTCAGAGCCCTTCCTGGCCATTCTGTGTCTCTGTGACCATGAGCTGCCTGCTCGCTCACCTTTGCTGTGTCCATCCCGAGTTTTCAGGCTGGAACAAGTGTCACCACGTGCCGTGCTGAGACAGGAGCTGCTTGGCCCGCCTGGACCCCACACTCTCCAGGTGCTGTCCTGCTGGGGATGCTGCAAAGGCCAGGCTGGGAGTGAGGAGGGCTGTGGGCAGAGTGTCTGAGTGCACTGTTAGTGCTGTGCTGTCCTTGTCCTCCCACCTCTGTGTTTTTTGGCTTTCCTGAGCCCCTGGCACCCCGGAGCTGAGGGCTGGGCTCTCCCTGTGCCATGCAGGTGGGCAGAGGCGGGCAGCCTGCAGGGACTGCAGGTAATGGCTGTGGGTGAAATGCATCTGCTGGTATCTCCTCCCTGTCCTCAGCACCCTTTTTTCCATGGTGCCATGTGGGTCATTAGCTGAGGGAACAGTTTCTCACTGTCGCTTTCTCCTTTTGTTTTCCTCCTTCCTCATTGCTTCTGGTCTTGGTTTACTGCCAAACAGCCTCTTGTGAAAGGGCCGCCTAATTAACCCTGTGCTAATTAACAATTTAAAATTACACAGCACGGCTGTTCATATTTAATTCTCGGGAAGCCTGGGCAGCAGCAGGAGCCCCTCCTCCCTCCCGCCCTGCTCGCCACGGCCCCGGGGGAGGCAGCAGCCGGTGCCCGGGCTGGGGGACAGGAGCCCCAGCTCGCCAGGGCTGGCAGGGAGCTGCTTCAGGAGCAGCCAGGCCTTGGCGGAGGCTGCTGGAGGGTGGCATGTCTGTCCCTTTGAGGATGGGGCAGGGGGACGCAGGACTGACTCCACGCGAGTTCTGCACGGCGTGGCTGCCAGGCTGCTGGGTAGGAACGTGGCACAAGCATGGGGCACACCGTGCTGTGCTGTCACTTGCCACCCTGCCCTGGGCACCGCGGTGCCACGCTGGCTCCAAGGGGCTGTGAGGTGCTGTGGGGAAGGGGCAGGGCAGGGTGGGATGGCAGTGGCGGGATGTGAGGCTGCAGAAGCGACCAGGACAGCCCTTCTTTGCCACGGGGGCAGTGTGAGAGCGCCGAGTCTCTGGCACTCAGGCTGTTCTCTCTGTAACTGGAGTTCATTGATTTTACGGGAAACCATGTTTACAGACAGAGTGCTGATCGACCTGACGAGTTGACTTCTGCCTCCTTAAGTAAGAACTACCTTTTCTTATTGACTGGCTGATAAACAGAGCAGAGAGGGCGGCAGGGGGAGCGAGTGGGAGGTGTGGAGCACACACTGTCTGTCCATCTGAGCTCTCCCACACTGTCTGTTCCCACACAGGTGGCCTAGGGGTGGTCCAGGGTGCTGGAAGACACTGGGCCCAGTAATGGACTAATAACTGCGTTGTGCTCCTGCTTAGAGCCTGGTTTGCTTTAGCAAGGAAATTGCTGTTTTCAGTTTAAAGTGATGATTCCTGCAGCTTCTGTGTGAATAGAAACAAATATTTTCATGCCTTATGCTCCCTTCAGGAACAGCTCTGATGTCACTGAACCATCAGAAGAGCCTGGGCTTGTGCAGGGGCTCAGCCTGCAGGTCTTGGGCTGGCTGTTTTGGCTCTGGGTTTTTTCACGTGCCCTGTAAGGGCTCCTCTGTGTTGAGGAAAGGGCGAGGAGAGAAGATTCCTTTGGCATAGCACATGTGAGCTGGTTAACTTGGAGTGAGTGGGGGAGAGCTGTTAAAGCAAGCCAAGGCAGAAAAGCCCACCAATTAATTGGAGCGTGCGGGTCTGCCGGGCCGGGCCGGGAGAGAGATTGGCTTTCCTGTCAATAAACAAGTCCCCAGTGCAGCATCAAAGCTGCAGTCCTTTATCAATCGCGGCCTCCTCTTCCCGCATGTTCCTGTAACTTACCAAGCATTTATTACATTGATTTTCCAATCAGGCTGTTAACCCTCCCGCCCCTCCAGCCCTGCTAACCCTTCCGGCCTGGCTGTCACTCAGGAGCTTTTGGTGGCAGAGCTGCTGTGATCCTGGCCGTGCCTCACCTGGCCGTGCCTCACCTGGCCGTGCCTCACCTGGCCATGTCTCACCTGGCCATGTCTCACCTGGCCGTGTGTCCCAGGAGTGGCTGTGCTGGCCCACACAACACTCCATGTCTAAAAGAATTAGTAGGGTGTTGTCATTCCATGTTGTGCTTTGAAGTCCGCATGGATATTCCTAAAACTTGGCTTGGCAAAAGTCCGAGGCTTATGGCATTTTTCCCTCATTTCCCCCGAATGAATGTGTTTTGGTTAATTTGGATTGCAGTTGCCAGTGCAGAAGTGGCAGTGAAAAGGCAGAGAGGAGGCGTGTTGTGGGGAGGTGAATGTGCAGCCTGGACACAGGAGGAGCTGGAATCATGATCCAGGGGGCAGCTGGTGCAGCAGGAGCTGTTACATGGCTGGGGCATAGTCTGGGCTAGAGGAGCAGAGCTGGCTGTCTGAGAACCCAGAGCCTTTTGGCAGTGGGATTCTGCTTTTCCTTGCTCTGCTCAGCGCAGCAGAGGACTGTCACTGCAGAGCAAGTCCCTGTTTATTGCCAGTGCAACTGCAGAGGCAGCTGTGCATGGCATAGAGCCCAGGGACGGTGGAGCTGCAGGTGCTGTGGGGTCATGTTGTGTGTGATCACACTGGTGGTGTCTCTGTTGCACCTGTGTGTCATTCTGCAGGCGCCCTTGCACATGGGCTTTGACAGTATGACTTTGCCTTCAGTGGTAGTTGTAAATGCTTTTTCTTCAAGCTTCACCAGAAGGCAAATGTGAAGAGAAAGTACAAACACATTAGAGAAATCAGCAAAGTGTGGATGGCTTTGTGTAGTAAAGGAAAATAAACTGGGAGATAGCGAGACCAGAAAAAATGCTGATTGTCACTCAATTTTCTTCTGCTTGAACTAATTCAGGTACTTCACACAGTGCTGCTGTGGCACGTCACTGGCTTTGCAACTGGTTGTGTCTTCTCTGGCAGGTTTCCAGTTCTCCTCTCCTTTCTGTATGAGCTGAAGAGAGCTCCGTTAGGATTGCAGGACTCCTTTAGGATTGCAGTGCTGTAGTCGTTGGCCAGATGCAGCACAAAGGTTCAGGATGACAGAGGCCCTGGATGTCGGCCATGGGCAGTAGCCCAGGCCCACTGTCTGCCTGGCAGTCCTGGGAATCCTCCAGTCACGCTGATGTGGTGGAATGGAAGTAGTGGGAAGGGTGTCCTCCTCTTGCAGGACCTGTCCCCTCCGTTTGTCCCCAGGGCTGAGAGGAAGCGATCCCTGTGCAGAGGCTGAGCCCTGCAGGGTCCCTGGGAGGTTCCTGGAGCATGGTGGCCTGACAGCTTTCCAGTCCCCAGGATGCACCCTTGTCAGATCTGGAATTTCCTGTTTGGTTTGTCTCCTGACATCTCTGTGTTTAAACTCTGTCCAGAGCAGAGCGGTTACGTCTCCTGTGCATGCTGAGCACTGTTACCCCAAACTTGCTGAGTTGCTCTGGATCGTGTTTCTCCTTGAGGTGTCTGTGTGGTAGCGCTGGGTCTGTGGTTCCTGAGCTTTAGCAGAAGGGTAACACCCCAAAAAACAGCATTGCCTTAGGGGGAGACAGAGTACAAGTTCTACCAAGTTGTAAAGCCACAGAACTGTTTTGTTGTCGTATCTCGTTTCTGTCCCAAACTTTCCCAAGATGTTTTGTTTTCTGAAGACCCAAGGCCTTGGGGGTGATGGTGCAGGTCCTACGATCTTCCTGCTGGCTCCCTTCAGGAGAGGTGTTAAGGAGGTTTCTGCCGCCTTCAGGCCCCTTCAGTTTGCCTCTTGTGCTGCTGCTGCCAGCGCGTTTCCATTGCTCATTCCCAGCAGTACTTCCCCAGGGCTGGGCTGCCCGTCCCTGTCCCTGGAGCCCGTCCTGGCCCCAGCCCCTGTGTGTGGGCTGTGCACCCCACCGTCAGTGCCCTGACTCACGGCCCGTCTCCTTCTCTCCCCCGCAGGTCGGAGCCGTACCGGGTGCAATGAGCGCTCCGTGCCGGCCCTGCCATGGAAGGCTGTGACTCGCCCGTCATCCCCGGCAAGGACAATGGGTGCGGCATTCCCCAGCACCAGCAATGGACTGATCTCAGCAGCGCGCACCTCCCCGAGCCGGCCGGCAGCATGGAGCAGCCGGCGGAGAGCTGCGGCCCCCTGGACGGCCTGAGGGTCCCGCTGGCCGAGCGCGGCCCCGAGAGCGGCGCGGGCGGCGAGCCCGCGGGCCAGGAGCTGAGCTGCGGGCAGTGCGCGGCCTCCTTCGCCGGCCTGCAGAGCTACATGGAGCACCGCTGTGCCGGCGCCCGGCCGGGCCCGCCGCCGCGCGGGGACAGCGGCACCGACAGCAGCGAGGACGGCGACGACGAGAGCGACGTGGAGAACCTGGCCGGCGAGATCGTCTACCAGCCCGACGGCTCGGCCTACATCGTGGAGAGCCTCAGCCAGCTGGCGCAGGGCGGGGGAGCCGGCGGCAGCGGGGCGCTCCCCTCGCTGCTCCCCAACTCTCTGCCCAAGCAGGGAGAGCCCTCCGCCGCCGCCGCCCCCGTCTACCCACAGATCATCAACACTTTCCACATAGCCTCATCCTTCGGGAAGTGGTTTGAGGGCTCAGACCAGGCCTTCCCGAATACCTCAGCCCTGGCGGGCATCAGCCCCGTCCTGCACAGCTTCCGCGTCTTCGATGTGCGACACAAAAGCAACAAGGATTACCTGAACAGTGACGGTTCTGCCAAAAGCTCCTGCGTATCCAAAGATGTTCCCAACAATGTGGACCTGTCCAAATTCGATGGCTTTGTGCTCTATGGGAAGAGGAAGCCCATCCTGATGTGTTTCTTGTGCAAGCTCTCCTTTGGGTATGTCCGCTCGTTCGTGACCCATGCCGTGCACGACCACCGAATGACTCTGAGTGAGGAGGAGCGGAAAATTCTTAGCAATAAGAACATCTCCGCTATCATCCAAGGGATAGGCAAAGACAAGGAACCCCTTGTCAGCTTTCTGGAACCAAAAAACAAAACCTTTCAGCACCCTCTCGTTTCCGCAGCTAACCTCATAGGCCCTGGACACAGTTTTTATGGTAAATTCAGTGGCATTTGCATGGAAGGTGAGCAGGCCCTCCAGGCCGGGGCGGCCGGTGGAGCTGAGCCGCCGCCGGCAGCGGGTGTCCTGGCCCCCAGCGCACTCCTCAACCTGGGTGGGCTGACCAGCTCGGCTCTGAAGACTCCCATTACCTCAGTCCCCCTGGGCCCGCTGGCTTCCAGTCCCACCAAATCCTCGGAGGGGAAGGACCCTGGGGTGGCAGGGGTGGAGAAACAAGAGGGGGATGACCAGGACAGCCTCTCGGAAAAGGTGGAGCCGGCCGAGGAGGTGGAAGAGGAGGAGGAGGAGGATGTAGAAGAGGAGGAGGAGGAAGAGGAGGAGGAGGAAGAGGAAGAAGATGAGGATGATGAGGGTTGCAAAGGACTATTTCCAAACGAGTTGGAGGATGAACTGGAGGACCGGCCCCAGGAGGACGCTGGGGCTGTGGCAGGCAGTGGCAGCAGCAAAAAGGACCTTGCTCTCTCAAACCAAAGCATTTCTAACTCTCCCTTAATGCCTAACGTGCTCCAGACCCTGTCACGGGGCACGACTTCTACTAGTTCTAATTCTGCTTCTTCCTTTGTCTTTGATGGTGCAAACAGGAGGAATCACTTAAGCTTTAACAATGAGGGCGGCGGAGCCAGTGTGGCCGAGGGCAGCAGGAGGCTGGACTTCATCGATGAAAGTGCCAATAAAGACAATGCCACAGCACCAGAACCAAATGAGAGTGCAGAGGGCGAGGACGGGAGCTACATCTCCCATCACCAGCACGCTGGCCCCCTCTGCGAGCTCGGGGGCGGGGAGTGCCCCTCGGGCAGCGGCGTGGAGTGCCCCAAGTGCGACACGGTGCTGGGCTCCTCGCGGTCGCTGGGCGGCCACATGACTATGATGCACTCTCGCAACTCGTGCAAGACACTCAAGTGTCCCAAGTGCAATTGGCACTACAAGTACCAGCAGACGCTTGAGGCGCACATGAAGGAGAAACATCCCGAGCCGGGCGGCTCCTGCGTCTACTGCAAGAGCGGGCAGCCGCACCCGCGGCTGGCGCGCGGCGAGAGCTACACCTGTGGTTACAAACCCTTCCGCTGCGAGGTCTGTAACTACTCCACAACTACCAAAGGCAACCTCAGTATTCATATGCAGTCCGACAAGCATCTCAACAACATGCAGAACCTGCAGAACGGAGGGGGAGAGCAAGTCTTCAGCCACACGGCGGGGGCGGCGGCGGCGGCTGCGGCTGCGGCAGCGGCCGCCGCCAACATCGGTAGCACCTGTGGCACTCCCTCCCCCACCAAACCAAAAACCAAACCCACGTGGCGCTGCGAGGTGTGCGACTACGAGACCAACGTAGCCAGAAACCTTCGGATTCACATGACCAGTGAGAAGCACATGCACAATATGATGCTGCTGCAGCAGAACATGTCCCAGATCCAACACAACCGGCACCTGGGCCTTGGCAGCCTGCCGTCCCCCGCCGAGGCCGAGCTCTACCAGTACTACCTGGCACAGAACATGAACCTGCCCAACCTGAAGATGGACAGCACTTCCTCAGATGCACAGTTCATGATGGGGGGGTTCCAGCTCGATCCCACCAACCCCATGGCGACGATGGCTCCGTCTCTAGGTGAGGCTGAAGGGGTTTGGGCCGCGTTCGTGTGAGAGAGCCAGCAAAGGGGTCTGGCACTGTGGCCCCACGAGCTGCCTTTGTGTGATGGTCAAGGATGGAGGCTGCACAGTGCAGATTTCTCGTCTGTGTTCACCCAGAGCAGTTTTTCCTCACCTTGTGGCTTTTCTAGTACGTTTTCCAAGAGTTTTCCTAGGGAGTTAATGGAACGGCAGACACGGGTTATGGATGCTGTGGCGCTGAATGTTCTTCCTCATTGTGGAAAGCATCCTAACTACAGTGTTTCCTGAGAACTTCTGCTGGGTTTGGTGAGAATGGGAGTAGTTTGGTGGATAGCTTTGAGAGAAGGTGCGGTCACCTGCTGGCACTCCCAAAGGCAGGTGTATTTGTTTGGGGTGGGTTCGTTCCATGCTGTGTTGCCTTGAGAAGACGAGGTAAGCAGGTTTGAGAGCGGTGGAAGGGGTGGTGTTCCTCTGCTGCCAGTGACAGACGGGACTGGAGGCTTCTGAAGCCCAGAGCCCCTCCTTAGCGAGGCACAGGGCAGTTTTAATAATTTGGGAGTGTTTTAACTGAAGCTCCTCAGGTAAATGACGGAGCCTTGGATGTCCATGAGCTGCCTGGAGAGCAGTTTGTGAGCTGTGCACTTGCAGACCTTGCACTGAGGTTGCAGAGGAGGCCCTGCCCCTGTTAATAAGCCCTTGACACCAAGTTGGCCCTTGTGACTCGAACACACGCTGTGAGCTTGGCGAGAAGTGGAGCAGATCTTTCCCGTTCTTACACTTTGTCCAAAACTGAGCAGAACATTAATAATTCAGAAGAGTCTGCTTTTGGGTTTTTCCTGCATGGTGAGTTCAGGAGAGAGTGTCTTAAAGAGCATTTGCTTCTCAGCAAATAAGTTGCAACATAGGAAATTAAAAGTTAAGGAAATAACATCTCTTTTTTGATTAACTGAGGAATTGTTGACCTGGCTCCTTTCATAGGATTGTTAAGCTGAGCTGTGACATCAAGTCAAGGTGAAATACCAAAAAGCTGTAGAAAGAGCATAAATGTCTTAAAAACAGAAAAGGAGAGCAGAGAGGCACAGGAGTCCTGGTTTGTCTCTGTGCCAGTGCAGAGTTTCTCTGTCTGCATCTCTCAGGCCTCCAGTGCGGGTAGGAGCCTGGTTGTGCTCAGTAGCTGTGAGTGAACAGAGTTGAGCTCTGGTTTGAAGAGTCAGCCTGGCAAGCACAGGCTCCTCCTGGCTCTCCTTGACGTGCTCTCACACCCTCTTTAGTTGTTGTTTTTACCTCATCAAAGCTGTCTTTAGAAGATTCTTCACCATTCTGCACTCTTGGACAAGAGGTGAGATACACCAGTGCAGGAGTGGCACTTCCCAGGTGCTAACTGTCCATGCCATGCTCTGCACTGTTGCCAGTTTTTGATGGCAGTGTGGTGACCCCTGCGATGTGGCCATCACCTGGGCTTGTGACTGATGACCTTTGTTTTATGTGGCAGGGACTGTGCTTAGCTACTGCCTGAGGTAGCATTTGCTTCTCCAGAGAGGCAACAAAAACCAGAATGAAGTGTTAATGCTGTTCTTGAAATAGCCACCAAAACTTTCAGCGTGGTGCTGTGGAATTGTTCATCCTCTCAAAGTCTGTAGGGTTTTTCTTGCTGCCTTTGACAGGAGAGGGCTGGGTGACAATAACTTTTCTCCAGCTCTGGTGCAGACCAGCAGCACAGAGCAGTGGGCGAAGGGAGGCACAGAGCTGCGTGTGGTGTCTCCGTGTGTTGGTGGGTGCACGGCTGGCACTTGGGAGCAGCTTACCTCCTGCTCTGTGTTTATCTTCTGGCAAGAGCTGAGCCTTCCTGACCCCTGTTGCCCTGTTTCCCTTGCGCAGTGGGTGGCGAGATCCCGCTGGACATGCGTCTGGGCGGCGGGCAGCTCGTGTCCGAGGAGCTCATGAACCTGGGGGAAAGCTTCACACAGACCAACGACCCCTCCCTGAAGCTCTTCCAGTGCGCTGTGTGCAACAAGTTCACGACAGATAACCTGGACATGCTGGGGCTGCACATGAACGTGGAGCGCAGCCTGCCCGAGGACGAGTGGAAGGCGGTGATGGGCGACTCGTACCAGTGCAAGCTGTGCCGCTACAACACGCAGCTCAAGGCCAACTTCCAGCTGCACTGCAAGACGGACAAGCACGTGCAGAAATACCAGCTGGTGGCACACATCAAGGAGGGGGGCAAAGCCAACGAGTGGAGGCTCAAGTGCGTGGCCATTGGGAACCCGGTGCATCTGAAATGCAATGCCTGTGACTACTACACCAACAGCCTGGAGAAGCTGCGTCTGCACACCGTCAACTCGAGGCACGAGGCCAGCCTGAAGCTCTATAAGGTAAGGGTTGGCTTTGCTTCCTCTCCTTTCATTTTCCAAGGAGAATCTTCGTTGAACCACAGAGGATTGTGACCCTCTGCTGAGAGCTCTCCACCGGCAGCCAGTCTCACTGCATGCTGCAGCTCTTCTGTGTTCTGCTGGTGACTGCTTGTCCGTGTTCAGGCCAGTGGATGTTCACAGCACAGTGCTTTAGAGGGGGCTGGTGTGTCTTATGGCACTGCAGCTGTGGTACCCTGCACAGAAATAGCACCCACTGCTAGAAAAGCTGTGCCTGAGGTTTGTTGGAGCCTGGCGTGTGCGCTGTTGGAGGCACTGTGTGTTTTCATGCCCAGTGCTGTTTGGGCTGTCACTCCCGTCTTGTTGCCTTTACCTTTCCTGCCAGCCCTCCCCGTTGTGTGTTGTTATCTTTATAACCATTATAACCCTCTTGTCTTTCCTGTCTCATCCGTCTGGTCCCAGCCCCCTCCCCTGGCTGGCCGAGCCCTGTGGGCTGTAACCCAAGAGGAGCTCCGGATACAGTAAATAGTCCTTTCACTCGTGCAGCAGAATTGCTCCAGACGTTTCTATTGATTTTCACTGGACTTAAAGCTTCACCTTTTTCTCTAATCATCCCATAATAGCTTTAGTATGAACAATCAGGTACGAATTGCCATAAATCTCTGCAGAGCATCCCCTCCGTTCACGCGTGCTCTCCTGCTCATTGTCTGCTCATTCCTCACAGGTTCTTTTATTTTCTTTCTGTCCTCATCCTTTTCTTCCTGCTTTCCCCCAAATGTGCTGAGGTTTCTTTAGATACACACAGAGT